>WNGS01167679.1:810-12168 GCA_020271785.1 Procambarus virginalis | reverse complement strand
ACAGTAGAACAAGAGACAGTGAGACAGTAGAACAAGAGACAGTGAGACAGTAGAACAAGAGACAGTGAGACAGTAGAACAAGAGACAGTGAGACAGTAGAACAAGAGACAGTGAGACAGTAGATCAAGACAGTGAGACAGTAGAACAAGAGACAGTGAGACAGTAGAACAAGAGACAGTGAGACAGTAGAACAAGAGACAGTGAGACAGTAGAACAAGGGACAGTGAGACAGTGAGACAGTAGAACAAGGGACAGTGAGACAGTGAGACAGTAGAACAAGAGACAGTAAGACAGATGGACGGGGTTTACCTTAAACTCACCTCCTAAATATTCATAAGAGCGTCAACATATGAACATAAATATAATTAAGAATAACAAAAATACACAACTTGATGACAGACCTCTGTCTAACTCTCAATAACTCATCTACGACTCATCTACGAGTCTCTACAACTCAATTCCAGCTACAACTGATCTACCAGGGAAGGTGAGATACGATGATACCAGACTCCGCCGCCAGCGCTGGATGGGGGCGGTGTGGGGCGTTCACCTTTGTGTGGGTGTTGGAGGGTGTTGGAGGGGGTGTAGGTGCGGGTGTTGGTGAGGGGGGTGCAGGGGAGAGGGGAGCGGGTGAGGGGGGCGAGCACCCCCCTACTCTCGCCATATATAAAGAGAACAATGGCAGGTTATCCGGGTCACTTGTAGAGGAGTCGCGTACAGCAAGCCTTCACAGGTATGGCCGGCTGGTGTGGTGCTCCCGGGGGTTAGGGGACTGTTGTGGGGTGGATTCTGTAAGGGGGATCTCCTAATACTAACGGGCTTCCTGTCCCTTACATTTGAAAACCGATAAAAGTATGTTTTTTCCTGCTACAGGTTCACTATGGCGGCGATGTTGGTGTTGATGGTGGTGGTGGCGGCGGCCCGAGCCATGACCTTTCCTGGTGAGTGTCCACTATACTCCCGACCACTTGGTAGGTAGACCGACGGGCTTGTGCTTTGCAGGTCGATGTTCGATCCCCGATGGTGCAAGAGCTTTAAAACTGTATTTATCTTCCAATTAGTCAATGTTTTCATGCGACGCACCATACGTTCTATATATCTAGCTTACGTCCTCTGCAAGCGACAACTGTGGTTATGTATACTATATAAACTCTTACTCTACAAAATTCAAAAAAATTTCCTAATATACTATATCAATTAAGATTATAAATAATACTGTTTTATTATTTTTATTTCTTACGTCACTAGACGTCATCAAGACGTCTTTACTAAACTTCGTAAAAACAAAACTCAAAACAAAGCCTTGGGGGAAATAATACCCATTTTCTATCATTTGGAGGGATAACCAATCAGAAAATACCACTTACTACCATAAACATAATCCTGCCCCAGACTCACCTTATTTAACCTCTTACCTAACATAACCTAATATACACATACATGCGCGTGTATGCATACTAACTCATACTTGTATTCATAGGTGAGGAGATGAGTACCAGGCAACTACTCCAGATGAACAAACGTGATGACAAGGCGGTTAGTTATTATTTGTTATTGTTCCTGTTACCATGATACACTCACCCTTGTGTTACCATGATACACTCACGCTTGTGTTACCATGATACACTCACTCATGTGTTACCATGATACACTCACCCTTGTGTTACCATGATACACTCACTCATGTGTTACCATGATACACTCACTCATGTGTTACCATGATACACTCACCCTTGTGTTACCATGATACACTCACTCATGTGTTACCATGATACACTCACTCATGTGTTACCATGATACACTCACCCTTGTGTTACCATGATACACTCACTCATGTGTTACCATGATACACTCACTCATGTGTTACCATGATACACTCACTCATGTGTTACCATGATATACTCACTCTTGTGTTACCATGATACACTCTTGTGTTACCATGATACACTCACTCTTGTGTTACCATGATACACTCACTCATGTGTTACCATGATTCACTCATGTGTTACCATGATACACTCACTCTTGTGTTACCATGATACACTCACTCATGTGTTACCATGATACACTCACTCTTGTGTTACCATGATACACTCACCCTTGTGTTACCATGATACACTCACTCTCTTGTGTTACCATGATACACTTACTCTTGTGTTACCATGATACACTCACTCTTGTGTTACCATGATACACTCACTCATGTGTTACCATGATACACTCACTCTTGTGTTACCATGATACACTCACTCTTGTGTTACCATGATACACTCACCCTTGTGTTACCATGATACACTTACTCTTGTGTTACCATGATACACTCACTCTTGTGTTACCATGATACACTCACTCTTGTGTTACCATGATACACTCACTCATGTGTTACCATGATACACTCACTCTTGTGTTACCATGATACACTCACCCTTGTGTTACCATGATACACTCACCTCTTGTGTTACCATGATACACTCACTCTCTTGTGTTACCATGATACACTCACCCCTTGTGTTACCATGATACACTTACTCTTGTGTTACCATGATACACTTACTCTTGTGTTACCATGATACACTCACTCTCTTGTGTTACCATGATACACTCACCCTTGTGTTACCATGATACACTTACTCTTGTGTTACCATGATACACTCACTCTCTTGTGTTACCATGATACACTCACCCTTGTGTTACCATGATACACTCACTCATGTGTTACCATGATACACTCACCCTCTTGTGCTACCATGATACACTTACTCTTGTGTTACCATGATACACTTACTCTTGTGTTACCATGATACACTTACTCTTGTGTTACCATGATACACTCACTCTTGTGTTACCATGATACACTCACTCTCTTGTGTTACCATGATACACTCACTCTTGTGTTACCATGATACACTCACCCTCTTGTGTTACCATGATACACTCACCTCTTGTGTTACCATGATACACTCACCCCTTGTGTTACCATGATACACTTACTCTTGTGTTACCATGATACACTCACTCTTGTGTTACCATGATACACTCACTCTTGTGTTACCATGATACACTCACTCTTGTGTTACCATGATACACTCACTCTTGTGTTACCATGATACACTCACCCTTGTGTTACCATGATACACTCACCCCTTGTGTTACCATGATACACTCACCCTTGTGTTACCATGATACACTCGGACATCTCGTCTCCTCTACTATTAAACCTCCTGACACTCCCTCGCAGTTCCTGCCGGAGGACCCGTGTTCACGACAGGGCGGGATATGTGGCCTGCTGGAGGCCTGTCCCCCCAATGAGCGTCACGCCCCTGGCCTCTGTCCTGCCCAGCAGCAGGACGGTGCTGAGTGCTGCAGGATAGGTAAGTTGGTCCTCATCTTCCTGCTCTTATATCCTGGTAGTTTGTTTATACTCTTATATCCTGGTAGTTTGTTTATACTCTTATATCCTGGTAGTTTGTCCTCATCTTCCTGCTCTTATATCCTGGTAGTTTGTCCTCATCTTCCTGCTTTTATATCCTGGTAGTTTCTTTTCTAATTAACTTATATACAATAGACTGACAAAATTAACATGTTCTCAACGTGGTTAAATTGACGAGTGTTACAAATGAACTCATAAGTTCAGCCTGAATCTTTGATTCCGAATCATCACTCCAACGATCCACTCCCAGATTCACGAAGCAGTTACGCAAGCACTTGAGAACCTGGGGCCAGATTCACGAAGCAGTTACGCAAGTACTTACGAACGTGTACATCTTTCCTCAATCTTTGACGGCTTTGGTTACATTTATTAAACAGTTTACAAGCATGAAAACTTGCCAATCAACTGTTGTTATTGTTATAAACAGCCTCCTGGTGCTTCGGAGTTCATTAACTGTTTAATAATTGGAAACAAAGCCGCCAAAGATTGAGAAAATATGTAATCGTTCGTAAGTGCTTGCGTAAGTGCTTTCGTGAATCTGGCCCTAGGCTGTTAGACACGCGGCTGCTCGCAGCCTGACGTATGAGTCACAGCCTGGTTGATCAGGTATAATGATTCTTTTCCGAATGTACTTTAAAAGTTAATAGACTTTAGACATTTACGGCTTCGGCGGGTAGGCAGTTCCATTCTTTTCACCCTGTGGATGAGAGGGCATCTGTTGTTCTCAGTCCAACATAGTGGCTTGCTGAGCTTGAACCCGTTGGTCCTTGTTTCTGTTACATCTGACGTGCTGAAGAACTGGCTATCAACAGGAATTAAACAGTAAACGGCCAATAATAGGCAGTATACATAAAAACAACAATTATTACCCAGGCAGTTAAGTTACACTTGAGTATACCCTATTGTCAACAAATCTGCTGTGTGATTAAAAGTAAAATTTGCATATAAGCTATTTAGCCAAACATTTTACAAACACATATCCTTGTCCTGATACCATGTTGTACCACTGCAGTGCCCACTAACATCGGGAACTGCCAGAGACGAGGAGGCGAGTGTATGCCCGAGCCTGCATGTGGGAATGCCCAAAAGATGCCCTGGGTAAGTGTTCCCAGGGCGATGTTTGCTGCATACTCCTTCGTTAGTACGGCGCCCCGTCCTCCCTGTCACCAGGTCCTCAGTCATCTGGGTATGGCAGCCACCAGGTCCTCAGTCATCTGGGTACGGCAGTCACCAGGTCCTCAGTCATCTGGGTACGGCAGTCACCAGGTCCTCAGTCATCTGGGTACGGCAGTCACCAGGTACTCAGTCATCTGGGTATGGCAGTCACCAGGTCCTCAGTCATCTGGGTATGGCAGTCACCAGGTACTCAGTCATCTGGGTATGGCAGTCACCAGGTCCTCAGTCATCTGGGTACGGCAGTCACCAGGTCCTCAGTCATCTGGGTATGGCAGTCACCAGGTCCCAGTCATTGGGTATGGCAGTCACCAGGTCCTCAGTCATTGGGTATGGCAGTCACCAGGTCCTCAGTCATTGGGTATGGCAGTCACCAGGTTCTCAGTCATCNAAGAACTTCCTTTCCACATCTGGAAGTTCACTACCCTGACATCTTCAGGTTTTACTAGAACTGTCTACCAGGGTCCTCCACAGCTCTCCCGGCTGCTACACCATGAAGTCTTCCTTGAGCAACAATGGTGCTTCACCACTGGTATCACAGACGCATGTGAAACTTCACTTCACTGCTCCTCTTCTCACAGCTCGAGGTCCTGCTCCTCACTGTATGGCTGCTCCTCCACAGAGCTCAGTACCTTCCACAACCTTGAGTCTCATCAACTACTCCCTCTCCCCCAGACAAACCTGCAACCCATCCATATGCCAATAAAAATGTTCCTCTATAAACCACATAACTGAAATGAATCACAATAAATGTTTCACTTGACATCTCTGCTTTCTACATGGTGTGAGGTGACTCCCCCACGTTTGGGCTGGTCCATTTTCTGCCTTCCCTGGGAGCCCTCCCGGGCGGCCCTCTCACTCAGTCGCCACCAGCGGTCGGAGTGGATGGACGTCGCTCCGCCCTCCAGGACGTTCCTCCATCTTTACTCTCTTATTTTGGCCTTCTGCCTTATCAAAACATGCCTAACATATCAATAAACATTCGCTACGGTCGCTGGGCACACGACCAACTGCAGGCAATCACTGTAAACTGGTTCAAATTATGCTTACCACAGAGTTGTATAAGGGCGCGCCCTGGCCCCAGCGTCAGACGTTGGCGCACTCCTCAGCCCACAAAAGTGCCATTTAAACTACGCTACAGGGCTTTATCCTCCCTGACTTGAGCACCAAGTCGTCTCCAGGCGTCACACAAGAACGCCTGACTAATTCTCCTCTTGGCAGAGCACGTAAGATGAGATTCTCCTCTGTTACCAGGAGCTCACAGACACTGCATCTTGCTCCCACAACATCAGCTACTCGAGTGAGATCAAGACCCCTGCCTTGAGCCTCCTACCTTCTGCACAAACTCTCGACATCTTATGTCAAGTCTTTCATTTCTATTCCTAATCACTGCCCATACTTTTAATCTATTTATCAAATCTAACCAATTATTTTACGTATGTATCTCCATGACTATATTTCTTTGACTTCTTATTTAGGTCAAGTCTTGCAGAATAACTCTCAAGGTAGACTCGTTTTTCAGCTGCCTGGGATCATAGCAATAGCCAAGTATTACCTGACGGGTAGGCGGTTCCATAGGATTTTACAACCCTATGGAACCTGTATTTACGAACCCTCACCCTAAAAATCTACATCTACCCTCCCACAGGCGGGCCCCGTCCTCAACCCCATAATCTACTTCTACTCGCACCCGCGCCTGAGGAAAGGGATGGTGGCCATCCTGACCTGCTGCTGCCGCGAGCCTCCAGTAGAGCTGCTGGAGATGCCGGAGACCAAGAGCATAGTGGAGGACAAGTGACACTATGGCCGCCTCTCACGCGCCTGCTGGGAGATGGGCGAACTGACGGCCGCGGCTGCCACAGGCCGTCTGCACCTCCGCCATGACTCTATGGGGCTACCAGAGAGGAACTTGTACCTCCAGGATAGGGACCTCTACTTGTAGGATAGGGACCTCTATCTGTAGGATAGAGACCTCTACCTGTAGGATAGGGACCTCTACTTGTAGGATAGGGACCTCTATCTAGGATAGGGACCTCTATCTGTAGGATAGGAACCTGTGCCTGTAGGATAGAGACCTCTACCTGTAGGATAGAGACCTCTACCTGTAGGATAGGGACCTCTACCTGTAGGATAGAGACCTCTACCTGTAGGATAGAGACCTCTACCTGTAGGATAGGGACCTCTACCTGTAGGATAGGGACCTCTACCTGTAGAATAGGGACCTCTACCTGTAGGATAGAGACCTCTACCTGTAGGATAGAGACCTCTACCTGTAGAATAGGGACCTCTACCTGTAGGATAGGGACCTCTACTTGTAGGATAGGGACCTCTACCTGTAGGATAGGGACCTCTACCTGTAGGATAGGGACCTCTACCTGTAGGATAGAGACCTCTACCTGTAGGATAGAGACCTCTACCTGTAGGATAGGGACCTCTACCTGTAGGATAGAGACCTCTACCTGTAGGATAGAGACTTCTACCTGTAGGATAGGGACCTCTACCTGTAGGATAGGGACCTCTACCTGTAGGATAGAGACCTCTACCTGTAGGATAGAGACCTCTACCTGTAGGATAGAGACCTCTACCTGTAGGATAGAGACCTCTACCTGTAGGATAGAGACCTCTACCTGTAGGATAGGGACCTCTACCTGTAGGATAGAGACCTCTACCTGTAGGATAGAGACTTCTACCTGTAGGATAGAGACTTCTACCTGTAGGATAGAGACCTCTACCTGTAGGATAGAGACTTCTACCTGTAGGATAGAGACTTCTACCTGTAGGATAGGGACCTCTACCTGTAGGATAGAGACCTCTACCTGTAGGATAGAGACTTCTACCTGTAGGATAGAGACTTCTACCTGTAGAATAGGGACCTCTACCTGTAGGATAGAGACCTCTACCTGTAGGATAGAGACCTCTACCTGTAGGATAGAGACCTCTACCTGTAGGATAGAGACCTCTACCTGTAGGATAGAGACCTCTACCTGTAGGATAGGGACCTCTACCTGTAGGATAGAGACCTCTACCTGTAGGATAGAGACTTCTACCTGTAGGATAGGGACCTCTACCTGTAGGATAGGGACCTCTACCTGTAGGATAGAGACCTCTACCTGTAGGATAGGGACCTCTACCTGTAGGATAGAGACCTCTACCTGTAGGATAGGGACCTCTACCTGTAGAATAGAGACCTCTACCTGTAGGATAGGGACCTCTACCTGTAGGATAGGGACCTCCACCTGTTGGATAGAGACCTCTACCTGTAGGATAGGGACCTCTACCTGTAGGATAGAGACCTCTACCTGTAGGATAGAGACTTCTACCTGTAGGATAGAGACCTCTACCTGTAGGATAGGGACCTCTACCTGTAGGATAGGGACCTCTACCTGTAGAATAGGGACCTCTACCTGTAGGATAGAGACCTCTACCTGTAGGATAGGGACCTCTACCTGTAGGATAGGGACCTCTACCTGTAGGATAGGGACCTCTACCTGTAGGATAGGGACCTCTACCTGTAGGATAGAGACCTCTACCTGTAGGATAGGGACCTCTACCTGTAGGATAGGGACCTCTACCTGTAGAATAGGGACCTCTACCTGTAGGATAGGGACCTCCACCTGTAGGATAGAGACCTCTACCTGTAGGATAGAGACCTCTACCTGTAGGATAGAGACCGCTACCTGTAGGATAGGAACCTGTACCTGTAGGATAGAGACCTGTACGAGGTCAGATACAACCACAAACATCACGGCAGATAGCTACTGGTGATGCAAATTATAAACACATTTTATATATAGCTTTAATATAAGGAAATCAAAGTCAAATCCTTTATAAAAACGAGGGATATAGAATTTGGGCAGAGACGGTAGATGGCGTGAGAGGCGCCAGCAGACATTTGGCACTCAGAGACTGACCGTCTTGCGTTATGGGCCCCAACTTCTGGTTGTCCACCAAGTTTGGCCATGCACGGAACTTTTACACAAATTTATATTCCCCCAGAAATATATATATATCATGGGATTGTTATTCCCCTGTGTTGATGTTATAATATGTTAGTTTATATATAGCCACATGACTCTTATGTATTTAATGATGTAATTAGCATTAGGAATTTGTTAAGTTAGAGTCAAGTTAAGTACAGGACGAAGCTATGGATCGGGGCTGAATTTTCAAAATACAGAATGTATCATTTTCCTCCATTGCCTGTATTCAAGCGACTGTATTAACTGTATTATCCCTATTCAGAATACAGCATCACCTCTTAACGACTTAAGTAGCGAGACTTAACCATTGTATTATGTTCTGATGTACTGTAGTTACGTTGTAGTTCAGCTGTAGTTAAGTTCTTGTTAAGTAAGCTGTAGCTTGTTGGTGAGTAAGGTCATTGTTGGTGAGTAAGGACATTGTTGGTGAGTAAGGCATTGTTGGTGAGTAAGGGCATCGTTGGTGAGTAAGGACATTGTTGGTGAGTAAGGACATAGTTGGTGAGTAAGGACATTGTTGGTGAGTAAGGACATTGTTGGTGAGTAAGGACATTGTTGGTGAGTAAGGACATTGTTGGTGAGTAAGGCATTGTTGGTGAGTAAGGACATAGTTGGTGAGTAAGGACATTGTTGGTGAGTAAGGACATTGTTGGTGAGTAAGGACATTGTTGGTGAGTAAGGGCATTGTTGGTGAGTAAGGACATTGTTGGTGAGTAAGGACATTGTTGGTGAGTAAGGCATTGTTGGTGAGTAAGGACATAGTTGGTGAGTAAGGACATTGTTGGTGAGTAAGGACATTGTTGGTGAGTAAGGACATTGTTGGTGAGTAAGGACATAGTTGGTGAGTAAGGACATTGTTGGTGAGTAAGGGCATTGTTGGTGAGTAAGGACATTGTTGGTGAGTAAGGACATTGTTGGTGAGTAAGGACATAGTTGGTGAGTAAGGACATTGTTGGTGAGTAAGGGCATTGTTGGTGAGTAAGGACATTGTTGGTGAGTAAGGACATTGTTGGTGAGTAAGGACATTGATGGTGAGTAAGGGCATTGTTGGTGAGTAAGGACATTGTTGGTGAGTAAGGACATTGTTGGTGAGTAAGGGCATTGTTGGTGAGTAAGGACATTGTTGGTGAGTAAGGACATTGTTGGTGAGTAAGGACATAGTTGGTGAGTAAGGACATTGTTGGTGAGTAAGGGCATTGTTGGTGAGTAAGGACATTGTTGGTGAGTAAGGACATTGTTGGTGAGTAAGGCATTGTTGGTGAGTAAGGCCATTGTTGGTGAGTAAGGGCATTGTTGGTGAGTAAGGCCATTGTTGGTGAGTAAGGACATTGTTGGTGAGTAAGGTCATTGTTGGTGAGTAAGGGCATTGTTGGTGAGTAAGGACATTGTTGGTGAGTAAGGGCATTGTTGGTGAGTAAGAGCTTTGTTGGTGAGTAAGGGCATTGTTGGTGAGTAAGGCATTGTTGGTAAGTAAGGACATTGTTGGTGAGTAAGGACATTGTTGGTGAGTAAGGCATTGTTGGTGAGTAAGGACATTGTTGGTGAGTAAGGCCATTGTTGGTGAGTAAGGCCATTGTTGGTAAGTAAGGCATTGTTGGTGAGTAAGGACATTGTTGGTAAGTAAGGGCATTGTTGGTGAGTAAGGACATTGTTGGTAAGTAAGGGCATTGTTGGTGAGTAAGGACATTGTTGGTAAGTAAGGGCATTGTTGGTGAGTAAGGACATTGTTGGTAAGTAAGGGCATTGTTGGTAAGTAAGGGCATTGTTGGTGAGTAAGGTCATTGTTGGTGAGTAAGGGCATTGTTGGTGAGTAAGGGCATTGTTGGTGAGTAAGGACATTGTTGGTGAGTAAGGTCATTGTTGGTGAGTAAGGCATTGTTGGTGAGTAAGGCATTGTTGGTGAGTAAGGCATTGTTGGTGAGTAAGGACATTGTTGGTGAGTAAGGTCATTGTTGGTGAGTAAGGCCATTGTTGGTGAGTAAGGACATTGTTGGTGAGTAAGGCCATTGTTGGTGAGTAAGGACATTGTTGGTGAGTAAGGCATTGTTGGTGAGTAAGGTCATTGTTGGTGAGTAAGGACATAGTTGGTGAGTAAGGACATTGTTGGTGAGTAAGGCATTGTTGGTGAGTAAGGACATTGTTGGTGAGTAAGGACATTGTTGGTGAGTAAGGACATTCTTGGTGAGTAAGGCATTGTTGGTGAGTAAGGACATTGTTGGTGAGTAAGGACATTGTTGGTGAGTAAGGCATTGTTGGTGAGTAAGGACATTGTTGGTGAGTAAGGCATTGTTGGTGAGTAAGGACATTGTTGGTGAGTAAGGACATTGTTGGTGAGTAAGGACATTGTTGGTGAGTAAGGACATTGTTGATGAGTAAGGCCATTGTTGGTGAGTAAGGACATTGTTGATGAGTAAGGCCATTGTTGGTGAGTAAGGACATTGTTGATGAGTAAGGACATTCACGTCTGTATTCACTCATTACTCACCAGCCGTCAAGAATATAAGTATACCCCGTAGAACTATACCTATACGATATATAGTCTTGGAATACACAGGGTTTTATATATAAATTCACGCACCGCTCGTATATATTTATATAGTATTGTTGCACATATATAAACATGGTTATTGTACTACTTATATGTTTATATATTATATGTTTAACTCTTCTGTTATATATTTTATGTAATGAATTATGTGAGGGGGGGGGGTAGGTCAGTATGGCCAGGGCCTAAACTGGTCAAGCATTTACGTGTCTATTTACGAAACCTTTACA
>WNGS01167678.1:0-14485 GCA_020271785.1 Procambarus virginalis | reverse complement strand
GAGAGGGAGTTAAGATATCCACACGCCCCATGATTAATAATCCTGACCATCTCACGTTGGAGTCAAACCGGATGGGACTGTGCTCTGTGCCACGACAAGACTAGACCCCATCCACAAGATCATGGTGCCCAGTCTGCCTCCTTCCTGGACAAGATGAAGGCCCTTGACTTGCCCCCTCCCCCCTAGTGGGCAACCCCCCTTCCTCCTGAGAGGGGGGGGGAAGGAGTGGGGGGGGAAGGAGTGGGGGCGGGGGTTGAGGGAGAGGGGGGGGAAGGAGTTTGGGGGGTGAGGGTGAGGGGGAGGGGGGGGGAAGGACCTTTTTTTAAAGCCAATAAAGTCCATGTAAAGAGACAGTTTGATGGATCAGACGTCAAATAAACTGATGAATGATTCAACAGCTTTAAAGTGTTTAATTCAGGAAACTCATCAGTGACAGCAGCACTCATCGGCTGAAAGAGGTGATGAGCAGAGGATCAAGCGAGCTGTTACTGCGCGCGCGCGCACGCACCTCGCTAACTAACCCACCACAAATGCCTCACAAAAAAAAAGAAAAAAAAACATTTTGTTTGATAAACTTTTTTTTTGCCTTTTTTTAGAAACGTCCTGACATTGCGTCGGGGGGGGGGTCTCGCGGCTGAGTGGACAGCGCTCTGGGGTCGTAATCCTGAGATTCCGGGTTCGATCCCCCAGTGGAGGTGGAAACAAATGAGCAGAATTTCTATCACTCTAATGCACCTGTTCACCTAGTAGTAAATAGGTACCTGGGAGTTAGACAGCTGCTACGGGCTGCTTCCTGTGGGGGGGGGCTGTTAACTAAGGAGAACTGTACTAGAAGTTATCTTGAGGTTATCTTGAGATGATTTCGGGGCTTTAGTGTCCCCGCGGCCCGGTCCTCGACCAGGCCTCCACCCCCAGGAAGCAGCCCGTGACAGCTGACTAACACCCAGGTACCTATTTTACTGCTAGGTAACAGGGGCATAGGGACTTAATACACCAAAAAAAATTGCTTAGAAAGGCGGGGTCCAAGAGCTAATAGCTCGCTCACACACCTAGGTAAACTCCCTCAAGTTCAAACCAACCACTTGGGCTGGACGGTAGAGCGACGGTCTCGCTTCATGCAGGTCGGCGTTCAATCCCCCGAGACCGTCCCACAAGTGGTTGGGCCACCATTCCTTTCCCCCGTCCCATCCCAAATCCTTATCCTGACCCCTTCCCAGTGCTATATAGTCGTAATGGCTTGGCGCTTTCCCCCTGATAGTTCCCTTACCCTTCCCTCAATCACTAACATAGTTGTTCCAGACGCAAGCACTTGTGAACCTGGGGCCAGATTCACGAAGCAGTTACGCAAGCACTTACGAACCTGGGGCCAGATTCACGAAGGAGTTCCGCAAGCACTTACGAACCTTGGGCCAGATTCACGAAGCAGTTACGCAAGCACTTACGAACATGGGGCCAGATTCACGAAGCATTACGCAAGCACTTACGAACGTGTCCATCTTTCCTCAATCTTTGGACGGCTTTGGTTACATTATTAAACAGTTTACAAGCATGAAAACTTGCCAATCAACTGTTGTTATTGTTATAAACAGCCTCTGGTGTGCTTCCGAGCTCATTAACTGTTTAATAATTGTAAACAAAGCCGCCAAAGATTGAGAAAGATGGACAGGTTTCGTAATGCTTGCGTAACTGCTTCGTGAATCTGGCCCCAGGTTCGTAAGTGCTTGCGTAACAGCTTCGGAATCTGGCCCCAGATCTTTGCAGCTCATTAGGGGAGGATGCTGGCTAAGGCTTCTCTCCTTATCTCTCTCACTTCCCAAACTCTTCATCCTTATCTCCACTTCCATCTCCTGTCTCCAGCGCCACTCTCTTATCACCCATATTTTTCTCTATCTTTCTGTGTACGCAAAAAAAATCATTCACGGTTGATGTACAGATGATAAGGATGATTAAGGACAATCACTAAGATATATGATGAACATGATGACCAGAGGTATGAAGAAATGGTCCAACAAATGGCTACTAGACTTTAACGCATGTAAGTGTACGGTAATGACACTAGGTGTGGGCAGCAGGAAGCACAACTCAAAGGCACAAAATAGGAGATTAAATCGTTAATAAATCGTACAGAGAGAAGGATCTAGCGGTGTCGATGTCCTATCGAAACTTGGTTCCTGAAGCCCACATCAAAAGCGTTCCATCAGCGGCGTATGCGAGGTTCGATAACATAATTGCCTTCGGAAATTTGTTTAAGGAATTATTCAGAATGTTGTTTTATCACGCATGTCAGACCAATCATGGAGTATGCGGCTCCGGCGTGGAGTCCATATCTAGTCAAACACAATACCAACTTGGAGAAGGTTCAAAGGTTTGCCACCAGACTAGTGCCACAAAACGACCCAATTACTTGAAGTAGTCAGTACGGCTATGCTCTCCCTTACTGCAGGTCTGTGCTCGATCCCCGACGACCCAAGTGGTTGAGCAAGGTTCTTCACTGCGTCGTATCTCAGATCCCTCTCCCAATATACCTACGTGAATTGTACCTCACGTCGCAGACACACAGAGGAGTTAGGGAACACATCATTACCATACCGGAGGGAGCCGGTCGGCCGAGCGGACAGCACGCTGGACTTGTGATCCTGTGGTCCTGGGTTCGATCCCAGGCGCCGGCGAGAAACAATGGGCAGAGTTTCTTTCACCCTATACCTCTGTTACCTAGCAGTAAAATAGGTACCTGGGTGTTAGTCAGCTGTCACGGGCTGCTTCCTGGGGGTGGAGGCCTGGTCGAGGACCGGGCCGCGGGGACACTAAAGCCCCGAAATCATCTCAAGATAACCTATAAGAAGGAATCCTGATTAGGTCTCAAATCGATGCTAGTATATTTGCCAACGTCTCATATGCTGCTGATGTTATCCTGTTTGTAGAGTTGAAATTGTATTTTATTAACACATTTAGGTACATCTGCATTTGTACAGCTGCCCTAGACGATATGAAATGGAGAGCAGAATGTGTCAAGATTAGCTACGTGATGCTAAAACTCCCCATCACACAGGATGGTTAGTCATACAGGGCCATGTGATCAGTAGCCTACACTGGCAGACTACGGGTGCATTATGAGGATATCTTCAACAACACGAGAGGTAATAAAGTAATTGCAAAGCTCCAGGTACCTCATGTCAACGGGTCTGAATGGTCTAATAACTGGGCATTCGGTGATGTAGTGTGGGAGATCATGCCACAGTTCCTGCTCACAGAGTTTGCACCTGGAGTGTTCAGGATTGGGAGATCCGTCACCTGTAGCCACCTGCCACAGGTAACGGTAGCCACCTGCCACAGGTAACGCTAGCCACCTGCCACAGGTAACGGTAGCCACCTGCCACAGGTAACGGTAGCCACCTGCCACAGGTAACGGTAGCCACCTGCCACAGGTAACGGTAGCCATCTGCCACAGGTAACGGTAACCACCTGCCACAGGTAACGGTAGCCATCTGCCACAGGTAACGGTAACCCAACCTGATCCTGGCAACCACTGTGTCGCACAGTCTGGTCCACGTTTTGTACTGCCCATAAACATAGGTTTCAGATCTGAACAAATCATAGCTTTTCATACTGGTGCTTTCAGGTCGTCGGGAGTCAGTAATTTCTCTCCTATCAGACCTGAGTGTTTGGACCAATACAGTTTTGACAGCAGAGATGGGGATACCCAGGTCTAATTCAACTTTATCTTTGTCACTCGCTAATTTAGCTGCAATGTCTGTGTCATTATGATGGGTTATATTTATGTGTGATGGTATCCATACAAAGGAGATTCGAAACCCTTTACTCTGTGCAGCAATTAGGTCATTTATAATTGCTAGTATGAGGTTCTTGCTGTCGATCTTCCAGGAGAAGTTTTCGATTGCTTGAAGAGCAGATTTTAATCACAAAATATTATTCCTCCTCCAATGTTGTTTAATGTACTGGTAGCTAGGTGTAATGCTGCTAGTTCTGCTTGTATGGAGGTCAGCCAGATGTTTAACCTGACACTGACAGGTTAAACAATCTGTTTAACCTTAGGTTAAACAACCTGTCAGTGTTAGAAATATATTATCAGGTTAGAAATACTATTTTAACCTGATTAATATTATTTCTATAAACCCTACATGCTGCTGCAGTCCGTCCAGTAGAAGATTGGACTGAGCCGTCGGTGTAGACACAGTGCTCGTGAGTTCTTAAATTCTCGATGCAGGAGACAATTGTCTCAAGAGTGACAGCTCTGAGACGAGCAAGATTCTCATTACCTTTCTTGGTGACAGGTGTGTCTGATACTTGAATGGTGAGGTACAGATAAAGAGGAATATCAGTGACAGGTAGACTGCACTTAAAAGTAAGATTCAGCTGGATGAGACGAGAGATATACTTAGCCATTTATCATACCAGGCGCGAGTATGTTGGTACCAATCAATAGGGTGTTAATGGCACTGAATAACTTGCAATGCTGGAGATGAAATACTCTACGGATATCGCACGATATATTTCACTTACTCAACAGGGAAGAGGAGAAACTCTGCGCGCACACTGACATCCATTGTTTGCCTGTGACGAATTTCGAGGGTTGGGCTGCTCCAGCAGCTCAGATTGAGGCTAGGCTTATCGCGTAATAACTTGATCGGTAAAGCTGTTGCTTGATGCCGACCGTAAACTCTCATACCCATTACAGCCGAGGCAAGGACATAGTGTTACCCTTTTCTATAAACCGCTTACGACTGTCCTCTTTATCCATCACGTCTTGTACAGCGCCTACGGAACCTGTACATCATACAGTGTGTCTCACGAGTGCACATCATCTTAGTGAATCCATCCCATCTTGTACTCTCTCGGGAGTACTCTTGCACTCTCTTGGGAGTACTCTTGCACTCTCTCGGGAGTACTCTTGCACTCTCTCGGGAGTACTCTTGCACTCTCTCGGGAGTACTCTTGCACTCTCTCGGGAGTACTCTTGCACTCTCTCGGGAGTACTCTTGCACTCTCTCGGGAGTACTCTTGCACTCTCCCTGTTCACACATCTCATCACTATCCCTTCGTAACACTTATCTTCACACCCTTATCACTATCTCCCCTTCAGTCACCAGTTACCTCAACACAGTTACTAGTCTCACATCCTGGTCCTATCACAGATTGTTCTTGTTAACGTCTATCTGTTCATTTCTTTGTGACTGTCCTTCAGCTACTCATCCCGATCATCAAATCTCCATTGTTCATTGTTCTCGTCCTCTTGGACCCGAGTTTCAGACACTGGCACCATCATCTTGTGTTTCCTCTTGCTCCTGTTCTTTCATATCTTCCTGGAGAGGCTACAAGAGGCCCAGGCGACTCCTGACCCGAGAATTAATCCTCTTTAGTGTCCTCAGAAGCACCTGTAAGGGGGGGGGGGCTAGGAGGGACGACTGCTGCTCTCTATCCCCCTCACTGTTGATGTTTGCTGAGACCTTCCCAGCTGCCTCCTGGGGTAGGTCCTTGGGCTCTTACCTGCGTAAAACACCCGAGGACCAGGATTTATATTTGTTTATATAGGCGTGTGGCTTGTCGACATTGCATGAGGTAGGGGGTAGGGGACAACAGGCTTATCAATTGCATAACCAAACTGTGGTTGTCGGTCTGGAGTGGCTTCTCCAGGGCACAAAGCCAGGGTGGGTTGAATAGAAGGGAGAGAAGCTGTTACCCATGCAGCAGGTCATCTCCCCTTCTCTCTCCACGGCGCCGGAAGTCTCCAAAGGAAAGGCAACAATATGGAAGTAACATGGAGGAGTTACCAAGCTCCACTGTGATGGATAGACCCTCCCAGTGGTAGGATAGGAGAGCGCGCGAGCCCCGTCATATCACGTTATCAGTACTCAAGCCCACCACATCCGGACCCAAGGTGACAGCGACTCAGGGAGGTGTAGTATCTTCACATTGGAAACACCTGCTCTAACACCTGTCCCTCAAGGCACCACAATACGTAGACTATGAGTCACAATAACGGGGCTAAAGATAGGTTCGACCAAAACAATCATCAGAAGATGTTGAGGCGAAGACGTTTCGGTCCGTCCTGGACGCCTTGAGAATGGTCTAAGAAGGACCGAAACATCGTCGTCCCTTCACCTTCTAGTGTGTGGTCTGGTCATTACTAAAATAGCTGTTGGTACTTCAGAAATATTATTACTTATTGGACTATACAGAAAGCGTGTGACCCCCCCCCCCACACACACACACCACACACACACACACACACACACACACACACACACACCACACGCACGCACTCGTTACAGCTTAAAACTAAAAGCCACAGACCGAACCTCAGCTTTCAAATAGTCAAAAAAAAATCCACAACACGAAACATTCGTGCGCTCGAAACAAATTAATAACACAATAAAAGTTGAAGGAATTGTATTCCAGAATTTCGTGACAGGTTGCCACTCAACATTTGGCAACTCCAGAATGTTATATTAGGTAAGCACTTGACCTGAGGGGAGAGTTGATGGGCCAACCACAACAATTTATTGCATCCATTGAGGTTAGTGGGGGGCGTAACCCCCCCACCAAAGAGGTCAAATGTATTTTCACCTCATCCCCATTGATTCTTGTCAAGGCAATGCTACATTTCAATAAGGATTATGAAATCGCAAAAGGATTTAGATTAAGAATCATATCGTATAACATCTGCCAAAGTGGAAGACACAGAGCTTAGAGAAATCTAGGAGTCATCTAGGAATCTAGAAACTATGAGGAGAGGTTGACCAATCCACACACTAGAAAATGAAGGGACGACGTCGTCTCACAATCGACTTGAGAGTGGTTATCTTGAGGTTATCTTGAGATGATTTCGGGGCTTTTTAGTGTCCCCGCGGCCCGGTCCTCGACCAGGCCTCCACCCCCAGGAAGCAGCCCGTGACAGCTGACTAACACCCAGGTACCTATTTTACTGCTAGGTAACAGGGGGCATAGGGTGAAAGAAACTCTGCCCATTGTTTCTCGCCGGCGCCTGGGATCGAATCCAGGACCACAAGTCCAGCGTGCTGTCCGCTCGGCCGACCGGCTCCCCAGGACGGACCGACGTCCCTTCACCTTCTAGTGTGTGGTCTGGTCAACATACTTCAGCCACGTTATTGTGACTCCTCCCCTCCATATAAGGGGGATGTAGGGAGATGCAGAAACTATGTATGGAAGGGTTCCTGTTGGCACTGAAGACTGCAGGTCCCCTCCCCCCTCTGAGAAAAATGCATGGCATTCAATGGGAACCGTCAGAGAGATGTCACCAAACTGGTCGCCGGACCGAGGCTAATATCATACTTGTATTAAAATGAAAACATGATATTACTGTACCGGGGTGTAGGGATTCCGTGCATTAGACTGACAACAACAGACTGTTGGGTCGAATACTTGATATTCAGTCCTGCAGGCACACTTGAGACACCTAGGCGACGATGGAGAGACACTTTACAGCCACAGGGACGTTAGAAGGAACTTTTTCAGTGTCAGAGTAGTTAACGGATGGAATGCATTAGGCAGTGATGTGGTGGAGGCTGACTCCATACACAGTTTCAAGTATAGATATAAGAAGCAGCTTGCGGAGCAAAACTCCATTAATAACTGGAAAAGTACATATGATAGTGAATTAGGTCTGAAGTCATTGTATTGGTCAACCGATGGCTAGAAAATCGGGGTCCGAGAGCTAGTGTTCGATCCTGCAGGCATAAATTGACGAGTACATCCATACGCGCACATGCACACGCGCACATGCACGCACCCACATGCACGCAAGAATGCACACGCCCACACGCAAGAATGCACACGCAAGAGCTAGCCTGTATATTTTCTCATACAAACTGGAGCATAACTGCTTCCCACTTTCACTACACACTGATGTACGCCGCCGCTACAGCAGCAGGAGCAGCAGCTGGAGCAGCAGTAGCAGCAGGAGCAGCAGCAGGAGCAGCAGCAGGAGCAGCAGTAGCAGGAGGAGCAGCAGCAGCAGTCCCAAAGACCTCACGCTGCCCAAAACATCGTCGAGCGAGCCATAAGTCTTGCAACAATTCGTCAACTAGCAACGCCCGGCACACCGTAGCAGGAAAAAGCATTGCACAGCGCCAGGAAAGTTGGCCAGGGGAAACCTCCACCACCCATGGCCATCAGTACTCAGATCATCAGAGCACGGAGCGAGTAGTGGAATGCCAGGATTATCAATCTTAAGACAATATCGGCTACCAGAAATATTAATTTCCAGCGTCTTACAGTCTTCACGATCGGGAATATCGGGGACATGAATACCGAGAAATGTGTCTTGAAGGACAGCCGCCTCGAGAAGCAAGTCTAACGCCAGGGCGACCACACATGCATAATTCAGCTTTAACGTGTATCCGGACGCCACGGGCGACACAGTTCCCGTGAAACGCCTTCCAACAGCGCCCTATATACGCAAGGCCTCGCACACTGCCCGTCTCTATCTACCTCTGGGATTAAGTGCACGACCTTGGGTGTGTGTGCACACAAGCTCAGCTGAGAGGAATGAGCTATGAGGAAGGATTACTGGAACTGAATCTCACTGCACTGGAAGACAGACGAGTAAGGGGAGACATGATCACTACCTTCAAAATTCTCAGAGGAATTGACAGGGTATATAAACTGTTTAACTCGCGGAAAGGGGACACAGGTGGAAACTGAGTACCCAAATGAGCCACAGAGACGTTAGAAAGAACTTGCATTAGAAACATGCATTAGGCTGTGATGTGGTGGAGGCTGACTCCATACACAGTTTCAAGTGTAGATATGATAGAGACCAGTAGGCTCAGGAACCTGTACACCTGTTGATTGACGGTTGAGAGGCGGGACCAAAGAGCCAGAGCTCAACCCTCCCCCCCCACCCCAAAGTACAATTAGGCGAGTACATACGTAGCCTTTCCTCGTAGCTCATACCTCTCAGTTCCGGGACGAGCCTGGTGGCATACCGCTGAATCTCCTCTACTTTGTCTTGTGTTTAACTAGGTATGGACTCCAGGCTGGAGCTGCATACTCCAGGATTGGTCTGACGTAAGTGGTATGCAGGGTCCTGAACGATTCCTTACACAAGTTTCTAAAGTCAGTTCTTATGTTGGCCAGTCTAGCATATGCCGCTGATGATATTCTTTTGATGTGGGCCTCTGGGGACAGGTTCGGTGTGATATCAACCCCCAGATCTTTCTCTCTATTTGACTCTTGCAGGATTTCACCTCCCAGATGGTACCTTGTGTTCAGCCCCCTGCTCCCTTCGCCTAATTTCATTACTTTACACTTTCCTGAGTTGAACTTTAGCAGCCATTTTATAGACCATTCCTCCAGTTTATCCAGGTCGTCCTGTAGTCTCTGTCTATCTTCATCTGTCTTGATTCTTCTCATAATTTTTGCATCATCAGCAAACAATGAGAGGAACGAGTCTATACCCTCTGGAAGATCGTTTACATATATCAGAAACAGGATGGGTCCAAGTACAGAGCCCTGTGGGACTCCGCTGGTGACATCTCGCCATTCTGATGTCTCCCCCCTCACCGTTACTCGCCGTTTCCTGTTGCTTACATACTCCCTTATCCACTGGAGCACCTTCCGTTTTACTCCTGCCTGTTGCTCCAACTTTTGCAACAGCCTTTTATGAGGTACTGTGTCAAAGGCTTTCTGACAGTCCAAGAAAATGCAGTCTGCTCACCTTTCTCCGTCTTGCCTAATTTTTGTTGCCTGGTCATAGAATTCTATTAAACCTGTGAGGCACGATTTACTATCCCTGAACCCATGTTGGTGGTGCGTTACAAAAGATTACCACCAAATGCTGTCGGGTCGTTGGGTATATAGCCTCGGCTACCAATGACTTTTGTACAGTCACGGTGGTCGAGTAGTTAAGAAACCAGGTACGCCATGGTGCTCCTGGGTTGTTTGGGTTCGAATCCGTCTGGGGTGTGTAGCTTTCAGTTGCATATTGGCTTGGGGACCATTCAAGCTTGTTCGCATATATATATATATAGTACGGGTTCGAGTCACTTCTGGGGTGTGAGTTTTCATTCGCATATAGTCCTGGGGACCATTCAGGCTTGTTCGCATTTGTGTTCCTCACGTGTTGCCCCCAAAAATGAGGTGATTTGATAAAATGCTATGCCCAAGATAATCATCCAAGTGCCGGCGGGGAAGTGGTTCATATAGCCTCGGCTATCACTTCCTTATGTCCGGTCGTGATGGTCAAGTGGTTTAAGGCGTCCCTGTACATACCAGTTGCGCTGCTCCTGGCAGTATGGGTTCGAGTCACTTCTGGGGTGTGAGTTTTCAGTTAATAATATATATATATATATATATATATATATATATATATATATATATATATATATATATATATATATATATATCCAGTAAGTAAGCATCACGAGAATATCGGCCTAAGATTCCCAGAGCGGAAAGTCGAACATAAAATTAAATTTATTCCCTTGTATTTTTCTTCGAATGTTCCTTCAGCTTGGTAGAAGAAAAGCAAGATATAAATATGTCGCACAGTCGGGTCTGAACGTCTCAGCACTCCTAGGAACGTGCTCAGCACTCCTAGGAACGTGCTCAGCGCTTCTTGTTGTCGCCGGAGGTGGCTAATTTATTATGCACCCCATACTCATCTTGTGAGCGGTAGCGCAAAAAAGCATTACAGAGGGCACAAAAGTCTCTATCAGACCTCATCTTAGACTATTACATAAACAATTTCATCTATCCTTCACACCTTATAGTTACAATGTCAGCTAGTTACAGAGAAAGATCAATTTCAAGAGTTATATATTTACAATAAGTCATTAATTATCCGCTGTACCCCTGATTCCAAGAACTTTTAACCAATATTTCATTCCGAATACCCAACCACTTAGGCTGGACGGTAGAGCGACGGTCTCGCTTTATGCAGGTCGGCGTTCAATCCCCCGATCGTCCAGGTGGTTGGGGCACATTCCTTCCCCCCGTCCCATCCCAAATCCTTATCCTGATCCCTTCCCAGTGCTACATAGTCGTAATGGCTTGGCGCTTTCCCTTGATAATTCCTTCCTTCATTCCGAATACAAAAAATAAAAGTTTTCATGCATGATAGAGTTCCTTCTGGCAGGCGCTTTGATACAATCAAATACAATTGATTGTATTACTGATATTGAGTATTGATTGATACAAAGATACAATTGATATTTGGGGTTTTAATAAAACCCCAAATATCAATATCACTGTTTTAAGAACTATCTGTTTAAATTAATTCTTTTCCTGAAGAAACGGAATCTTCATCTCATTTTCATCGGGGCGCCAGGTGACGACAGTGACCTTTGACCTTTCTCAAAAACCAATACTCCACCACTCCCCTGATCATCTGCCAGAACTTAATCAGTGCCTCCACTTAAGGGGGGGGGGCAGGTGGTAATCACCTAATCTAAGGGATCCACTTTAAAATCGCATCATAAAAGTATAATCTCTCTCACTTTAGGTCAGCGGACACTATCGAAATTATCGAGTGCTTCACGAATCAATGTAACTTTAATTAGGAAATTACAATTATGCAAACATGATGATTTACTCAATCGCCGTAGGTGTTGTATGCGTGTCAACAAGTACAGAGAGGCTAGGGTATGGCAGGCTAACGTAGGCAATACAATACCTAAGCAAATGTAATGTAATGAAGATAGGGGTAGGAAGCAGGAGACCAGATACAAGGTATCATTTGCGAGATGAAATACTTCAAGAGTCAGAGAGAAAGACCTGGGGGTTGATATCACGCCAGACCTGTCCCCTGAAGCTCATATCAAGAGGATAACATCAGCGGCATATGCCAGGTTGGCTAACATAAGAATTGCATTTAGAAACTTGTGTAAGGAATCTTTCAGAACTTTGTATACCACGTATGTCAGACCAATCCTGGAGTATGCGGCTCCAGCATGGAGTCCATATATAGTCAAGCATAAGACTAAACTGAAACATGTTCAAAGGTTTGCCACCAGACTAGTACCCGAGTTGAGAGGTATGAGCTACGAGGAGAGACTACGGGAATTAAACCTCACGTCACTGGGAGACAGAAGAGTTAGAGGGGACAGGACCACCACATACAAGATTCTTAGAGGAATTGATACGGTAGATAAGGACAGACTATTTAACATAAGGGGCAAACGCACTAGGGGACACAGGTGGAAATTGAGTGCCCAAATGAGCCATAGAGACGTTAGCAAGAATTTTTTCAGTGTCAGAGTGGTTGACAAATGGAATGCATTAGGCAGTGATGTGGTGGAGGCTGACTCCATACACAGTTTCAAGTGTAGATATGATAGAGCCCAGTAGGTTCAGGAAACTGTACACCTGTTGATTGATAGTTGAGAGGCGGGACCAAAGAGCCAGAGCTCAACCAAACACAATTCGCGATTGCCATAAGTTGTAAAGAGAGAAGAACAAGTTATATTGACCAGACCACACACTAGAAGGTGAAGGGACGACACGACGTTTCGGTCCGTCCTGGACCATTCTCAAGTCGATTGTGTTCATTCACAATCGACTTGAGAATGGTCCAGGACGGACCGAAACGTCGTCGTCCCTTCACCTTCTAGTGTGTGGTCTGGTCAACATACTTTAGCCACGTTATTGTGACTCATCGCCTACACAGAGAACAACAATCCTCCCTCGGGAGTATGATTGTACAACCCCCCCCCCCCCCCCCCAAAGATGAATTCCGCAATTTGAATATTTTGTGTATACAAAACAGCCATTTTCTTAAATATAAAATTATAAATTATATAATACAATTTTGTGTATAGTTAAGTTAGGTTCTCTTGGTAAATAATTGTATATGCCGTACGTGGGTATAGATATAGGGGGTATAAATACCTCATTTACAGAGGTGGGATTCGAACCGATAGAGAGAGCGAACCACTGTTCGAAAATCAGCCAGGTATCTGGAGACCTGGAGTCAGCCAGGCATCGTAAGACTTACGAGGAACACTGGAGATTAAGACTTACGACGAACACCGGAGATTAAGACTTACGACGAACACAGGAGATTAAGACTTACATCTAGATCGATGATAAGTGAGGGCGGAGAAAAGAGCGCTGAAGACCAGAGGACTACGCTATCCAGCCTATAGGAGGGCGAGACGGCGCTCAAGGGCGAGGACATCCCTGACAAGGGGCTCAGGGCCGAGATGAAGGGCCCCAGAGGGCAGCAGGGGGACGAGGGGCGTGTCGAGGGCCCCGACGAGGGCCTCGACAGGGCGAGGAGCGGCGAGGTAGGTCTGGATTTAGTGGGAGATCGCTCGTCTCTGACAGGCGAACACTCCAGGAGTTCCACTTTGCTTTTTTCTTTAGGGGGAGATTTGTTCCGCTTGGGGGAGGTATCCTTGGCTGGGTTGGCGTCCTTGGATGGGGATGGGACTCGGGATCGGGTCCGACGCCCAAAGTCCCACCAGGCGGCCCCATCCCCTCCATCCCTCTCCTTCGTGGCCGGAGAAATCTTGCCGGATCGGCGACAGTTCCAGGATAGCGCGCGGCGGTGGTGGCCGGATGCCTCCATGGCCGCCACCTAGCCGCCCATGGCCGCAGGCACTCCAGGGTGGCACCAGTGCTCAGGGCCGCCGCCTCACGCGCCATCACCAGGGCCCTGGTTGATTCCTGGTTGATGGGTTCTGGGAGTTCTTCTACTCCCCAAGCCCGGCCCGAGGCCAGGCTCGACTTGTGAGAGTTTGATCCACCAGGCTGTTGCTTGGAGCGGCCCGCAGAGCCACATACCCACCACAGCCCGGCTGATCCGGGACTTCTCTTAGGAAACAGTCCAGTTTCTCTTGAAGATGTCCACGGTTGTTCCGGCAATATTTCTTATAGTCGCTGGGAGGACGTTGAACAACCCGCGGACCTCTGATGTTTATACAGTGTTCTCTGATTGTGCCTATGGCACCTCTGCTCTTCACTGGTTCAATCTTGCATTTTCTTCCATATCGTTCACTCCAGTACGTTGTTATTTTACTGTGTAGATTTGGGACCTGGCCCTCCAGTATTTTCCACGTGTATATTATTTGGTATCTCTCTCGTCCCTTTCTAGAGAGTACATTTGGAGAGCTTTGAGACGATCCCAATAATTTAGGTGTTTTATCTCGTCTATGCGTGCCGTATATGTTCTCTGTATTCCCTCTATTTCAGCAATCTCTCCTGCTCTGAAGGGGGAAGTGAGTACTGAGCAGTATTCGAGACGGGACAACACAAGTGACTTGAAGAGTACAACCATTGTGATGGGATCCCTGGATTTGAAAGTTCTCGTAATCCATCCGATCATTTTTCTGGCTGATGGATATTGCTGCTTGTTATGCTCCCTAAACGTTAGATCGTCGGACATCATTATTCCCAAATCCTTGACATGCTGTTTTTCTACTATGGGAAGATTTGATTGTGTTTTTGTACCCTGTATTATGTTTCAGATCCTCATTTTTGCCGTACCTGAGTCCTGAAATTTATC
>WNGS01167676.1:93126-104185 GCA_020271785.1 Procambarus virginalis | reverse complement strand
CTCAATTATCTCTGGCATTGTTTTTAATTATAGCATTAAGCTGATTGCGAATACTGCAACATTGCTTCGGCTAGCTGCCACTAGGCACGGTTAATGTCCTATGACTTATTCCCTTAGTTGCATCTTTGCAGTACTGGCATTCTACTCAGACATGTTACATGCCTTCTCTTATATTGTGGTACACCAGTTGCGCTACTTACCATATATGTCAAGTGCTCACTTGTGTGCAAGTTTGGGGTTGCAGACTTTAAATGTACTAGGCACTAGCATATCGTTACTCCTGGAAACTAGTAACTATTCTATGCCCTCTGTGTATACAGAATATATTTTATACATACAGTACTGGCTGTGCCACTCAATTATCTCTGGCATTGTTTTAATTATAGCTTTAAGCTGATTGCGAGTACTGCAACATTGCTTCGGCTAGCTGGCTCTAGACACGGTTAATGTCCTATGACTTATTTCCTTTAGCTGCATCTTTGCAGTACTGGCATGCTACTCAGCCATGTTACACGCCTACTTGGATATTGTGGTACAGCAATTGCTCTGTAAACATTAGTTAATAAATTAAGGTCCCCCCACTCCTGGTTTGTTTTCTCCCCGATCAGAAATGGCCCCTGCATAATTTAAATTAAGCGGGGGAATTCTGGGAGGCGAAAACAATTACGCAGCGCTCTGTGAGAGCTGCGAGCGCCGTGGGGGGGGCGCACATTTAAGCAAACGCACAAGGAGGTTTCCCTCTCACTCCTACACAGCTACGGTACGCTCCACACGAAACACCCGCCCTCCTCCCTGACTGCAGAACATCTTGCTCTTCGAGCTCCTCCGTTTCTCCTATGCTACTCTCTAATTTGGGGGTGCTGCGCCGGATCCCCAAGTCTAGTGCTGCCCGCAGCTACTTACCATATGTCAAGTGCTCACTTGTAGTGCAAGCTTGGGGTTGCAGACTTTACATGTACTGGGCACTAGCATATCATTACCCGTGCTTTAATATACCTACAATTTTTCTCTCTCATCTTTTATTTTTTTTCATGCTATGTAACTTATCATTTTTATAAATTTGCAAGTATTTACCTACTTATAAGTTTCTTAGATTAAGAACCTGCCCGAAACGCTGCGCGTACTAGTGGCTTTTCAAGAATGTTATTACTATGCTATGTATCATCACAATCCCAATGTACCTTCTTGTATATATATAAATAAATAAATAAATTATTATAGCCGGTTCTGCTCCATTGGCCTGAGAATAGGGGTGCACTGCCGGAACCCTCAATGTCTTCCGATATTTAATACCATAATTAATGTTTATCTATTATAATTGTAGGTAAATAATTGTAGTTAATAATTTATTATTATTATATATATATATATATATATATATATATATATATATATATATATATATATTATATATATATATATATATATATAGATATATATATATATATATATATATTAGTATATTTTTTTTTGGTAGCAGTCTTTCCTGTAGACATATGTTATTAAATATGACCGAAAAAGTAAGATTAATAATTCTAACACGAATTTTCTCAATTTTCCTTATGTTTGTTTTTACTGATGACGGTAAATGAAAAATCAATTCTCCAAAATTCATTCTTTATTTCTTAGTCTGACGCGACACTTGAACGCGTTTCGTAATAACTAATTACATTTTCAAAGACTTTTAGTTTTCACACACAACTATAACCTGAAAGCACTAAACAGTTCTTTACTATGCTATGATTTAAACAGCTTTCATCTTTCATTTCATTTTATACCCGCGTTTTGGGTGAGGTGATATGTTACAAAAGTTTTTAATGAGGTGAAACAAAACTTCAACAAAGGACAGAACACGAAACAAATGGATATTAACTGGATATTAACTGGGTAAATTGAAGGTATGAATGAAAGTAGCTGCGGAAGGGCCTATTGGCCCATATTTCTTGATGCTTCTATATTGGAGCGGGGTCTTGAAGTGGGTAGAATATAGTTGTGCATTAATTGACTGTTGATGCTGGTGTTGACTTCTTGATGTGTAGTGCCTCGCAGATGTCAAGCCGCCTGCTATCGCTGTACCTATCGATGATTTCTGTGTTATTTGTTAAAAAATAACAAATAACACAGAAATCATCGATAGGTACAGCGATAGCAGGCGGCTTGACATCTGCGAGGCACTACACATCAAGAAGTCAACACCAGCAATCAACAGTCAATTAATGCACAACTATATTCTACCCACTTCAAGACCCGCTCCAATATAGAAGAATCAAGAAATATGGGCCAATAGGCCCTTCCGCAGTTACTTCCATTCATACCTTCAATTTACCCAGTTAATATCCAGTTAATATCCATTGTTTTCGTGTTCTGTCCTTTGTTGAAAGTTTTGTTCACCTCATTAAAAACTGTTGTAACATATCACCTCACCCAAAACGCGGGTATAAAATGAAAGATGAAAGCTGTTTAAATCATAGCATAGTAAAGAACTGTTTAGTGCTTTCAGGTTATAGTTGTGTGTGAAAACTAAAAGTCTTTGAAAATGTAATTAGTTATTACGAAACGCGTTCAAGTGTCGCATCAGACTAAGAAATAAAGAATGAATTTTGGAGAATTGATTTTTCATATATATATATATATATATATATATATATATATATATATATATATATATATATATATATATATATATATATATAAACTGAAAACTCACACCCCAGAAGTGACTCGAACCCATACTCCCAGGAGCAACGCAACTGGTATGTACGGGGATGCCTTAAACCACTTGACCATCACGACCGGACATAAGGAAGTGATAGCCTGAGCTATATGAACCACTTCCCCGCCGGCACCTGGATGGTTATCTTGGGTATAGCATTTTATCAAATCACCTCTTTTTTGGGGGCAACACGTGAGGAACACAAATGCAAACAAGCCTGAATGGTCCCCAGGACTAGATACAACTGAAAACTCACACCCCAGAAGTGACTCGAACCCATACTCCCAGGAGCAACGCAACTGGTATGTACAGGGATGCCTTAAACCACTTGACCATCACGACCGGACATAAGGAAGTGATAGCCTGAGCTATATGAACCACTTCCCCGCCGGCACCTGGATGGTTATCTTGGGCATAGCATTTTATCAAATCACCTCTTTTTTTGGGGCAACACGTGAGGAACACAAATGCAAACAAGCCTGAATGGTCCCCAGGACTAGATACAACTGAAAACTCACACCCCAGAAGTGACACGAACCCATACTCCCAGGAGCAACGCAACTGGTATGTACAGGGATGCCTTAAACCACTTGACCATCACAACCGGACATAAGGAAGTGATAGCCTGAGCTATATGAACCACTTCCCCGCCGGCACCTGGATGGTTATCTTGGGCATAGCATTTTATCAAACGCAACTGTACATACCAGTTGCGTTGCTCCTGGGAGTATGGGTTCGAGTCACTTCTGGGGTGTGAGTTTTCAGTTGTATCTAGTCCTGGGGACCATTCAGGCTTGTTTGCATTTGTGTTCCTCACGTGTTGCCCCAAAAAAAGAGGTGATTTGATAAAATGCTATGCCCAAGATAACCATCCAGGTGCCGGCGGGGAAGTGGTTCATATAGCTCAGGCTATCACTTCCTTATGTCCGGTCGTGATGGTCAAGTGGTTTAAGGCATCCCTGTACATACCAGTTGCATTGCTCCTGGGAGTATGGGTTCGAGTCACTTCTGGGGTGTGAGTTTTCAGTTGTATCTAGTCCTGGGGACCATTCAGGCTTGTTTGCATATATATATATATATATATATATATATATATATATATATATATATATATATATATATATATATATATGTTCATTGCAGATCCCTGTTGACCCATTTTGAATTGGTCTATCTATTCCTACAACTTTGGTAATTTTACGTGTGGGTATGAGGTCCCAATGGACCACTTTCTTAATGGTCCTATATATAATTATTCAAGTAGTATTATTTGTACTACACATAAATATAAGCTATATTTTGGTCTATACAGTACATATACTATATGTACATCACAGGCCCATTGGACCCCTTTTCGGTGCATATTAAATGATCTAGAGTGAACTAACCCCTTTTCGTAATGGATTTAGTTAATTTAATATACTAAGTTGGTTTTTATAGTATACTAAGTTAAGGCTGTGCTCGGTTCCTTTACAATTAATATACCATACATGTTTTTCTGCTTTTGGTATATGTACTTTTCAAGTCCCAATGGAACACTTTGGGGTTTGCACACCCCCCTTTTTATATATACTTATATTTACTAATGCGAACAAGCCTGAATGATCCCCAGGACTATATGCAACTGAAAACTCACACCCCAGAAGTGACTCGAACCCATACTACCAGGAGCAGTATGGGTTATAGTTAGTTATATTTACTAAGTTGGTATTTTATAGCATCACTTAGCATTTCATCCACAGTAAGACAATTCCCCTCTATGCCCTCAGCATTTATCAAACAAGCATAATCTAATCTCCCTCCCCTCAAATGAGTAAGATAGGGCTCACCCAGCAGCTGAACATCTTCATGTTCCTGCAAAAACTGGTACCATCTGCAACCATTCCTATTTGCTTTACCCCTTGATCCTAAAGCTGGATGTCTGGCATTAAAATCCCCTACCACAAGTGTATCTTCAGAAAAGAAGGAATCTGGCAAGTATCTTAAATCAAGGGAGCTATCAGAGACGTATAGATTAATGAAATTTAACTCTCGGTCCTTTAATTGTATCCGCAAGCAAATACTTTCAATACCTCTATTTTCTGTGGGTTGGAAGAAAACGCACCACGTGGGGGCTTAATTTATTATTAATTATATAAATTAATTACTTAACATATTAATTACAAATTACAAAATTAATTATTATATAAATTACTTACAAAGTAATTAATACGAAATTTACCACAAATTAAAATAATCATAAATGATTATTAATGAAGTTCTTGCATGAAGAAGCATAGGCTAATTATAACGACTAAATGGATAAATAAATACTGCCTCATAATGAATAGTGAATGGGCATAAAAAATTTTACAGCAAATAATGGATAGCCGTTATCATGCTAATGTAATTCAATTGCCGTGAAATCTGTAATTAGACTGCGGTAATTCCAGTTCTTGGTATTCTTGGCTTATCACTTTGGGGGTTCCGTCGGAGCACCCCCAATCCCGTGAGGGCCAGCGGCGCGGAACCCCCACCCCCGAATATCTCTGAGGGATTCCAGTTATCTCGACAGGTATGGTACTTTTGACATAACATGAGACCCCCCTAGTTCCTCCATCAGCATATAAGTGAAAACCTCTATAGCCATTTAGCCTCAAAATGCTACCATCCCTATCCCCAGTTTCCTGGAGTGCTACTATGTCAATATCCTTTCTAAGAGTATAATAGTGTACATCCACCGCTCTAGTTTTTAATCCATTAACGTTCCAAGATAATATTCTCAATTTACTTTCATCCATGATTAATAATAAAACTACCTTTGCCCTGCCCGTCACATTCCATAAGATACGAGAGTACCTTAGAAACTTCCTTCCAACACCGTAACATTTTTTCTTTCTCCTCACTTGCACAACTACTACTAACATCGAAGGTAATATTATTCATATCTATTTTCTTTGTTATTTCTGTATACCGTTTTACTTTAACCGATCTTTAACATTTGTCACAACAAGAGGTTGAACACCGCTAACACTACTAGAAGGTGTATGCTCCTGACTATCCTCTATCATCGTTACGTCATGCACATCATTACTTTCTTCTACGCACTTTTCACTTTCTATTTCACGTCCTATTTTACTTTCAATTACACGTCCTGTTTCACCACCATCTTCACCCCGTCTACCTTCCATAGCCAATTTTTCCAATGCCTCAATCCTCTTATCTAGTTTTTTAGGTACTCCAAAATTTGATTACCAACCTCAGAGGTGACCATATTGTCCTGAACCTTGTCCTCACAAGGTTTCAGTTTTTCCACTGCCTGATTTACTTTCCCTAGGCTCGCCTTTATTTTCTCCGTCCCTTTCTCCCACACATTGATCATAGGGGCTGTCGTTGGCTTCCAGCTGTTTCCTCCAAGTTCCTCTTGCACAATCTTTCCTTGCTGCGAGGACACATCTATCCTGCTTGTAGGACCCGTCCTAGTCTCTTTCAGATGAGGCTTCATGGGGCATAGAGAGGAACTAGCATTGTGGCTGCCTCGACAGTTGCAACAAAATGGTACAATTTCTTCACTTCTTTCAATCTTGACTCTACACTCTCGCGAGTCGTGTTTTTTCCCACAATACCGACACCTGGGGTCAAACTGGCATTTCCATGCCATATGTCCCCAACGTGAGCACTTCATACACAGTATGGGCTCCTCAACGTATTTTGCAACGTTCCTATAGCCTAGTCCTTGCACAAAAATTTTCTCTGGCGCCTCACCCTTTACCAAGGCAACAACTTGGCTTTGTTTGTCACCACGGACAATGTTTCTCTTTGCCCAGACAACATTATCATTGTTAAGAAGAAGACAGTCAGGATCCAAATAAGTTGGAAACTTGAAAACTATGATCTTTGTGTGCAACATACCTTCTTCTGGAGGAACCATCACTACATTTTTAAAACCAACCGTCGTGAGGCGTTCCACGGCCTGTTCAGTCCCAACTGTTATGTAGGGCCGGTGAAGACCCTCCTTGAAGAGTGGTTCGTAATCCAAAAATTCCTTAGCCAGACTTACCGTCCACGCCAGCTTTTGGTGGAAATTCAATTGGCATGTTGTAGGGAACAACAGCCTCTTCCTGCTATTAAATGGCTTGTCTTGAGTCCTGCTGAGTAGGGTCTCATTCTTTGGTCTCTTAGTAATTTCATCGTCACTCTCACTGTCTCGCTGTCTGTTATTATTTCTCCGCTTCTTTCTGTTCACTACTACTTCAAACGGTCTGTTATCATCTTGTCTGTCCTCCTCACTACCACTTAGGCATACCGCCTCAGCCATTTCTTCGACACTGTCAACAATCGAGAACAAATTCACAATATCCTGTATCACCACGTGCAAAAACGAAGAGTGTGGGGCAAGACTCCACCTCCCACCAAGAGCGCCAACCCCGTGACCGCCTGTGACCGTGGTCCGGACACAACTGTATGCCTTTGTTGTCTGTTTTGTTTTATGTAGGTTTTGTTTTGTGATGTTACTGTGATTGCTTGTTTGCCAATGTATTATGCTTTGTGCCTTCTTGTATGCTGTCTTTTTTTTATGCATTTATCGTATTTGTGGTTTGTTGTGATGTGCTGTCGGCCCTTCTGGCCGGTGGTCTATTGTTCTGTTTGTTCTGTTCTGTATTCTGTGTTGTTTTTATTGTAATTTAAATTGCATGCTTTGCATGTAAAAATACAAAAAACACTGTAAGGGATCTTTCCCATTATTTATCAATTTGTAAATTTCTAATGGGACCAGGACCTATCTTCCTGGGCGAATCGGGCTTCCCGGTCACCAGACAAGATTTCACATGGGTGCTCTGTGCAGCAGGTGGGAAAGTGATGCGTTCCACACCTACGTCAGGCAAGACTTCATTCCATTACCTCGATAAGTTTCTTCTGCGGCCAGCGGGCACCTCGCCCTTCGTGGGGTGTGGGACCGGCTTCGCTGGCCTGCGGAGTGGGGGTGCTGCGCCGGATCCCCAAGTCTAGGGCTGCCCGCAGCTACTTACCATATGTCAAGTGCTCACTTGTAGTGCAAGTTTGGGGTTGCAGACTTTACATGTACTGGGCAATAGCATATCATTACCCCTGGAAATTATTAACTATACTATGCCCTCTGTGTATACAGAATATATTTCTACATACTGTACTGGCTGTGCCACTCAATTATCTCTGGCATTGTTTTTAATTATAGCATTAAGCTGATTGCGAGTACTGCAACATTGCTTCGGCTAGCTGCCACTAGGCACGGTTAATGTCCTATGACTTATTCCCTTAGTTGCATCTTTGCAGTACTGGCATTCTACTCAGACATGTTACATGCCTTCTCTTATATTGTGGTACAGCAGTTGCGCTACTTACCATATGTCAAGTGCTCACTTGTGTGCAAGTTTGGGGTTGCAGACTTTACATGTACTAGGCACTAGCATATCGTTACCCCTGGAAACTAGTAACTATTCTATGCCCTCTGTGTATACAGAATATATTTTATACATACTGTACTGGCTGTGCCACTCAATTATCTCTGGCATTGTTTTAATTATAGCTTTAAGCTGATTGCGAGTACTGCAACATTGCTTCGGCTAGCTGGCACTAGACACGGTTAATGTCCTTTGACTTATTTCCTTTAGTGCATCTTTGCAGTACTGGCATGCTACTCAGCCATGTTACACGCCTACTTGGATATTGTGGTACAGCAATTGCTCTGTAAACATTAGTTAATAAATTAAGGTCCCCCCACTCCTGGTTTGTTTTCTCCCCGATCAGAAATGGCCCCTGCATAATTTAAATTAAGCGGGGGAATTCTGGGAGGCGAAAACAATTACGCAGCGCTCTGTGAGAGCTGCGCGCGCCGTGGGGGGGGGGGGCGCACATTTAAGCAAACGCACAAGGAGGTTTCCCTCATCATTTGGTCACCATTTGGTCCGGGAGACATCTCCCGTCACGCAGGGTGCAGTTGCGCCTCCACAGATCTCCAGTATCATTTCTTGATACTGGTAATGGCTCAAAAGGGCCATCACTTACGGGCTATTCATGCCCGTGCCATCTCTTGGGTGGCTTAATCTTAATCAATCAATCATCGAGGTTTCCCTCTCACTCCTACACAGCTACGGTACGCTCCACACGAAACACCCGCCCTCCTCCCTTGACTGCAGAACATCTTGCTCTTCGAGCTCCTCACGTTTCTCCTATGCTACTCTCTAATTTGGGGGTGCTGCGCCGGATCCCCAAGTCTAGGGCTGCCTGCAGCTACTTACCATATGTCAAGTGCTCACTTGTAGTGCAAGTTTGGGGTTGCAGACTTTACATGTACTGCATGGGCACTAGCATATCATTACCCCTGGAAATTATTAACTATACTATGCCCTCTGTGTATACAGAATATATTTCTACATACTGTACTGGCTGTGCCACTCAATTATCTCTGGCATTGTTTTTAATTATAGCATTAAGCTGATTGCGAGTACTGCAACATTGCTTCGGCTAGCTGCCACTAGGCACGGTTAATGTCCTATGACTTATTCCCTTAGTTGCATCTTTGCAGTACTGGCATTCTACTCAGACATGTTACATGCCTTCTCTTATATTGTGGTACAGCAGTTGCGCTACTTACCATATGTCAAGTGCTCACTTGTGTGCAAGTTTGGGGTTGCAGACTTTACATGTACTAGGCACTAGCATATCGTTACCCCTGGAAACTAGTAACTATTCTATGCCCTCTGTGTATACAGAATATATTTTATACATACTGTACTGGCTGTGCCACTCAATTATCTCTGGCATTGTTTTAATTATAGCTTTAAGCTGATTGCGAGTACTGCAACATTGCTTCGGCTAGCTGGCACTAGACACGGTTAATGTCCTTTGACTTATTTCCTTTAGTGCCTCTTTGCAGTACTGGCATGCTACTCAGCCATGTTACACGCCTACTTGGATATTGTGGTACAGCAATTGCTCTGTAAACATTAGTTAATAAATTAAGGTCCCCCCACTCCTGGTTTGTTTTCTCCCCGATCAGAAATACAGTTTCTGGGCGGAGAGAAAAACACACAGGAGCGGGGGACCTTAATTTATTAATTATAATTACAGAGCGACTGCTGTACCACAATAAAAGAAATCGTAACATGACTGAGTAGCATGCCAGTACTGCAAAGATGCAACTAAGGGAATAAGTCATAGGACGTTAATCATGCCTAGAGTCGGCTAACCGAAGCAATGTTGCAGTACTCGCAAACAGCGTAGTGCTATAATTAAACAATACCAGAGATAATGAGTGGCACAGCCAGTACAGTATGATAAAATATATTCTGCATACGCAGAGGGCATAGGAAGAATAAATAGTCACTGCTTTTATCATAAAAGCGGTGAAATTCTGTGGGGAAGGATACGCATTACCGTGCTCCACTGTCTAAACGACTAAGCGGCGCGCGCGCGCGTAGAGCGGGGTACTTGGGAGCACAGGCGCGGCGCCTTCTGGCTCGCCGCCGCCCAGCAGGTACACCAAACTGCACTTATCATAAAGAAGAAGCACCACCATTGACCGCCAAGTGCTCACATCAAGTCTAACTCTAAGAAACAACACTCAAGCCTTGACGCTTCTCCCAACCTCCGGGGGAGAAAACCTTCACACAAACTGCACCTGTCATAAAGAAGATGAAGACTCACCAGTGTCCTCAGTGTCCGAAGGTATTCACCCGTCCTGGAAGTGTGAAGCGTCACTTTTTAGTGCATTCACGTGACATTCCTCTTGATCGTTCAGAATGTGGGAAGAGATTCCTTCAAAATGGAAGTATGAAGACTCACAGGAGGGTGCATGCGGATGAGAGACCTTTTTCAATGTGCCGAGTGTGGCAATAAATTTAGAGAACGTGGAATACTTATACAACACATGTTAGTGCATTCAGGTGTTAAACCTCATGAGGTCCAGGTGTGAGAGTCATTCAGCGTGGAAGTATGAAAACTCACATGTTAGGGCATGCAGGTGAGGAACCTCATGAGTGTCCAGTGTGGGGAAGAGATCAAGCAGCGTGGACATATGAGACTTACTGTTAGTGCATTCAGATGACAAACTCACGAGTGTCCAGAGTGGGGAAGAGATTCAGTCAGCGTGGAAATATGAAGACTCCCAGGATGTTGCATGCGGATGAGAGACCTTTCCAATGTGCCGAGTGTGCAAAAAAATTTAGTACACGTGGAATTTTAATACAGCACGTGTTAGTGCATTCAGTGATAAACCTCATGAGTGTCCAGTGTGCGGGAAGAGATTCAGTCTCTTCCCATACTCTGGACACTCATTTGATTTGTCACCTGAATGCACTAACATGTGAGTCTTCAAATGACCACGCC
>WNGS01167676.1:53784-92126 GCA_020271785.1 Procambarus virginalis | reverse complement strand
TTTGATCCAGTTCCTTATCCCCACTTCCAGTTGACTGTGGGGTCCAGCTGTGGATGGTGGTCTCACAGTAGGTGACATTATCCCAGAACCAGGAAGTGGCCACTCTACATCAGGGGAAGGCCCACAACTGGCAGAAGATGCAGCACCTGGTTCTTGTGGGGAGCTGGGATGATGGCAGGAGTCTTCGGTCTGGCACCGGTCCCCTTGTGCACTTCATAATTATCAGGTGGTGAGTTTGGCAGCCAGCTGGAGCGAACATCACCTCCAGATGGCTCTGAACAGCGAGTGGGACTGATTGCAGCATTTGGCAACTGCTCTACATGGTGGTTTGAAGGGTATGGCGAGTGTTGTGTCAACACCTCCGGGAAACAGGTTCCTGGCACCTGACGGGCAGGCGCAGGTTGAACAGACACCTGTCGTCTGGCCCCGTGGTGCACTTGGTGCTTGGCAGATGGTGAAGTATTTGGTATCCAGCTGCTACGAACACTACGTCCTGGTGGCTCTGCACAGGAATTAGAGCCGGCAGCTGTACCTGGCAACCGTCCTCCCGGGTGGGCGGGGCCGGGCACCTGGCCGTAAGCAGCTGGTCGCTTGACACAGTCAAGGTGCCAGGCTTGAACACCGCTCCTGTCACAGTTTATGCATTTTTCACTTACTGACTGCAGTTCCTTTATGAGTTTAAAACACATCTCAGATTTATGAGGTTCACCACACACGGCACAAAAAAAGTTTTTGCTTGTGCAGTACCTGGCCACGTGACGTCCCCATCGTTGACACTTATAACACCTACGAGGGGAGGGTTGTAGAGGGCAATGTTATAGTGCCGACCTAAAGCTGCTCTAGAGTAAATTCTGTCCGGTATAGGCGTGGCACCTTTCCATGTGGCAGCTATGAGGCCATTTCTCAGACGTTTAGAGTTTACAATATTTTCATCACAAAGATATTCAGGCTTAATGAGTTTATTAACATTGAATATGACAATGCTTACTTTTGGACGCCTAGGTGCTGCATTTTTCATTTTAATGCCTGCATACTCTGTGTTTACCAACACATTTACAAAAGTACTGTCGTTTGTAACGAAGACATAGTCACTTTCATCTCTAGGTAACCTAATGACCTTATCATAATGTGCCTCAGAGGCTTCACAAAACCACTGCACTTTTCTCTCTATTGCGGTTCCCAGAGGAAAATCTAGCCGTACATGTCTGGCAGCAGCCGAATTTGGTGGGTTTGATCGTGTCTTTTTGAACTGCTTACGGCGCTGACTTCTACTCATTTGCAACGTGAATCCCCCATCATCTGCACCGCCTTCTGATGTGTCGTGGGTCACCACTGAGGAGGTGGCACCATCTTTAGAAAACAATTGATGAGTGTGCGATGGGTCCACAAAGTCACTATCTGGCAACGGCGATGTGCTGCCTGGCACCTTATCCGGGGCAGTTGCCATGGCGTTAAAGACACAACACCTATATGCAGAGTATTATGGTACACTCGCTCCACAGTGAACCACAAAGCAGCACATCAACAAATGGCCTATTCACAGGGTGGAAGTGGCCGCCAACCATCAAACAAGATCAGCAGAAATAAATCGGCCAGCCTGCATATGAGGCTCTACTAGGCACTAGCATATCGTTACCCCTGGAAACTAGTAACTATTCTATGCCCTCTGTGTATACAGAATATATTTTCTACATACTGTACTGGCTGTGCCACTCAATTATCTCTGGCATTGTTTTAATTATAGCTTTAAGCTGATTGCGAGTACTGCAACATTGCTTCGGCTAGCTGGCACTAGACACGGTTAATGTCCTTTGACTTATTTCCTTTAGTGCATCTTTGCAGTACTGGCATGCTACTCAGCCATGTTACACGCCTACTTGGATATTGTGGTACAGCAATTGCTCTGTAAACATTAGTTAATAAATTAAGGTCCCCCCACTCCTGGTTTGTTTTCTCCCCGATCAGAAATGGCCCCTGCATAATTTAAATTAAGCGGGGGAATTCTGGGAGGCGAAAACAATTACGCAGCGCTCTGTGAGAGCTGCGCGCGCTGTGGGGGGGGGGGGGCGCACATTTAAGCAAACGCACAAGGAGGTTTCCCTCTCACTCCTACACAGCTACGGTACGCTCCACACGAAACACCCGCCCTCCTCCCTTGACTGCAGAACATCTTGCTCTTCGAGCTCCTCACGTTTCTCCTATGCTACTCTCTAATTTGGGGGTGCTGCGCCGGATCCCCAAGTCTAGGGCTGCCTGCAGCTACTTACCATATGTCAAGTGCTCACTTGTAGTGCAAGTTTGGGGTTGCAGACTTTACATGTACTGCATGGGCACTAGCATATCATTACCCCTGGAAATTATTAACTATACTATGCCCTCTGTGTATACAGAATATATTTCTACATACTGTACTGGCTGTGCCACTCAATTATCTCTGGCATTGTTTTTAATTATAGCATTAAGCTGATTGCGAGTACTGCAACATTGCTTCGGCTAGCTGCCACTAGGCACGGTTAATGTCCTATGACTTATTCCCTTAGTTGCATCTTTGCAGTACTGGCATTCTACTCAGACATGTTACATGCCTTCTCTTATATTGTGGTACAGCAGTTGCGCTACTTACCATATGTCAAGTGCTCACTTGTGTGCAAGTTTGGGGTTGCAGACTTTACATGTACTAGGCACTAGCATATCGTTACCCCTGGAAACTAGTAACTATTCTATGCCCTCTGTGTATACAGAATATATTTTATACATACTGTACTGGCTGTGCCACTCAATTATCTCTGGCATTGTTTTAATTATAGCTTTAAGCTGATTGCGAGTACTGCAACATTGCTTCGGCTAGCTGGCACTAGACACGGTTAATGTCCTTTGACTTATTTCCTTTAGTGCCTCTTTGCAGTACTGGCATGCTACTCAGCCATGTTACACGCCTACTTGGATATTGTGGTACAGCAATTGCTCTGTAAACATTAGTTAATAAATTAAGGTCCCCCCACTCCTGGTTTGTTTTCTCCCCGATCAGAAATACAGTTTCTGGGCGGAGAGAAAAACACACAGGAGCGGGGGGACCTTAATTTATTAATTAATAATTACAGAGCGACTGCTGTACCACAATAAAAGAAATCGTAACATGACTGAGTAGCATGCCAGTACTGCAAAGATGCAACTAAGGGAATAAGTCATAGGACGTTAATCATGCCTAGAGTCGGCTAACCGAAGCAATGTTGCAGTACTCGCAAACAGCGTAGTGCTATAATTAAACAATACCAGAGATAATGAGTGGCACAGCCAGTACAGTATGATAAAATATATTCTGCATACGCAGAGGGCATAGGAAGAATAATGAAGATTTCCATGGTAAAATAGCGTAATGCCATAATTAAACAATGCCAGAGATAAATGATTGGCACAGCCAGTACAGTATGGATAAAATATATTGTGCATACGCAGAGGGCATGAAAATTATATAAGATTTTCCAGGGGTAATGACATGCTAGTGCCTAGTACATGTAAAGTCTGCAACCCCCAACTTGCACCAGTAGTGAGCACTTGACATATGGTAAGTAGCTGCGGGCAGCCCTAGACTTGGGGATCCGGCGCAGCACCCCCCAAATTACTAAATTAAAGAGAAGCATAGGGGAAACATGTGGGGCTCGGAGAGCATAAGAAGTTCTGCAGTCAAGGGAGGAGGGCGGGTGTTTCGTGTGAAGCGTAGCGGAGCCTAGTGGAAAGAGGGAGACACTGCTCGTGCGTTTGCTTAAATGTGCGCCCCCCCCCACGGCGCGCGCAGCTCTCCTGAGCGCTGCGTATATGTTTATTCTTGCTCCCAGAATTCCCCCGCTTAATTTAAATTATGCAGGGGCCATTTCTGGGCGGAGAGAAAAACACACAGGAGCGGGGGGACCTTAATTTATTAATTAATAATTACAGAGCGACTGCTGTACCACAATAAAAGAAATCGTAACATGACTGAGTAGCATGCCAGTACTGCAAAGATGCAACTAAGGGAATAAGTCATAGGACGTTAATCGTGCCTAGAGTCGGCTAACCGAAGCAATGTTGCAGTACTCGCAAACAGCGTAGTGCTATAATTAAACAATACCAGAGATAATGAGTGGCACAGCCAGTACAGTATGATAAAATATATTCTGCATACGCAGAGGGCATAGGAAGAATAATGAAGATTTCCATGGTAAAATAGCGTAATGCTATAATTAAACAATGCCAGAGATAAATGATTGGCACAGCCAGTACAGTATGGATAAAATATATTGTGCATACGCAGAGGGCATGAAAATTATATAAGATTTTCCAGGGGTAATGACATGCTAGTGCCTAGTACATGTAAAGTCTGCAACCCCCAACTTGCACCAGTAGTGAGCACTTGACATATGGTAAGTAGCTGCGGGCAGCCCTAGACTTGGGGATCCGGCGCAGCACCCCCACTCCGCAGGCCAGCGAAGCCGGTCAGAAATACAGTAACTTTCTCTAATGAAGATCTGTGGAACTAGCTGTAGTTTTTGGGATGAAGTATTAATGACAATTTAGGTTGGGAAATCTATGGCCCCTGGTGAGGATTACCTTGCCTTGCGGTAACTTTGTCTTTCGAAGGTTCCTAGGATCAACGTCCCCAGGGGGCCGGTCTCTGACCAAACCTCCTGCGGTAAGTGATCCAGTCAATCAGGCTGTTGGACACGGCTGTGATTTGTACACATTACATTATAAAAGCATAAATAATCATCATTAAGTTTCATAACATTAACAGCCCAACTTGTTTTTAAATTAGCCCAAAAAGTAGCAAGTAGCGAAATTACAAATTTGGGAGCGCGGGGTTCTCAAAAGTAGCCCAATTCGCTACTTGTAGCCCAATCTGGCAACGCTGGTGGTGGTGGTTGTTGGGGGGGGGGGGGGGGGTTGCGGAGAGGTAAACAGTGATCAGCTGACTCGGGCGGCAAGATGTTCTCAGCCAGACTATCGTTTAAGGCTCTGGAGGTGGGCTCGTGCAGGGTCTTGACGGCTCCTTATACCCAGTGTAGAGTATTATTTATGTATATTTAACGTGCTTGGTGTCGTAACATCACATTTGAGATAGCTTCAACCTAACCTCATATTCCCTACCAACACCCGGTACGCGGCCCTCACGTTGATAGTTAATTCTAATTAACTTTGTTGGGGAACAGGAATGCTGTGTATATGTATACTTTAGGCTTGTATCGCGTGCCTTCAAGGTTGAACTACTGACCCTCTCAGGATGCAACCCCACAACAGTTGCCTAACTCATGCTCCGGTACCTATTTACTACAAGGTCAACAGAAGCATTAGGTGACAGGAAACGTGCCCAACCATTTCTGTCCCATACATAGGAATTGAACCTCGGATTTCCTATTGTAACTCAAGAACAAATCCAACTGTACTACAGACCCTAATTTGCACTACGAGACCTGCCCATGTTGTTGGACTTCCTATCCTCAAATTCACTCATCACATTATTTATTTAATTTATTTACAAGAATATTAAGCTACAATGGATTGTTAAAGTACATACACTGGTGAATGTGACACATCCTTGCAAAGCCACTTATTAATTTATTTATTTATTTATTTAGACACAAGAAGGTACATTAAGTTGAGAATGTACCATACATACATTTGGGTTTAAGTGTAACATTCTTGCAAAGTCACGAACACACACACACACAGTTTTGGGCACATTTTCTCTAATTTAAATCAATCTTGTGCCAAAGTAAATTTTGTAATAACCTTAAAGAGCCAACATGTCATAATGTAGTTAAGATCAATTAGTTAATACATGTAGGTCTATAGAGTCTGGGCAGTGAAAAAGGCCAGTTTAATACAGTATAATACTGATGAATGAAGCAGGATTCATGGCGATGCCCAAAATAGGTGAAACCTGCCAAATTTTTACCCCCCCCCCTTTCACCGCCAACTAAAGTGAGGCAAAATGTTATGACCCGAGACCTTTCTATATCACTGGCTGATTTACAAATTATGTACAAAGTTATAATAAAGTTTCAAGGTTATGGAAGCCAGTTATCAGCTAGTTTGAATAACTTCACACATGTAACAATCTTTCACACATGACATGTTCAAGTCTGATTCCCAGCTGGTGGAAAAAGACTTTGGGAGAGGTGCCGTGGGAATTTGAGTAGGGTTCCAAAAGGGCCCGAAGAGCAGTCATTCTACTTTAGTTTTTTTTTTAGAATCCTATCTTAACCTTATGAAAATAAGATTTTTTTTTATACAGTGTACTTTATACTCACCTAATTGAGCTTGTCAAGATTGAGGAGTGTGATGTGATCAGGTTGCCACTGGAGATATTTTTGGTTACTATGGGAATTCACTGATCCTACACTTAAGCTATTGACTGACTCCCTTTCTTACAGCACCTCACATACTGGAACACTAGAGCTGACACAGTTATGACATTCTCACTATGAATTTATGACCAAACCACACATCAGATGATGGAGAAACGATGACATTTTAGTCCGTCCTGGACCATTATCAAGTCACACAACTTGATAATGGTCTAGGACGGACCGAAATGTTGTCGTATCTCCATCTTCTGCTGTGTGGTTTGGTCATCATATCTTCAGCTATGTTATTGTGACTCATCAACTTCACACTATGAATTGTATGTCCTACAAAACCCGGGTTTCCTATTCACCTCTGTTACCCAACACAACACCAAGCCACCGAGTTGCAGCTGTCTACCCCAGCGGGCTAGGTAATGCATGAATATAATGCTGACTGATACATCAACTCTGTCATTAGCTCAGCCTGGGTCCATCTACTTGGACTGGTCAGTACAGTGGTGACATTCAATTCCTGGTAGTCTTAAGTGGTTGACCACCATTCCATCACTCTGTACTTTTATCCCATTTATGTGCTATATATCATACTAGCTTCACATGGAAGATACTGGAGGGGCCAAGTACCAAATCTACACAGTAAAATAACAACATACTGGAGTGAACGATATGGAAGAAAATACAGAATAGAACCAGTGAGGAGTAGGGGTGCCATAGGAACAACCAGAGAACACTGTATAAACATCAGCAGTCCACGGTTGTTCAACATCCTCCCAGCGAGCATAAGAAATATTGCTGGAACAACCGTGGACATCTTCAAGAGAAAACTAGATCATTTTCTCCATTGAGTGCCGGACCAACTGGGCTGTGGTGGATATGTGGGCCTGCGGGCCGCTGCAAGCAACAGCCTGGTGGACCAAACTCTCACAAGTCAAGCTCGGCCTCAGGCCGGGCTTGGGAAGTAGAAGAACTCCCAGAACCCCATCAACCAGGTATCACACACAGTTCAAATAATTGCTGTACCTTTAGCTGACTCTGCCATTGTTCAGAGCAAAGCAAACATCATTAACTGTCTTCATTCTGCTAGTTACCTAGGTCAATATAAACAAGTCATCTCGATACACTCTCCATAATATTATAATATACTGTACTGGCTTTTGCACTCGACATCTTTCCATCACATTTTGATTTCTTTACCTATCCTGTTACCACTGCAAATGCACCTCGGACTGGCCATTTCTACTGCAGTTACTCTTGATTTTTATATGCTTATATAAGACCAGCAACTCAAATCTATCGGCTATATAGTATAAGTGTAGGCACTTCCCTCGTGTATGGATGGTAATGAAAATCACACCTCAAAATTAATTTCACTATCAAATAAGTAATACAAAATACCTTTTTGCAGCTATGGAGGCCAAAATGGAATTACAAGTGGCTCTCACAAGTGTCTGCAGCATCATCTCATCTTCAGGTTTTGGACAAAGGTGGAGTTCGTCACATCACATTAGCGGATCCCAAAACAAGGTGCAAATTATAATTAACCATTTTTTGTTAGTACCCATAGTAAACACTTTTTAATAGTAAAATCATATTTTACAGATTTTTCAGTAAAGTATAAAGGTTAACTTGTAAAACAAGACTTTGAGAGCTGTAAATATATTATGGATGCATTACTGGTATACAATACCTGTACTAAGTACAGTAGAATGTTTACTGGGGGAAGAAGAAATTAGAAGCAGAGTGAGTGTACTTTGAAAGTCAAACTGTTGTAAGTGATATATTGCCTAAGGTTTAATTAGTATTGCTGTATACTATACTTTAAGCTATAAAGTACAGTACTGCACATCTTATACAGTTGAACCTTGGGTAACGAATGTCCCTCTTTAAAAAAATTTTGGGCTATGAGCTCAATTTTTTCATAGAATTTGAATTGGTTTACGAGCTTTGCCTCGCTTTGCGATTTTGTTGATACACAAATGGGTCGACCAAGCAAGTGGTTCCTGGTGGCATGGGCGACTGCACTTCAGTTTACCAATGCCTCTTGCCTAGTGATGATCACGCTTAAATTCTTTGTAAAGAATTTCATTGTTTTCAGCTTTTCTGTGGGGAGCCCCTATGGCTCCCTGGAGCTTATCGGGCTAATGTATGTTATATTAGACCGGGACATTAGCTAAGGAGTTCAGACCTACCAGGGACCAGCACCAGTGGCCCCTTCAGGGAGGTTTCAGGGAGCACTGGCCCTGGAAAACCCCCTTGTGGTTGGGGTTTTCCTTATCTGCCATTGACTGGGGTTAGGCCCCCAGAAAGGTAGGCGTAACAAAACAAACCCCACATGCTAAAAAACTAAAACAAAAACTGAACAGAGAGGTAGAAACTCCCTACAATCCCAAGGAAACAAGCAAACATCACACTTTACTGCCGCACCGATCGTCCGTGCAGCCCTCCCCGCCCCAAGAGGGGGAGGGGGGAGCCCCGGACCTCACCGCGCCGGCTGCCTAGCATCAGTTCATAAGCTAATGTCAACCGGGATAGACGCTTCTCTACCGCCTCAGTTTCCTAGGCAGTGTTTGCCCTGTGTGGCGTTCCCTGCCGTGTGTTGTGTGGTGCAGTGCCCAGATGTTTCTCATCAGTACTGGGGCTGCATGCGCTTAGGGGCTTCCTTCTCTAAGCGCCCTGTGAGTACTGCCCCTGTGTGACAGGATTATCTTCCCTGGGGCATTCAGGAACGATTCCCGTAGAGGTTCTTGCTGCTCGGCATTTGCCTCGCCCTTGGGGCCAGCTGGGGCTTGGGGCCCTTGTTTGGCCCTGGGTAGGGACTGGTATTGTGCTGGTTAGGGCGTCAAGGTGTTGCTCAACCTACCACCTAAGCAGCAACCGGTTCCAGTTGCCTCTATAGACGGTGTACTTTTGCTGGGTTTTTCTTTTGTTTTTATTTTCATTTGCCTGGTGGGGGTCTGCCTAGTGTGGCTATAGTTCCACTGATAGTGTTTGGTGGCCCTCTTCTAGGCCCCCGTGATTGTATGTCGCAGGGCTTTCAGTGTTGTCCTCTACCCCCTTGTTATTTTTGGGTTTTAACCGGTTAGCAACACCTTGCCCGGGCTTCCCGTAATTGTTACTCTACGGGCCCTGGAAACCCCTGTTGGGGCTCGGTGGACCATTGAATGTGTCTTCCAGGTTCCAACCCGTCTTGTACGGGATCGTTGGTTGCTGTGCCCTTGTCTCCAGGTGACAATCGCCACTTTTACCTCCGTCATGTTGCCTGTTGGGTCACTGACACCTTGACCCGGAGTCTTGCGAGAGAGATTTTCTGCTTGTTCTCCAGTACTCTCCTGATGTTATTACTGTTCAGAGTACAGGCAACATCCGTGTTGCAAGCTAGGTAAGGTTGCTGCAACACGCTAGGTTGGTTTCCCACTCGGATGCCCCGGGGCCGCCCCGTTTTGGTTAGGTGCTGTTTGCCCCTTTCCCTCCCTGTTCCCGGCTCCAGGTCGTTTGCGGGTTTCGGGGTCGAAGCGGGGTTTAGTTGCGGCCGAGACTCGGGTGGTTTCGGGGGCTGCCCCATTCGGGTTGGGGACGGAGGTTTTCGAGCCTGTTCCTCCTGCCAAGGCTTCTGGGTCTTACCAGCGGCCCTTTCTTGCTGCCTTTCCCATGGACTCTAACCTTTTCTTTAAGGGCGGAGGGCTTGGAGGACGGCTCTGCCCCAGGGCCTCTGTTGCGGGTTCCCGGGGCTGTGGGGGATGCCTGCTAGCAGTTCTGGGGCTGTTTGCCCTGCCTGGGTTTTCTGCTTCTGGGCGGAGTTTTTCGCCCATCCAGTCTGCTTGCTTCCCACTTTTGCTGGTGTGTTTTCGTATCTTTTGCGTCGGTCACAGTCCCCTTTTCTGGTGGCCATTTTCTAATGCCGGTTTCCCAGCGTGGCCTCCAGGGCGGCGTTGCGGTTTGTTTACATGCGCCTGGGTGTGCGAGCGAGCGTCTTGGGTGAATTTTAAACCCTTTTTCAGGGGTTTTATTCTCCTGTTGTCGTTTCTTTGAATTTCTGGTGTTTTCTGCTCGTCTTCTGTTCCTCTGGGAACGTTTGAGTGTTGATTTTACACCGGGTTTTCCGTTTTGTCTGTTTTGGGTCTGGACCCTAGGGTTTGGGCTCAGTGTCCCTGTCTGTTTATGCTTGCTCCCACACCTTGTCCTTCAGTTTTCGGTCTGTTTTGACCGTTTCCCTGGGGTTTCTGTCTGGGGGCTGTGTTTTGCCTTTCTGTGGTGTATCTCCGACGGCAAATGTGGTGGTTTGGGCTCCCCCTGGTTCGATTCCGGGTTCCTTTGGGTTCTTTGGATTCGTTCTGGAGGTTTCTTCCTCTTGGGCCCCCACTTTGTGGGTTCATGGGGCTTTGTTTCCTCGTGTGTGACCCAGTTCTGCCTTCTGGGGTTCCGGGGTCTTCCTGGCTTGCAGACTGACCTTTTTGGGTCTTACACGTGTTGTGGTCGTGCTGAGACTTTGTTTTTTGTTTTTTGTCAAGGTGGGCCTATTGATGCAGTTTTGTGCCTTCTTCGCCTGGCCAGCGTGGTGCTCTCTGCCCACTGGTCGGTGGCTTGTAATTTTCTTTTCACGTGTATGTATGTTTGTACACATGTACATGTTTACACTGTGTGTGCACATGTGTATGTGCATACACACGTGTAATTACCTAAGTGCAGTTACAGGATGAGAGCTACGCTCGTGGTGTCCCGTCTCCCAGCACTCTTTGTCATATAACGCTTTGAAACTACTGACGGTCTTGGCCTCCACCACCTTCTCACCTAACTTGTTCCATCCGTCTACCACTCTTTTTGCGAAAGTGAATTTTCTTACATTTCTTCGGCAGCTTTGTTTCGTTAGTTTAAATCTATGACCTCTTGTTCTTGAAGTTCCAGGTCTCAAGAAATCTTCCCTATCGATTTTATCATTTCCTGTTACTATTTTGTATGTTGTGATCATATCACCTCTTTTTCTTCTGTCTTCTAGTTTTGGCATATTTAATGCCTCTAACCTCTCCTCGTAGCTCTTGCCCTTTAGTTCTGGGAGCCACTTAGTAGCATGTTTTTTGCACCTTTTCCAGTTTGTTGATGTGCTTCTTAAGATATGGGCACCACACAACTGCTGCATATTCTAGCTTTGGCCTAACAAAAGTCGTGAACAATTTCTTTAGTATATCGCCATCCATGTATTTAAAAGCAATTCTGAAGTTAGAAAGCGTGGCATAGGCTTCGCGCACAATATTCTTTATGTGGTCTTCAGGTGATAGTTTTCTATCTAGAACCACCCCTAGATCTCTTTCTTTATCAGAATTCTTTAAAGATTTCTCACATAATATATAGGTTGTGTGAGGTCTATGTTCTCCTATTCCACATTCCATAACATGGCATTTATTAACATTAAATTCCATTTGCCAAGTGGTGTTCCATATACTTATTTTGTCCAGGTCATCTTGAAGGGCATGACAATCGTCTAAGTTTCTTATCCTTCCTATTATCTTAGCGTCATAAAAATGAACTTTGGAGAATTGATTTTTCAGTTACCATCAACAGTGAAAAAGAATATAAGAAACATTGAGAAAATTCGTGTTAGAATTATTAATTTTACTTTTTCGGTCATATTTAATAATATATATATACAGTGGTACCTCGGAATACGAGTGTCCCTATATACGAGTTTTTCGGAATACGGGCAGGATTTCCTCAGAAAATGTGTCTCGGAAGAGGAGGGTTACCTCGGAACGCGAGTTTGTTGATACGCGTTCAGGTCGACCTAGCGCGTGGTGGTACTGCGATCGTCGCCCCTCCGCCCCTCAGTTTACCATTGTCTCGCGCCCAGTGACTATCCCACATCAATTCTTCACCCGGATTTTCAGTGCTTTGTTGGAATTTTGGTCATTTGACTATACAATTTGTTATTATATATCTCACCATGGGTCCCAAGAAAGCCAGTGGTAAGGATCAAGGCAAGAAAGCCATGTGAGGATGACAATAGAGGAGAAACAAGAGATCATTCGGAAGCATGAGAATGGTACACGTGTTGTTGAACTTTGTAGGCAGTACAACAAAGCCACATCAACAATATGCACTATACTTAAGAAGAAAAATGAGATTATGAGTGCTAAAGTGTCAAAAGGAGTAAGAACAATGACAAAACAAAGACCACAAATACTTGAAGAAATGGAAAAGTTGTTATTAATTTGGATACACGACAAGGAATTAAGGGGTGATAGTGTTTCGGAGGCCATCATTTGTGAGAAAGCCAGGGTATTGCACGAAGACCTTGTAAAGAAAACCCCTGCAACGAGTGATGCAGATACGAAAGAGTTTAAGGCAAGCAGGGGATGGTTTGAAAAATTTAGAAAAAGAAGTGGTATCCATAGTGTTACAAGGCATGGGGAGGCAGCCAGCTCAGACAAACCAGCCGCTGGACAATTTATTGAGGAATTTAAAGAGTTTGCAGAGGCTGAGGGATACCTACCACAACAAGTGTTTAATTGTGACGAAACAGGACTGTTTTGGAAAAGAATGCCTAAGAGGACATACATTACCAAGGAGGAAAATCCTTGGTCGGACACAAGCCTATGAAAGATAGGTTTACGCTTGTGCTGTGTTCAAATGCGAGTGGCGATTTGAAAATTAAACCCTTGCTAGTGTATCATTCTGAAAATCCAAGGGTTTTCAAACAGTATAAAGTGCAGAAAACCCATTTGTGTGTGATGTGGAAGGCTAATAAAAAAGCATGGGTGACTAGGCTTATTTTTTCGGAGTGGGTGAATGAAGTGGTGTGCCCTGCCATAGAAAAATATCTGCAGGAGAAACATTTGCCACTCAAAGCCGTGCTTCTCCTCGACAATGCTCCTGCTCATTCTCCAGGCTTGGAAGATGATTTGTTGCCCAGATACAATAAATTCCTCACAGTTAAATTCCTTCCTCCTAACACCACTCCTCTAATTCAGCCTATGGACCAGAAAATCATAGCGAATTTTAAGAAACTTTATGAAAGGGCACTTTTCCGGAAATGTTTTGAAGTGACTGAAGCCACAAACCTCACCCTCAAAGAGTTCTGGAAAGACCATTTTAACATTTGTAGTGCTTTAAAACTCGTTGACAAAGCCTGGCAAGAAGTGACTCAAAGAACCCTGATCTCTGGTTGGAGAAAATTGTGGCCTGAATGTGTGAGAGAACTAGACTTTGAGGGGTTTGAGCCTGTAAATGATGCGCTTATTGTTGACGAAATTGTTACTCTGGGCCGGCAAATGGGCTTGGAATTGGATGATGATGATGATGTGGAGGACTTGGTGGAAGAACACAACGAAGAACTGACCACTGAAGAACTCCAAGCCCTTCAACAGGAACTGCAAGACAACGCAGCTGATGATTCTACAGTGGAGGAGGATGAGGCAGTAGCAAATGTCCCTTCTGCAGAAATTAGGAAGGTGTGTCAGATGTGGGAAGAGATTCAAACAATTATTGAAAAGACTCGCCCAGAGAAAGCTGTAGTAGGCTGTTGCCTTAATCTTTTCAATGACAATGTGATGCCTTACTACAGAGACAGCTTGCGAAGAAGGGAAAAGCAAGCTTCCATGGACAGATTTGTGGTGAGAAAATCGAGCAGTGAGCCACAACCAGGACCTAGTGGCACTCAGATAAAACGTGCCAGGGAGTGCACACCAGAAAGGTCCTCACTGCCTGATGTGATAATGGAAGCTGACACCCTTTCCAAACAGTAACTCCTCTCCTCCTCCCCCCTCCTCACCATCTTCCATACGCCTACAGCATTCAACAGCAAGCTAGGTAAGTAATAACTTGAACATAGTTTTGTAGGTTTATTTAGATGAATTAGGTATAAAAATTTAGTTTGATGTGGGGTTTTTGGGGTAGTCAGGAACAGATTAATTCATTTCCCATTATTTCTTATGGAGAAATTAGCTTCGGAATACGAGCTGTCTCCAGGAACGGATTAAACTCTTAAACCGAGGTACCCCTGTGTGTGTGTGTGTGTGTGTGTGTGTGTGTGTGTGTGTGTGTGTGTGTGTGTGTGTGTGTGTGTGTGTGTGTGTGTGTGTGTGTGTGTGTGTGTACTCACCTAGTTGTACTCACCTAGTTGTGCTTGCGGGGGTTGAGCTCTGGCTCTTTGGTCCCGCCTCTCAACCGTCAATCAACAGGTGTACAGTTTCCTGAGCCTATTGGGCTCTATCATATCTACACTTGAAACTGTGTATGGAGTCAGCCTCCACCACATCGCTTCCTAATGCATTCCATTTGTCAACCACTCTGACACTAAAAAAGTTCTTTCTAATATCTCTGTGGCTCATTTGGGCACTCAGTTTCCACCTGTGTCCCCTAGTGCGTGTGCCCCTTGTGTTAAACAGCCTGTCTTTATCAACCCTGTCGATTCCCCTGAGAATCTTGAATGTGGTGATCATGTCCCCCCTAACTCTTCTGTCTTCCAACGAAGTGAGGTTTAATTCCTGCAGTCGCTCCTCGTAGCTCATACCTCTCAGCTCGGGTACTAGTCTGGTGGCAAACCTTTGAACCTTTTCCAGTTTAGTCTTATGCTTGACTAGATAGGGACTCCATGCTGGAGCCGCATACTCCAGGATTGGTCTGACATATGTGGTATATAATGTTCTGAAAGATTCCTTACACAAGTTTCTAAAGGCCGTTCTTATGTTAGCCAACCTGGCATATGCTGCTGATGTTATCCTCTTGATATGAGCTTCAGGGGACAGGTCTGGCGTGATATCAACCCCCAGGTCTTTCTCTCTCTCTGACTCTTGAAGTATTTCATCTCCCAAATGATACCTTGTATCTGGTCTCCTGCTTCCTACCCCTATCTTCATTACATTACATTTGCTTGGGTTAAACTCTAACAGCCATTTGTTCGACCATTCCTGCAGCTTGTCCAGGTCTTCTTGAAGTCTCAAGCTGTCCTCCTCTGTCTTAATCCTTCTCATAATTTTGGCGTCGTCAGCAAACATTGAGAGGAATGAGTCTATACCCTCTGGGAGATCATTTACGTATATCAGAAACAGGATAGGTCCAAGTACAGAGCCCTGTGGGACTCCACTGGTGACTTCACGCCAGTCTGAGGTCTCACCCCTCACTGTAACTCTCTGCTTCCTATTGCTTAGGTACTCCCTTATCCACTGGAGCGCCCTACCTGTTACTCCTGCCTGTTTCTCCAGCTTATGCATCAACCTTTTATGGGGTACTGTGTCAAAGGCTTTCCGACAGTCCAAAAAAATGCAGTCCCCCCACCCTTCTCTTTCTTGCTTAATTCTTGTCATATTTCACAAAACTTGACATACATCTCATTCACTTCCTTGCCTAGCAACAAGTCTGTCCAATTATACTCACTAAAAAATTTCTAAGGTTGCCATAATGTCCTCTCTTGAAGTCAGGTTTTTCAACTGCCTCATCCTCCTTATTTTCTTCCAGATTATAACACATTGCATCATGTGTAATTACCTAAGTGTAATTACCTAAGTGTAGTTACAGGATGAGAGCTACGCTCGTGGTGTCCCGTCTTCCCAGCACTCTTTGTCATATAACGCTTGAAACTACTGACGGTTTTGGCCTCCACCACCTTCTCACTTAACTTGTTCCAACCGTCTACCACTCTATTTGCGAAGGTGAATTTTCTTACGTTTCTTCGGCATCTGTGTTTAGCTAGTTTAAATCTATGACCTCTTGTTCTTGAAGTTCCAGGTCTCAGGAAATCTTTCCCTGTCGATTTTATCAATTCCTGTTACTATTTGTACGTAGTGATCATATCGCCTCTTTTTCTTCTATCTTCTAGTTTTTGCATATTTAATGCCTCTAACCTCTCCTCATAGCTCTTGTCCTTCATTTCTGGGAGCCACTTAGTGGCATGTCTTGCACCTTTTCCAGTTTGTTGATGTGCTNCTCAGGATATTTTCTGGCATGTCAAGGGGAGTACATGCCGGGTCTCGATACACTCGGTCCATTATCATCCCGATTGTTTCATCCACAGGTACGTTGGTGAACAGTGATTCTACGTCCAACGATGCTCTTATCCCTGTAGCCCGTGTTCCCCGCAGTAAGTCAACAAATTCCTTCGGGGATTTCAGGCTGAAGTTGCACGGGACATAGGAGTCAGTAAGCCGTTGAGTCGTTTCGCCAGTCTGTACGTGGGTGTGGGTATCTGGCTGATAATTGGCCGAAGTGGGTTTCCAGGCTTATGCGTCTTGACGTTTCCATACGCATATCCAGTTTATATTCTCCAATAATCTTTGGCAGGTGGAGTCCGGATTTCTTGGCATTCACAGTTTCAATCAACTTGTTGACCTTTGTTTTCAATTCGGCTGTAGTGTCCTTCGTTACCCTTTGGAATTTAGTTTGGTCAGAGAGTATGTGGTTCATTTTCGCCAGATATTCGTCTTTCTTAAGGATGACGTATATTGGCGACTTGTCGCCTCTCCTGACAACTATCTCCTTGTTCTCACGAAGGCTCTTGGCTGCCGCTTTGAGCTCGGGGGTCAGTATGGTACTTCTGTAGTTGCCTCGATTCTTTCCTCCTTCTGCGATAATTTCAGCTTGTAAGGTGTCTTTGGTGGTGACCTTCTTTTTGTCGAAGCACAAAAGAAGGTCACCACCAAAGACACCTTACAAGCTGAAATTATCGCAGAAGGAGGAAAGAATCGAGGCAACTACAGAAGTACCATACTGACCCCCGAGCTCAAAGCGGCAGCCAAGAGCCTTCGTGAGAACAAGGAGATAGTTGTCAGGAGAGGCGACAAGTCGCCAATATACGTCATCCTTAAGAAAGACGAATATCTGGCGAAAATGAACCACATACTCTCTGACCAAACTAAATTCCAAAGGGTAACGAAGGACACTACAGCCGAATTGAAAACAAAGGTCAACAAGTTGATTGAAACTGTGAATGCCAAGAAATCCGGACTCCACCTGCCAAAGATTATTGGAGAATATAAACCTGGATATGCGTATGGAAACGTCAAGACGCATAAGCCTGGAAACCCACTTCGGCCAATTATCAGCCAGATACCCACACCCACGTACAGACTGGCGAAACGACTCAACGGCTTACTGACTCCTTATGTCCCGTGCAACTTCAGCCTGAAATCCCCGAAGGAATTTGTTGACTTACTGCGGGGAACACGGGCTACAGGGATAAGAGCATCGTTGGACGTAGAATCACTGTTCACCAACGTACCTGTGGATGAAACAATCGGGATGATAATGGACCGAGTGTATCGAGACCCGGCATGTACTCCCCTTGACATGCCAGAAAATATCCTGAGGAAACTACTCCAAGCTTGTACTAAGGAGGCACCCTTCTTGAGCCCGGATGGGCACATGTATAAGCAAGTAGATGGGGTCGCTATGGGTTCTCCCCTAGGCGTCCTGTTTGCAAACTTCTACATGGGTACTATTGAGGAAAAAGTCTTAGTCGACTTGAACTTGAAACCGGCCATATACTGCAGGTATGTTGACGACATTTTTACACAGGTACCTGATGTCAGACATCTGCAGGAGCTGAAAGAAGCGTTTGAGCAGAATTCTGTGTTACGTTTCACTTACGAGATGGAGAAGGATGGGAAGCTGCCCTTTCTAGATGTAACAGTCATGGAAAGGAGCGGAGGTTTCCACACTACAGTCTACACTAAGGAAACAAACATAGGAATGTGCCTAAATGCCAACAGTGACTGCCCAGATAGGTACAAGAGGAGTGTTGTTAACGCTTATGTCGACCGTGCTCTCAGCCACAGCTCAGAATGGAAGCAAGTCGACGAAGAACTCTGTAGAGTAAGGCAGGTCCTAGTCAACAACGGCTTCTCCAATGGTTTCATTGAAGACATCATAAGAAGGAAAGTGAAACGCCATGCAACCTCTGAAGATACAACTAACACAACACCTATACCCCCTATTAGACTATTTTACAGGAACTTCTTCTCCACAGCTCATAAAACGGAGGAAAGGGTCCTGAAAGATATTGTTAATAGAAACGTTATCCCTACAGACAAAAATCAGAAGATACAATTGACGATTTACTATAAAACCAAGAAAACTGCCAACCTACTCATGAGAAACTCTCCAGACACAAAGCAGAACGCTTTGAAAGAGACCAATGTCGTCTATGCCTTCAAATGCCCACTTGGGGACTGTAAGCCCCAAAGAACTCAATATATAGGCAAGACAACAACATCTCTTTCCAGGCGATTAACGATGCATAAGCAACAGGGCTCTATCAAGGAACATATAATCTCTTCCCACAACCAAACCATCACCAGAGAAATCTTAACAAACAACACAGAAATCATTGATAGATACAGCGACAACAGGCGGCTTGACATCTGCGAGGCACTACACATCAAGAAGTCAACACCAGCAATCAACAGCCAATTAACGCACTACTATATTCTACCCACTTCAAGACTCCGCTCCAATATAGAAACATCAAGAAATACGGGCCAATAGGCCTTCTGCAGTTACAGATCTATTCTTCCCTTATACCCATTGTTTCGTGTTCTGTGTTTGTTCTCACCTCACCCAAACCATTGTAACATGTCACCTCACCCAAATGCAGGTATTTAAACTCTGTTCAGTTATAGTTGTTCTGTGTGTGTAACTAAAGTCTTTGAAAATGTAATAAGTTTTACGAAACGCGCTCAAGTGTCGCGTCAGACTAAGAAATAAAGAATGAATTTTGGAGAATTGATTTTTAATTTACCGTCATCAGTAAAAACAAACATAAGGAAAATTGAGAAAATTCGTGTTAGAATTATTAATCTTACTTTTTCGGTCATATTTAATAACATATATATATATAATATATATATATATATATATATATATATATATATATATATATATATATAATATATATATATATATATATATATATATATATATATATATATATATATATATAATATATATATATATATATATTGTTCATTGCAGATCCCTGTTGACCCATTTTGAATTGGTCTATCTATTCCTACAACTTTGGTAATTTTACGTGTGGGTATGAGGTCCTAATGGACCACTTTCTTAATGGTCCTATATATAATTATTCAAGTAGTATTATTTGTACCACACATAAATATAAGCTATATTTTGGTCTATACAGTACATACTATATGTACATCACAGGCCATTGGACCCCTTTTCGGTGCATATTAAATGATCTAGAGTGAACTAACCCTTTTCGTAATGGACTTAGTTAATTTAATATACTAAGTTGGTTTTTATAGTATACTAAGTTAAAGCTGTGCTCGGTTCCTTTACAATTAATATACCATACATGTTTTTCTGCTTTTGGTATATGTACTTTTCAAGTCCCAATGGAACACTTTGGGGTTTGCACACCCCCCTTTTTATATATACTTATATTTACTAATGCGAACAAGCCTGAATGATCCCCAGGACTATATGCAACTGAAAACTCACACCCCAGAAGTGACTCGAACCCATACTACCAGGAGCAGTATGGGTTATAGTTAGTTATATTTACTAAGTTGGTATTTTATACCATACTAAATTCATTCTCTCTTGGCATACTGTACATAGTATATATACATAGCAGGCCCCTCTGGACTCATCTTTGAACCTTATAAATTATTAGGGTGGTATTTAGTATACCATACTAATTATTGCTGTGACCGATGTACATAAGCATATGTACTTCGCAGGTCCCAGTTGCCCCATTTATATTGGAATTATTATAGTTTGCTAAGTTGGTACTCTTATAACATAGTATTTATAGGCTACGTTTTGGTTATACTGTTCTATAGGTACAGTTGCAGGCGCCTGTGAAACCCATTGTATAACGGCGTTTAAATTTGTTACAAATTCAGTATATTAAAATACCATACTAATTTTAGTACATCGCAGGTCCCTTAGGTTGGACTTAAAGTTTATTTTTATGTTGGCATACTAGTACACCATGCTACTTATAAGCTATATGCGGTCTATACTGCAAGCATAGCTGGTTTCAGAACTTATTTATATAGCACAAGTACCAGTCGCCCCCACTTCTTGGTGGACTTATTAGGTGTGTCGATACTTAAGCATACCATATTTTTATATATGCAATCCCAAGTATATGCTATCCAAGGTATATACTAACGTTGGAACGACCAGAGGCGAATTATCCAGACGCCTAGCACTTACGTGTGCAGTACCTGGCAACGGCACATCCTCGGTGTTGTTTTCTTAGCACATACGTGTGCAAAACTTGACAACGGGAAGTCCACAGTGTTGACATCTTTCCACCTGCGTGTGCGGTACCTGACAACGTGAAGTCTGCAGTGTTGTCATCTTCCAACGTACAAAACACACCAAAATCAAAATAGCGTGATATATCAAATAAACAAATCCACAAGGGCCGTGATGAGGAATCGATCCTTCGCCCGGGATGATCCCAGACGTGCCGTCAGTTGACTAAGGCGCGTCTGGGATCATCTGAGCGTAGGTTCGAACCCTCATCACGTCCCTTATGGAATTGTTCATTTTCTCACCTACGTGTACGGTACCTGGCAACGTGAAGTCCAGTTTGTTGACATCTTCCCACCTACGTGTGCAGTACGTGACAACGTGAAGGCCACAGTGTTGACATCTTCCCGCCTACGTGTGGAGTACGTGACAAGGTGAAGTTCAGAGTGTTGACGTCTTCCCACCTACGTGTGCGGTACGTGACAACGCGAGGTACCAGGTTAACTTTTTATCGCCTACGTGTGCAGTACCTGGCCAGGTGACGTCCCCTTAGTAGCTACGTGTGCAGTACCTAGCAAGATGACGTCCCCAGTTAAGCATGTATATCGCCTGCATGTGCATTAACTGGCAACATGACGTGCCCAGTGCCGACGTTTATGCCCAAGACGTCACCAGTACCAGCAGTACCTAGTGCAGAGTGTTCTAAAAGTATAAGTATTTAGTATAAGTTATATGTTTTGTGAAGTAGACATCTCAGCTTTAAAAGAGGAAAGACAGCTGAATAACAAAATGATCAGATACCACTATCCGAGAGAGACTACTGGGTTCCCACCACCCGAGGGTGGGGACTTTACCGGTCCCCGGCGGTCTCTGTTACTTTGCCTCAAGGGCCTTTGTTGCGTCTGTACTTTAGTACTTTTGTTTGGGTTTCCATGCTTTGTGGGAAATTCGAAGTTTTCTCGAATATGAACAGTATTTGACCATTCCTCAGAAAGCGACCCACAACGGTCGACTAACAACCAAGTTCCTAATTACTGCTAGGTGAACAGAGGCAACGGGTGCAAGGAGACGTGCCTAGCTATCTCGCCCTGCCCAGGATTCGAACCCAGGACGTGCCGGTTGTGAGCCGACAGCGCTGACCACTGAGCCACAGGTTACCCGTGACGAAGCGCGCTTCCCAAACGAATATATAGAAATGTTTCGTTATAAATATTGGAATACAATCTATATACTCCTATGATATAATGTATTTTTGTGGTGGAAAAAACACGCCTGAGAATGGGGACTTTATGTGCTAACCTACGTGCTTTAATATACCTACAATTTTTCTCTCATCTTTTATTTTTTTTCATGCTATGTAACTTATCATTTTTATAAATTTTGCAAGTATTTACCTACTTATAAGTTTCTTAGATTAAGAACCTGCCCGAAACGCTGCGCGTACTAGTGGCTTTTCAAGAATGTTATTACTATGCTATGTATCATCACAATCCCAATGTACCTTCTTGTATATATATAAATAAATAAATAAATTATTATAGCCGGTTCTGCTCCATTGGCCTGAGAAATAGGGGTGCACTGCCGGAACCCTCAATGTCTTCCGATATTTAATACCATAATTAATGTTTACCTATTATAATTGTAGGTAAATAATTGTAGGTTTAATAATTTATTATTATATATATATATATATATATATATATATATATATATATATATATATATATATATATATATATATATATATATATATATATATATATATATGTTCATTGCAGATCCCTGTTGACCCATTTTGAATTGGTCTATCTATTCCTACAACTTTGGTAATTTTACGTGTGGGTATGAGGTCCTAATGGACCACTTTCTTAATGGTCCTATATATAATTATTCAAGTAGTATTATTTGTACCACACATAAATATAAGCTATATTTTGGTCTATACAGTACATACTATATGTACATCACAGGCCATTGGACCCCTTTTCGGTGCATATTAAATGATCTAGAGTGAACTAACCCCTTTTCGTAATGGACTTAGTTAATTTAATATACTAAGTTGGTTTTTATAGTATACTAAGTTAAAGCTGTGCTCGGTTCCTTTACAATTAATATACCATACATGTTTTTCTGCTTTTGGTATATGTACTTTTCAAGTCCCAATGGAACACTTTGGGGTTTGCACACCCCCCCTTTTTATATATACTTATATTTACTAATGCGAACAAGCCTGAATGATCCCCAGGACTATATGCAACTGAAAACTCACACCCCAGAAGTGACTCGAACCCATACTACCAGGAGCAGTATGGGTTATAGTTAGTTATATTTACTAAGTTGGTATTTTATACCATACTAAATTCATTCTCTCTTGGCATACTGTACATAGTATATATACATAGCAGGCCCCTCTGGACTCATCTTTGAACCTTATAAATTATTAGGGTGGTATTTAGTATACCATACTAATTATTGCTGTGACCGATGTACATAAGCATATGTACTTCGCAGGTCCCAGTTGCCCCATTTATATTGGAATTATTATAGTTTGCTAAGTTGGTACTCTTATAACATAGTATTTATAGGCTACGTTTTGGTTATACTGTTCTATAGGTACAGTTGCAGGCGCCTGTGAAACCCATTGTATAACGGCGTTTAAATTTGTTACAAATTCAGTATATTAAAATACCATACTAATTTTAGTACATCGCAGGTCCCTTAGGTTGGACTTAAAGTTTATTTTTATGTTGGCATACTAGTACACCATGCTACTTATAAGCTATATGCGGTCTATACTGCAAGCATAGCTGGTTTCAGAACTTATTTATATAGCACAAGTACCAGTCGCCCCCACTTCTTGGTGGACTTATTAGGTGTGTCGATACTTAAGCATACCATATTTTTATATATGCAATCCCAAGTATATGCTATCCAAGGTATATACTAACGTTGGAACGACCAGAGGCGAATTATCCAGACGCCTAGCACTTACGTGTGCAGTACCTGGCAACGGCACATCCTCGGTGTTGTTTTCTTAGCACATACGTGTGCAAAACTTGACAACGGGAAGTCCACAGTGTTGACATCTTTCCACCTGCGTGTGCGGTACCTGACAACGTGAAGTCTGCAGTGTTGTCATCTTCCAACGTACAAAACACACCAAAATCAAAATAGCGTGATATATCAAATAAACAAATCCACAAGGGCCGTGATGAGGAATCGATCCTTCGCCCGGGATGATCCCAGACGTGCCGTCAGTTGACTAAGGCGCGTCTGGGATCATCTGAGCGTAGGTTCGAACCCTCATCACGTCCCTTATGGAATTGTTCATTTTCTCACCTACGTGTACGGTACCTGGCAACGTGAAGTCCAGTTTGTTGACATCTTCCCACCTACGTGTGCAGTACGTGACAACGTGAAGGCCACAGTGTTGACATCTTCCCGCCTACGTGTGGAGTACGTGACAAGGTGAAGTTCAGAGTGTTGACGTCTTCCCACCTACGTGTGCGGTACGTGACAACGCGAGGTACCAGGTTAACTTTTTATCGCCTACGTGTGCAGTACCTGGCCAGGTGACGTCCCCTTAGTAGCTACGTGTGCAGTACCTAGCAAGATGACGTCCCCAGTTAAGCATGTATATCGCCTGCATGTGCATTAACTGGCAACATGACGTGCCCAGTGCCGACGTTTATGCCCAAGACGTCACCAGTACCAGCAGTACCTAGTGCAGAGTGTTCTAAAAGTATAAGTATTTAGTATAAGTTATATGTTTTGTGAAGTAGACATCTCAGCTTTAAAAGAGGAAAGACAGCTGAATAACAAAATGATCAGATACCACTATCCGAGAGAGACTACTGGGTTCCCACCACCCGAGGGTGGGGACTTTACCGGTCCCCGGCGGTCTCTGTTACTTTGCCTCAAGGGCCTTTGTTGCGTCTGTACTTTAGTACTTTTGTTTGGGTTTCCATGCTTTGTGGGAAATTCGAAGTTTTCTCGAATATGAACAGTATTTGACCATTCCTCAGAAAGCGACCCACAACGGTCGACTAACAACCAAGTTCCTAATTACTGCTAGGTGAACAGAGGCAACGGGTGCAAGGAGACGTGCCTAGCTATCTCGCCCTGCCCAGGATTCGAACCCAGGACGTGCCGGTTGTGAGCCGACAGCGCTGACCACTGAGCCACAGGTTACCCGTGACGAAGCGCGCTTCCCAAACGAATATATAGAAATGTTTCGTTATAAATATTGGAATACAATCTATATACTCCTATGATATAATGTATTTTTGTGGTGGAAAAAACACGCCTGAGAATGGGGACTTTATGTGCTAACCTACGTGCTTTAATATACCTACAATTTTTCTCTCATCTTTTATTTTTTTTCATGCTATGTAACTTATCATTTTTATAAATTTTGCAAGTATTTACCTACTTATAAGTTTCTTAGATTAAGAACCTGCCCGAAACGCTGCGCGTACTAGTGGCTTTTCAAGAATGTTATTACTATGCTATGTATCATCACAATCCCAATGTACCTTCTTGTATATATATAAATAAATAAATAAATTATTATAGCCGGTTCTGCTCCATTGGCCTGAGAAATAGGGGTGCACTGCCGGAACCCTCAATGTCTTCCGATATTTAATACCATAATTAATGTTTACCTATTATAATTGTAGGTAAATAATTGTAGGTTTAATAATTTATTATATATATATATATATATATATATATATATATATATATATATATATATATATATATATATATATATATATATATATGTTCATTGCAGATCCCTGTTGACCCATTTTGAATTGGTCTATCTATTCCTACAACTTTGGTAATTTTACGTGTGGGTATGAGGTCCTAATGGACCACTTTCTTAATGGTCCTATATATAATTATTCAAGTAGTATTATTTGTACCACACATAAATATAAGCTATATTTTGGTCTATACAGTACATACTATATGTACATCACAGGCCATTGGACCCCTTTTCGGTGCATATTAAATGATCTAGAGTGAACTAACCCCTTTTCGTAATGGACTTAGTTAATTTAATATACTAAGTTGGTTTTTATAGTATACTAAGTTAAAGCTGTGCTCGGTTCCTTTACAATTAATATACCATACATGTTTTTCTGCTTTTGGTATATGTACTTTTCAAGTCCCAATGGAACACTTTGGGGTTTGCACACCCCCCCTTTTTATATATACTTATATTTACTAATGCGAACAAGCCTGAATGATCCCCAGGACTATATGCAACTGAAAACTCACACCCCAGAAGTGACTCGAACCCATACTACCAGGAGCAGTATGGGTTATAGTTAGTTATATTTACTAAGTTGGTATTTTATACCATACTAAATTCATTCTCTCTTGGCATACTGTACATAGTATATATACATAGCAGGCCCCTCTGGACTCATCTTTGAACCTTATAAATTATTAGGGTGGTATTTAGTATACCATACTAATTATTGCTGTGACCGATGTACATAAGCATATGTACTTCGCAGGTCCCAGTTGCCCCATTTATATTGGAATTATTATAGTTTGCTAAGTTGGTACTCTTATAACATAGTATTTATAGGCTACGTTTTGGTTATACTGTTCTATAGGTACAGTTGCAGGCGCCTGTGAAACCCATTGTATAACGGCGTTTAAATTTGTTACAAATTCAGTATATTAAAATACCATACTAATTTTAGTACATCGCAGGTCCCTTAGGTTGGACTTAAAGTTTATTTTTATGTTGGCATACTAGTACACCATGCTACTTATAAGCTATATGCGGTCTATACTGCAAGCATAGCTGGTTTCAGAACTTATTTATATAGCACAAGTACCAGTCGCCCCCACTTCTTGGTGGACTTATTAGGTGTGTCGATACTTAAGCATACCATATTTTTATATATGCAATCCCAAGTATATGCTATCCAAGGTATATACTAACGTTGGAACGACCAGAGGCGAATTATCCAGACGCCTAGCACTTACGTGTGCAGTACCTGGCAACGGCACATCCTCGGTGTTGTTTTCTTAGCACATACGTGTGCAAAACTTGACAACGGGAAGTCCACAGTGTTGACATCTTTCCACCTGCGTGTGCGGTACCTGACAACGTGAAGTCTGCAGTGTTGTCATCTTCCAACGTACAAAACACACCAAAATCAAAATAGCGTGATATATCAAATAAACAAATCCACAAGGGCCGTGATGAGGAATCGATCCTTCGCCCGGGATGATCCCAGACGTGCCGTCAGTTGACTAAGGCGCGTCTGGGATCATCTGAGCGTAGGTTCGAACCCTCATCACGTCCCTTATGGAATTGTTCATTTTCTCACCTACGTGTACGGTACCTGGCAACGTGAAGTCCAGTTTGTTGACATCTTCCCACCTACGTGTGCAGTACGTGACAACGTGAAGGCCACAGTGTTGACATCTTCCCGCCTACGTGTGGAGTACGTGACAAGGTGAAGTTCAGAGTGTTGACGTCTTCCCACCTACGTGTGCGGTACGTGACAACGCGAGGTACCAGGTTAACTTTTTATCGCCTACGTGTGCAGTACCTGGCCAGGTGACGTCCCCTTAGTAGCTACGTGTGCAGTACCTAGCAAGATGACGTCCCCAGTTAAGCATGTATATCGCCTGCATGTGCATTAACTGGCAACATGACGTGCCCAGTGCCGACGTTTATGCCCAAGACGTCACCAGTACCAGCAGTACCTAGTGCAGAGTGTTCTAAAAGTATAAGTATTTAGTATAAGTTATATGTTTTGTGAAGTAGACATCTCAGCTTTAAAAGAGGAAAGACAGCTGAATAACAAAATGATCAGATACCACTATCCGAGAGAGACTACTGGGTTCCCACCACCCGAGGGTGGGGACTTTACCGGTCCCCGGCGGTCTCTGTTACTTTGCCTCAAGGGCCTTTGTTGCGTCTGTACTTTAGTACTTTTGTTTGGGTTTCCATGCTTTGTGGGAAATTCGAAGTTTTCTCGAATATGAACAGTATTTGACCATTCCTCAGAAAGCGACCCACAACGGTCGACTAACAACCAAGTTCCTAATTACTGCTAGGTGAACAGAGGCAACGGGTGCAAGGAGACGTGCCTAGCTATCTCGCCCTGCCCAGGATTCGAACCCAGGACGTGCCGGTTGTGAGCCGACAGCGCTGACCACTGAGCCACAGGTTACCCGTGACGAAGCGCGCTTCCCAAACGAATATATAGAAATGTTTCGTTATAAATATTGGAATACAATCTATATACTCCTATGATATAATGTATTTTTGTGGTGGAAAAAACACGCCTGAGAATGGGGACTTTATGTGCTAACCTACGTGCTTTAATATACCTACAATTTTTCTCTCATCTTTTATTTTTTTTCATGCTATGTAACTTATCATTTTTATAAATTTTGCAAGTATTTACCTACTTATAAGTTTCTTAGATTAAGAACCTGCCCGAAACGCTGCGCGTACTAGTGGCTTTTCAAGAATGTTATTACTATGCTATGTATCATCACAATCCCAATGTACCTTCTTGTATATATATAAATAAATAAATAAATTATTATAGCCGGTTCTGCTCCATTGGCCTGAGAAATAGGGGTGCACTGCCGGAACCCTCAATGTCTTCCGATATTTAATACCATAATTAATGTTTACCTATTATAATTGTAGGTAAATAATTGTAGGTTTTAATATTATATTATATTATTATTATATATATATATATATATATATATATATATATATATATATATATATATATATATATATATATATATATATATATATATATATATATATATATATATATATATATATGTTCATTGCAGATCCCTGTTGACCCATTTTGAATTGGTCTATCTATTCCTACAACTTTGGTAATTTTACGTGTGGGTATGAGGTCCTAATGGACCACTTTCTTAATGGTCCTATATATAATTATTCAAGTAGTATTATTTGTACCACACATAAATATAAGCTATATTTTGGTCTATACAGTACATACTATATGTACATCACAGGCCATTGGACCCCTTTTCGGTGCATATTAAATGATCTAGAGTGAACTAACCCCTTTTCGTAATGGACTTAGTTAATTTAATATACTAAGTTGGTTTTTATAGTATACTAAGTTAAAGCTGTGCTCGGTTCCTTTACAATTAATATACCATACATGTTTTTCTGCTTTTGGTATATGTACTTTTCAAGTCCCAATGGAACACTTTGGGGTTTGCACACCCCCCCTTTTTATATATACTTATATTTACTAATGCGAACAAGCCTGAATGATCCCCAGGACTATATGCAACTGAAAACTCACACCCCAGAAGTGACTCGAACCCATACTACCAGGAGCAGTATGGGTTATAGTTAGTTATATTTACTAAGTTGGTATTTTATACCATACTAAATTCATTCTCTCTTGGCATACTGTACATAGTATATATACATAGCAGGCCCCTCTGGACTCATCTTTGAACCTTATAAATTATTAGGGTGGTATTTAGTATACCATACTAATTATTGCTGTGACCGATGTACATAAGCATATGTACTTCGCAGGTCCCAGTTGCCCCATTTATATTGGAATTATTATAGTTTGCTAAGTTGGTACTCTTATAACATAGTATTTATAGGCTACGTTTTGGTTATACTGTTCTATAGGTACAGTTGCAGGCGCCTGTGAAACCCATTGTATAACGGCGTTTAAATTTGTTACAAATTCAGTATATTAAAATACCATACTAATTTTAGTACATCGCAGGTCCCTTAGGTTGGACTTAAAGTTTATTTTTATGTTGGCATACTAGTACACCATGCTACTTATAAGCTATATGCGGTCTATACTGCAAGCATAGCTGGTTTCAGAACTTATTTATATAGCACAAGTACCAGTCGCCCCCACTTCTTGGTGGACTTATTAGGTGTGTCGATACTTAAGCATACCATATTTTTATATATGCAATCCCAAGTATATGCTATCCAAGGTATATACTAACGTTGGAACGACCAGAGGCGAATTATCCAGACGCCTAGCACTTACGTGTGCAGTACCTGGCAACGGCACATCCTCGGTGTTGTTTTCTTAGCACATACGTGTGCAAAACTTGACAACGGGAAGTCCACAGTGTTGACATCTTTCCACCTGCGTGTGCGGTACCTGACAACGTGAAGTCTGCAGTGTTGTCATCTTCCAACGTACAAAACACACCAAAATCAAAATAGCGTGATATATCAAATAAACAAATCCACAAGGGCCGTGATGAGGAATCGATCCTTCGCCCGGGATGATCCCAGACGTGCCGTCAGTTGACTAAGGCGCGTCTGGGATCATCTGAGCGTAGGTTCGAACCCTCATCACGTCCCTTATGGAATTGTTCATTTTCTCACCTACGTGTACGGTACCTGGCAACGTGAAGTCCAGTTTGTTGACATCTTCCCACCTACGTGTGCAGTACGTGACAACGTGAAGGCCACAGTGTTGACATCTTCCCGCCTACGTGTGGAGTACGTGACAAGGTGAAGTTCAGAGTGTTGACGTCTTCCCACCTACGTGTGCGGTACGTGACAACGCGAGGTACCAGGTTAACTTTTTATCGCCTACGTGTGCAGTACCTGGCCAGGTGACGTCCCCTTAGTAGCTACGTGTGCAGTACCTAGCAAGATGACGTCCCCAGTTAAGCATGTATATCGCCTGCATGTGCATTAACTGGCAACATGACGTGCCCAGTGCCGACGTTTATGCCCAAGACGTCACCAGTACCAGCAGTACCTAGTGCAGAGTGTTCTAAAAGTATAAGTATTTAGTATAAGTTATATGTTTTGTGAAGTAGACATCTCAGCTTTAAAAGAGGAAAGACAGCTGAATAACAAAATGATCAGATACCACTATCCGAGAGAGACTACTGGGTTCCCACCACCCGAGGGTGGGGACTTTACCGGTCCCCGGCGGTCTCTGTTACTTTGCCTCAAGGGCCTTTGTTGCGTCTGTACTTTAGTACTTTTGTTTGGGTTTCCATGCTTTGTGGGAAATTCGAAGTTTTCTCGAATATGAACAGTATTTGACCATTCCTCAGAAAGCGACCCACAACGGTCGACTAACAACCAAGTTCCTAATTACTGCTAGGTGAACAGAGGCAACGGGTGCAAGGAGACGTGCCTAGCTATCTCGCCCTGCCCAGGATTCGAACCCAGGACGTGCCGGTTGTGAGCCGACAGCGCTGACCACTGAGCCACAGGTTACCCGTGACGAAGCGCGCTTCCCAAACGAATATATAGAAATGTTTCGTTATAAATATTGGAATACAATCTATATACTCCTATGATATAATGTATTTTTGTGGTGGAAAAAACACGCCTGAGAATGGGGACTTTATGTGCTAACCTACGTGCTTTAATATACCTACAATTTTTCTCTCATCTTTTATTTTTTTTCATGCTATGTAACTTATCATTTTTATAAATTTTGCAAGTATTTACCTACTTATAAGTTTCTTAGATTAAGAACCTGCCCGAAACGCTGCGCGTACTAGTGGCTTTTCAAGAATGTTATTACTATGCTATGTATCATCACAATCCCAATGTACCTTCTTGTATATATATAAATAAATAAATAAATTATTATAGCCGGTTCTGCTCCATTGGCCTGAGAAATAGGGGTGCACTGCCGGAACCCTCAATGTCTTCCGATATTTAATACCATAATTAATGTTTACCTATTATAATTGTAGGTAAATAATTGTAGGTTTAATAATTTATTATATATATATATATATATATATATATATATATATATATATATATATATATATATATATATATATATATATATATATATATATATATATATATATATATATGTTCATTGCAGATCCCTGTTGACCCATTTTGAATTGGTCTATCTATTCCTACAACTTTGGTAATTTTACGTGTGGGTATGAGGTCCTAATGGACCACTTTCTTAATGGTCCTATATATAATTATTCAAGTAGTATTATTTGTACCACACATAAATATAAGCTATATTTTGGTCTATACAGTACATACTATATGTACATCACAGGCCATTGGACCCCTTTTCGGTGCATATTAAATGATCTAGAGTGAACTAACCCCTTTTCGTAATGGACTTAGTTAATTTAATATACTAAGTTGGTTTTTATAGTATACTAAGTTAAAGCTGTGCTCGGTTCCTTTACAATTAATATACCATACATGTTTTTCTGCTTTTGGTATATGTACTTTTCAAGTCCCAATGGAACACTTTGGGGTTTGCACACCCCCCCTTTTTATATATACTTATATTTACTAATGCGAACAAGCCTGAATGATCCCCAGGACTATATGCAACTGAAAACTCACACCCCAGAAGTGACTCGAACCCATACTACCAGGAGCAGTATGGGTTATAGTTAGTTATATTTACTAAGTTGGTATTTTATACCATACTAAATTCATTCTCTCTTGGCATACTGTACATAGTATATATACATAGCAGGCCCCTCTGGACTCATCTTTGAACCTTATAAATTATTAGGGTGGTATTTAGTATACCATACTAATTATTGCTGTGACCGATGTACATAAGCATATGTACTTCGCAGGTCCCAGTTGCCCCATTTATATTGGAATTATTATAGTTTGCTAAGTTGGTACTCTTATAACATAGTATTTATAGGCTACGTTTTGGTTATACTGTTCTATAGGTACAGTTGCAGGCGCCTGTGAAACCCATTGTATAACGGCGTTTAAATTTGTTACAAATTCAGTATATTAAAATACCATACTAATTTTAGTACATCGCAGGTCCCTTAGGTTGGACTTAAAGTTTATTTTTATGTTGGCATACTAGTACACCATGCTACTTATAAGCTATATGCGGTCTATACTGCAAGCATAGCTGGTTTCAGAACTTATTTATATAGCACAAGTACCAGTCGCCCCCACTTCTTGGTGGACTTATTAGGTGTGTCGATACTTAAGCATACCATATTTTTATATATGCAATCCCAAGTATATGCTATCCAAGGTATATACTAACGTTGGAACGACCAGAGGCGAATTATCCAGACGCCTAGCACTTACGTGTGCAGTACCTGGCAACGGCACATCCTCGGTGTTGTTTTCTTAGCACATACGTGTGCAAAACTTGACAACGGGAAGTCCACAGTGTTGACATCTTTCCACCTGCGTGTGCGGTACCTGACAACGTGAAGTCTGCAGTGTTGTCATCTTCCAACGTACAAAACACACCAAAATCAAAATAGCGTGATATATCAAATAAACAAATCCACAAGGGCCGTGATGAGGAATCGATCCTTCGCCCGGGATGATCCCAGACGTGCCGTCAGTTGACTAAGGCGCGTCTGGGATCATCTGAGCGTAGGTTCGAACCCTCATCACGTCCCTTATGGAATTGTTCATTTTCTCACCTACGTGTACGGTACCTGGCAACGTGAAGTCCAGTTTGTTGACATCTTCCCACCTACGTGTGCAGTACGTGACAACGTGAAGGCCACAGTGTTGACATCTTCCCGCCTACGTGTGGAGTACGTGACAAGGTGAAGTTCAGAGTGTTGACGTCTTCCCACCTACGTGTGCGGTACGTGACAACGCGAGGTACCAGGTTAACTTTTTATCGCCTACGTGTGCAGTACCTGGCCAGGTGACGTCCCCTTAGTAGCTACGTGTGCAGTACCTAGCAAGATGACGTCCCCAGTTAAGCATGTATATCGCCTGCATGTGCATTAACTGGCAACATGACGTGCCCAGTGCCGACGTTTATGCCCAAGACGTCACCAGTACCAGCAGTACCTAGTGCAGAGTGTTCTAAAAGTATAAGTATTTAGTATAAGTTATATGTTTTGTGAAGTAGACATCTCAGCTTTAAAAGAGGAAAGACAGCTGAATAACAAAATGATCAGATACCACTATCCGAGAGAGACTACTGGGTTCCCACCACCCGAGGGTGGGGACTTTACCGGTCCCCGGCGGTCTCTGTTACTTTGCCTCAAGGGCCTTTGTTGCGTCTGTACTTTAGTACTTTTGTTTGGGTTTCCATGCTTTGTGGGAAATTCGAAGTTTTCTCGAATATGAACAGTATTTGACCATTCCTCAGAAAGCGACCCACAACGGTCGACTAACAACCAAGTTCCTAATTACTGCTAGGTGAACAGAGGCAACGGGTGCAAGGAGACGTGCCTAGCTATCTCGCCCTGCCCAGGATTCGAACCCAGGACGTGCCGGTTGTGAGCCGACAGCGCTGACCACTGAGCCACAGGTTACCCGTGACGAAGCGCGCTTCCCAAACGAATATATAGAAATGTTTCGTTATAAATATTGGAATACAATCTATATACTCCTATGATATAATGTATTTTTGTGGTGGAAAAAACACGCCTGAGAATGGGGACTTTATGTGCTAACCTACGTGCTTTAATATACCTACAATTTTTCTCTCATCTTTTATTTTTTTTCATGCTATGTAACTTATCATTTTTATAAATTTTGCAAGTATTTACCTACTTATAAGTTTCTTAGATTAAGAACCTGCCCGAAACGCTGCGCGTACTAGTGGCTTTTCAAGAATGTTATTACTATGCTATGTATCATCACAATCCCAATGTACCTTCTTGTATATATATAAATAAATAAATAAATTATTATAGCCGGTTCTGCTCCATTGGCCTGAGAAATAGGGGTGCACTGCCGGAACCCTCAATGTCTTCCGATATTTAATACCATAATTAATGTTTACCTATTATAATTGTAGGTAAATAATTGTAGGTTTAATAATTTATTATTATATATATATATATATATATATATATATATATATATATATATATATATATATATATATATATATATATATATATATATATATATATATATGTTCATTGCAGATCCCTGTTGACCCATTTTGAATTGGTCTATCTATTCCTACAACTTTGGTAATTTTACGTGTGGGTATGAGGTCCTAATGGACCACTTTCTTAATGGTCCTATATATAATTATTCAAGTAGTATTATTTGTACCACACATAAATATAAGCTATATTTTGGTCTATACAGTACATACTATATGTACATCACAGGCCATTGGACCCCTTTTCGGTGCATATTAAATGATCTAGAGTGAACTAACCCCTTTTCGTAATGGACTTAGTTAATTTAATATACTAAGTTGGTTTTTATAGTATACTAAGTTAAAGCTGTGCTCGGTTCCTTTACAATTAATATACCATACATGTTTTTCTGCTTTTGGTATATGTACTTTTCAAGTCCCAATGGAACACTTTGGGGTTTGCACACCCCCCTTTTTATATATACTTATATTTACTAATGCGAACAAGCCTGAATGATCCCCAGGACTATATGCAACTGAAAACTCACACCCCAGAAGTGACTCGAACCCATACTACCAGGAGCAGTATGGGTTATAGTTAGTTATATTTACTAAGTTGGTATTTTATACCATACTAAATTCATTCTCTCTTGGCATACTGTACATAGTATATATACATAGCAGGCCCCTCTGGACTCATCTTTGAACCTTATAAATTATTAGGGTGGTATTTAGTATACCATACTAATTATTGCTGTGACCGATGTACATAAGCATATGTACTTCGCAGGTCCCAGTTGCCCCATTTATATTGGAATTATTATAGTTTGCTAAGTTGGTACTCTTATAACATAGTATTTATAGGCTACGTTTTGGTTATACTGTTCTATAGGTACAGTTGCAGGCGCCTGTGAAACCCATTGTATAACGGCGTTTAAATTTGTTACAAATTCAGTATATTAAAATACCATACTAATTTTAGTACATCGCAGGTCCCTTAGGTTGGACTTAAAGTTTATTTTTATGTTGGCATACTAGTACACCATGCTACTTATAAGCTATATGCGGTCTATACTGCAAGCATAGCTGGTTTCAGAACTTATTTATATAGCACAAGTACCAGTCGCCCCCACTTCTTGGTGGACTTATTAGGTGTGTCGATACTTAAGCATACCATATTTTTATATATGCAATCCCAAGTATATGCTATCCAAGGTATATACTAACGTTGGAACGACCAGAGGCGAATTATCCAGACGCCTAGCACTTACGTGTGCAGTACCTGGCAACGGCACATCCTCGGTGTTGTTTTCTTAGCACATACGTGTGCAAAACTTGACAACGGGAAGTCCACAGTGTTGACATCTTTCCACCTGCGTGTGCGGTACCTGACAACGTGAAGTCTGCAGTGTTGTCATCTTCCAACGTACAAAACACACCAAAATCAAAATAGCGTGATATATCAAATAAACAAATCCACAAGGGCCGTGATGAGGAATCGATCCTTCGCCCGGGATGATCCCAGACGTGCCGTCAGTTGACTAAGGCGCGTCTGGGATCATCTGAGCGTAGGTTCGAACCCTCATCACGTCCCTTATGGAATTGTTCATTTTCTCACCTACGTGTACGGTACCTGGCAACGTGAAGTCCAGTTTGTTGACATCTTCCCACCTACGTGTGCAGTACGTGACAACGTGAAGGCCACAGTGTTGACATCTTCCCGCCTACGTGTGGAGTACGTGACAAGGTGAAGTTCAGAGTGTTGACGTCTTCCCACCTACGTGTGCGGTACGTGACAACGCGAGGTACCAGGTTAACTTTTTATCGCCTACGTGTGCAGTACCTGGCCAGGTGACGTCCCCTTAGTAGCTACGTGTGCAGTACCTAGCAAGATGACGTCCCCAGTTAAGCATGTATATCGCCTGCATGTGCATTAACTGGCAACATGACGTGCCCAGTGCCGACGTTTATGCCCAAGACGTCACCAGTACCAGCAGTACCTAGTGCAGAGTGTTCTAAAAGTATAAGTATTTAGTATAAGTTATATGTTTTGTGAAGTAGACATCTCAGCTTTAAAAGAGGAAAGACAGCTGAATAACAAAATGATCAGATACCACTATCCGAGAGAGACTACTGGGTTCCCACCACCCGAGGGTGGGGACTTTACCGGTCCCCGGCGGTCTCTGTTACTTTGCCTCAAGGGCCTTTGTTGCGTCTGTACTTTAGTACTTTTGTTTGGGTTTCCATGCTTTGTGGGAAATTCGAAGTTTTCTCGAATATGAACAGTATTTGACCATTCCTCAGAAAGCGACCCACAACGGTCGACTAACAACCAAGTTCCTAATTACTGCTAGGTGAACAGAGGCAACGGGTGCAAGGAGACGTGCCTAGCTATCTCGCCCTGCCCAGGATTCGAACCCAGGACGTGCCGGTTGTGAGCCGACAGCGCTGACCACTGAGCCACAGGTTACCCGTGACGAAGCGCGCTTCCCAAACGAATATATAGAAATGTTTCGTTATAAATATTGGAATACAATCTATATACTCCTATGATATAATGTATTTTTGTGGTGGAAAAAACACGCCTGAGAATGGGGACTTTATGTGCTAACCTACGTGCTTTAATATACCTACAATTTTTCTCTCATCTTTTATTTTTTTTCATGCTATGTAACTTATCATTTTTATAAATTTTGCAAGTATTTACCTACTTATAAGTTTCTTAGATTAAGAACCTGCCCGAAACGCTGCGCGTACTAGTGGCTTTTCAAGAATGTTATTACTATGCTATGTATCATCACAATCCCAATGTACCTTCTTGTATATATATAAATAAATAAATAAATTATTATAGCCGGTTCTGCTCCATTGGCCTGAGAAATAGGGGTGCACTGCCGGAACCCTCAATGTCTTCCGATATTTAATACCATAATTAATGTTTACCTATTATAATTGTAGGTAAATAATTGTAGGTTTAATAATTTATTATATATATATATATATATATATATATATATATATATATATATATATATATATATATATATATATATATATATATATATATATATATATATATATATATATATATATATATATATATATATATATATATATATATGTTCATTGCAGATCCCTGTTGACCCATTTTGAATTGGTCTATCTATTCCTACAACTTTGGTAATTTTACGTGTGGGTATGAGGTCCTAATGGACCACTTTCTTAATGGTCCTATATATAATTATTCAAGTAGTATTATTTGTACCACACATAAATATAAGCTATATTTTGGTCTATACAGTACATACTATATGTACATCACAGGCCATTGGACCCCTTTTCGGTGCATATTAAATGATCTAGAGTGAACTAACCCCTTTTCGTAATGGACTTAGTTAATTTAATATACTAAGTTGGTTTTTATAGTATACTAAGTTAAAGCTGTGCTCGGTTCCTTTACAATTAATATACCATACATGTTTTTCTGCTTTTGGTATATGTACTTTTCAAGTCCCAATGGAACACTTTGGGGTTTGCACACCCCCCCTTTTTATATATACTTATATTTACTAATGCGAACAAGCCTGAATGATCCCCAGGACTATATGCAACTGAAAACTCACACCCCAGAAGTGACTCGAACCCATACTACCAGGAGCAGTATGGGTTATAGTTAGTTATATTTACTAAGTTGGTATTTTATACCATACTAAATTCATTCTCTCTTGGCATACTGTACATAGTATATATACATAGCAGGCCCCTCTGGACTCATCTTTGAACCTTATAAATTATTAGGGTGGTATTTAGTATACCATACTAATTATGCTGTGAACGATGTACATAAGCATATGTACTTCGCAGGTCCCAGTTGCCCCATTTATATTGGAATTATTGTAGTTTGCTAAGTTGGTACTCT
>WNGS01167676.1:39528-53177 GCA_020271785.1 Procambarus virginalis | reverse complement strand
TATATATATATATATATATGTTCATTGCAGATCCCTGTTGACCCATTTTGAATTGGTCTATCTATTCCTACAACTTTGGTAATTTTACGTGTGGGTATGAGGTCCTAATGGACCACTTTCTTAATGGTCCTATATATAATTATTCAAGTAGTATTATTTGTACCACACATAAATATAAGCTATATTTTGGTCTATACAGTACATACTATATGTACATCACAGGCCATTGGACCCCTTTTCGGTGCATATTAAATGATCTAGAGTGAACTAACCCCTTTTCGTAATGGACTTAGTTAATTTAATATACTAAGTTGGTTTTTATAGTATACTAAGTTAAAGCTGTGCTCGGTTCCTTTACAATTAATATACCATACATGTTTTTCTGCTTTTGGTATATGTACTTTTCAAGTCCCAATGGAACACTTTGGGGTTTGCACACCCCCCCTTTTTATATATACTTATATTTACTAATGCGAACAAGCCTGAATGATCCCCAGGACTATATGCAACTGAAAACTCACACCCCAGAAGTGACTCGAACCCATACTACCAGGAGCAGTATGGGTTATAGTTAGTTATATTTACTAAGTTGGTATTTTATACCATACTAAATTCATTCTCTCTGGCATACTGTACATAGTATATATACATAGCAGGCCCCTCTGGACTCATCTTTGAACCTTATAAATTATTAGGGTGGTATTAGTATACCATACTAATTATTGCTGTGACCGATGTACATAAGCATAGTACTTCGCAGGTCCCAGTTGCCCCATTTATATTGGAATTATTATAGTTTGCTAAGTTGGTACTCTTATAACATAGTATTTATAGGCTACGTTTTGGTTATACTGTTCTATAGGTACAGTTGTGCAGGCGCCGTGAACCCATTGTATAACGGCGTTTAAATTTGTTACAATTCAGTATATTAAATACCATACTAATTTTAGTACATCGCAGGTCCCTTAGGTTGGACTTAAGTTTTATTTTTATGTTGGCATACTAGTACCCCATGCTACTTATAAGCTATATGCGGTCTATACTGCAAGCATAGCTGGTTTCAGAACTTATTTATATAGCACAAGTACCAGTCGCCCCCACTTCTTGGTGGACTTATTAGGTGTGTCGATACTTAAGCATACCATATTTTTATATATGCAATCCCAAGTATATGCTATCCAAGGTATATACTAACGTTGGAACGACCAGAGGCGAATTATCCAGACGCCTAGCACTTACGTGTGCAGTACCTGGCAACGGCACATCCTCGGTGTTGTTTTCTTAGCACATACGTGTGCAAAACTTGACAACGGGAAGTCCACAGTGTTGACATCTTTCCACCTGCGTGTGCGGTACCTGACAACGTGAAGTCTGCAGTGTTGTCATCTTCCAACGTACAAAACACACCAAAATCAAAATAGCGTGATATATCAAATAACAAATCCACAAGGGCCGTGATGAGGAATCGATCCTTCGCCCGGGATGATCCCAGACGTGCCGTCAGTTGACTAAGGCGCGTCTGGGATCATCTGAGCGTAGGTTCGAACCCTCATCACGTCCCTTATGGAATTGTTCATTTTCTCACCTACGTGTACGGTACCTGGCAACGTGAAGTCCAGTTTGTTGACATCTTCCCACCTACGTGTGCAGTACGTGACAACGTGAAGGCCACAGTGTTGACATCTTCCCGCCTACGTGTGGAGTACGTGACAAGGTGAAGTTCAGAGTGTTGACGTCTTCCCACCTACGTGTGCGGTACGTGACAACGCGAGGTACCAGGTTAACTTTTTATCGCCTACGTGTGCAGTACCTGGCCAGGTGACGTCCCCTTAGTAGCTACGTGTGCAGTACCTAGCAAGATGACGTCCCCAGTTAAGCATGTATATCGCCTGCATGTGCATTAACTGGCAACATGACGTGCCCAGTGCCGACGTTTATGCCCAAGACGTCACCAGTACCAGCAGTACCTAGTGCAGAGTGTTCTAAAAGTATAAGTATTTAGTATAAGTTATATGTTTTGTGAAGTAGACATCTCAGCTTTAAAAGAGGAAAGACAGCTGAATAACAAAATGATCAGATACCACTATCCGAGAGAGACTACTGGGTTCCCACCACCCGAGGGTGGGGACTTTACCGGTCCCCGGCGGTCTCTGTTACTTTGCCTCAAGGGCCTTTGTTGCGTCTGTACTTTAGTACTTTTGTTTGGGTTTCCATGCTTTGTGGGAAATTCGAAGTTTTCTCGAATATGAACAGTATTTGACCATTCCTCAGAAAGCGACCCACAACGGTCGACTAACAACCAAGTTCCTAATTACTGCTAGGTGAACAGAGGCAACGGGTGCAAGGAGACGTGCCTAGCTATCTCGCCCTGCCCAGGATTCGAACCCAGGACGTGCCGGTTGTGAGCCGACAGCGCTGACCACTGAGCCACAGGTTACCCGTGACGAAGCGCGCTTCCCAAACGAATATATAGAAATGTTTCGTTATAAATATTGGAATACAATCTATATACTCCTATGATATAATGTATTTTTGTGGTGGAAAAAACACGCCTGAGAATGGGGACTTTATGTGCTAACCTACGTGCTTTAATATACCTACAATTTTTCTCTCATCTTTTATTTTTTTTCATGCTATGTAACTTATCATTTTTATAAATTTTGCAAGTATTTACCTACTTATAAGTTTCTTAGATTAAGAACCTGCCCGAAACGCTGCGCGTACTAGTGGCTTTTCAAGAATGTTATTACTATGCTATGTATCATCACAATCCCAATGTACCTTCTTGTATATATATAAATAAATAAATAAATTATTATAGCCGGTTCTGCTCCATTGGCCTGAGAAATAGGGGTGCACTGCCGGAACCCTCAATGTCTTCCGATATTTAATACCATAATTAATGTTTACCTATTATAATTGTAGGTAAATAATTGTAGGTTAATAATAATATATATATATTATATATATATATATATATATATATATATATATATATATATATATATATATATATATATATATATATATATATATATATATATATATATATATATATATATATATATATGTTCATTGCAGATCCCTGTTGACCCATTTTGAATTGGTCTATCTATTCCTACAACTTTGGTAATTTTACGTGTGGGTATGAGGTCCTAATGGACCACTTTCTTAATGGTCCTATATATAATTATTCAAGTAGTATTATTTGTACCACACATAAATATAAGCTATATTTTGGTCTATACAGTACATACTATATGTACATCACAGGCCATTGGACCCCTTTTCGGTGCATATTAAATGATCTAGAGTGAACTAACCCCTTTTCGTAATGGACTTAGTTAATTTAATATACTAAGTTGGTTTTTATAGTATACTAAGTTAAAGCTGTGCTCGGTTCCTTTACAATTAATATACCATACATGTTTTTCTGCTTTTGGTATATGTACTTTTCAAGTCCCAATGGAACACTTTGGGGTTTGCACACCCCCCCTTTTTATATATACTTATATTTACTAATGCGAACAAGCCTGAATGATCCCCAGGACTATATGCAACTGAAAACTCACACCCCAGAAGTGACTCGAACCCATACTACCAGGAGCAGTATGGGTTATAGTTAGTTATATTTACTAAGTTGGTATTTTATACCATACTAAATTCATTCTCTCTTGGCATACTGTACATAGTATATATACATAGCAGGCCCCTCTGGACTCATCTTTGAACCTTATAAATTATTAGGGTGGTATTTAGTATACCATACTAATTATTGCTGTGACCGATGTACATAAGCATATGTACTTCGCAGGTCCCAGTTGCCCCATTTATATTGGAATTATTATAGTTTGCTAAGTTGGTACTCTTATAACATAGTATTTATAGGCTACGTTTTGGTTATACTGTTCTATAGGTACAGTTGCAGGCGCCTGTGAAACCCATTGTATAACGGCGTTTAAATTTGTTACAAATTCAGTATATTAAAATACCATACTAATTTTAGTACATCGCAGGTCCCTTAGGTTGGACTTAAAGTTTATTTTTATGTTGGCATACTAGTACACCATGCTACTTATAAGCTATATGCGGTCTATACTGCAAGCATAGCTGGTTTCAGAACTTATTTATATAGCACAAGTACCAGTCGCCCCCACTTCTTGGTGGACTTATTAGGTGTGTCGATACTTAAGCATACCATATTTTTATATATGCAATCCCAAGTATATGCTATCCAAGGTATATACTAACGTTGGAACGACCAGAGGCGAATTATCCAGACGCCTAGCACTTACGTGTGCAGTACCTGGCAACGGCACATCCTCGGTGTTGTTTTCTTAGCACATACGTGTGCAAAACTTGACAACGGGAAGTCCACAGTGTTGACATCTTTCCACCTGCGTGTGCGGTACCTGACAACGTGAAGTCTGCAGTGTTGTCATCTTCCAACGTACAAAACACACCAAAATCAAAATAGCGTGATATATCAAATAAACAAATCCACAAGGGCCGTGATGAGGAATCGATCCTTCGCCCGGGATGATCCCAGACGTGCCGTCAGTTGACTAAGGCGCGTCTGGGATCATCTGAGCGTAGGTTCGAACCCTCATCACGTCCCTTATGGAATTGTTCATTTTCTCACCTACGTGTACGGTACCTGGCAACGTGAAGTCCAGTTTGTTGACATCTTCCCACCTACGTGTGCAGTACGTGACAACGTGAAGGCCACAGTGTTGACATCTTCCCGCCTACGTGTGGAGTACGTGACAAGGTGAAGTTCAGAGTGTTGACGTCTTCCCACCTACGTGTGCGGTACGTGACAACGCGAGGTACCAGGTTAACTTTTTATCGCCTACGTGTGCAGTACCTGGCCAGGTGACGTCCCCTTAGTAGCTACGTGTGCAGTACCTAGCAAGATGACGTCCCCAGTTAAGCATGTATATCGCCTGCATGTGCATTAACTGGCAACATGACGTGCCCAGTGCCGACGTTTATGCCCAAGACGTCACCAGTACCAGCAGTACCTAGTGCAGAGTGTTCTAAAAGTATAAGTATTTAGTATAAGTTATATGTTTTGTGAAGTAGACATCTCAGCTTTAAAAGAGGAAAGACAGCTGAATAACAAAATGATCAGATACCACTATCCGAGAGAGACTACTGGGTTCCCACCACCCGAGGGTGGGGACTTTACCGGTCCCCGGCGGTCTCTGTTACTTTGCCTCAAGGGCCTTTGTTGCGTCTGTACTTTAGTACTTTTGTTTGGGTTTCCATGCTTTGTGGGAAATTCGAAGTTTTCTCGAATATGAACAGTATTTGACCATTCCTCAGAAAGCGACCCACAACGGTCGACTAACAACCAAGTTCCTAATTACTGCTAGGTGAACAGAGGCAACGGGTGCAAGGAGACGTGCCTAGCTATCTCGCCCTGCCCAGGATTCGAACCCAGGACGTGCCGGTTGTGAGCCGACAGCGCTGACCACTGAGCCACAGGTTACCCGTGACGAAGCGCGCTTCCCAAACGAATATATAGAAATGTTTCGTTATAAATATTGGAATACAATCTATATACTCCTATGATATAATGTATTTTTGTGGTGGAAAAAACACGCCTGAGAATGGGGACTTTATGTGCTAACCTACGTGCTTTAATATACCTACAATTTTTCTCTCATCTTTTATTTTTTTTCATGCTATGTAACTTATCATTTTTATAAATTTTGCAAGTATTTACCTACTTATAAGTTTCTTAGATTAAGAACCTGCCCGAAACGCTGCGCGTACTAGTGGCTTTTCAAGAATGTTATTACTATGCTATGTATCATCACAATCCCAATGTACCTTCTTGTATATATATAAATAAATAAATAAATTATTATAGCCGGTTCTGCTCCATTGGCCTGAGAAATAGGGGTGCACTGCCGGAACCCTCAATGTCTTCCGATATTTAATACCATAATTAATGTTTACCTATTATAATTGTAGGTAAATAATTGTAGGTTTAATAATTTATTATTATATATTATATATATATATATATATATATATATATATATATATATATATATATATATATATATATATATATATATATATATATATATATATATATATATATATATATATATATATATGTTCATTGCAGATCCCTGTTGACCCATTTTGAATTGGTCTATCTATTCCTACAACTTTGGTAATTTTACGTGTGGGTATGAGGTCCTAATGGACCACTTTCTTAATGGTCCTATATATAATTATTCAAGTAGTATTATTTGTACCACACATAAATATAAGCTATATTTTGGTCTATACAGTACATACTATATGTACATCACAGGCCATTGGACCCCTTTTCGGTGCATATTAAATGATCTAGAGTGAACTAACCCCTTTTCGTAATGGACTTAGTTAATTTAATATACTAAGTTGGTTTTTATAGTATACTAAGTTAAAGCTGTGCTCGGTTCCTTTACAATTAATATACCATACATGTTTTTCTGCTTTTGGTATATGTACTTTTCAAGTCCCAATGGAACACTTTGGGGTTTGCACACCCCCCCTTTTTATATATACTTATATTTACTAATGCGAACAAGCCTGAATGATCCCCAGGACTATATGCAACTGAAAACTCACACCCCAGAAGTGACTCGAACCCATACTACCAGGAGCAGTATGGGTTATAGTTAGTTATATTTACTAAGTTGGTATTTTATACCATACTAAATTCATTCTCTCTTGGCATACTGTACATAGTATATATACATAGCAGGCCCCTCTGGACTCATCTTTGAACCTTATAAATTATTAGGGTGGTATTTAGTATACCATACTAATTATTGCTGTGACCGATGTACATAAGCATATGTACTTCGCAGGTCCCAGTTGCCCCATTTATATTGGAATTATTATAGTTTGCTAAGTTGGTACTCTTATAACATAGTATTTATAGGCTACGTTTTGGTTATACTGTTCTATAGGTACAGTTGCAGGCGCCTGTGAAACCCATTGTATAACGGCGTTTAAATTTGTTACAAATTCAGTATATTAAAATACCATACTAATTTTAGTACATCGCAGGTCCCTTAGGTTGGACTTAAAGTTTATTTTTATGTTGGCATACTAGTACACCATGCTACTTATAAGCTATATGCGGTCTATACTGCAAGCATAGCTGGTTTCAGAACTTATTTATATAGCACAAGTACCAGTCGCCCCCACTTCTTGGTGGACTTATTAGGTGTGTCGATACTTAAGCATACCATATTTTTATATATGCAATCCCAAGTATATGCTATCCAAGGTATATACTAACGTTGGAACGACCAGAGGCGAATTATCCAGACGCCTAGCACTTACGTGTGCAGTACCTGGCAACGGCACATCCTCGGTGTTGTTTTCTTAGCACATACGTGTGCAAAACTTGACAACGGGAAGTCCACAGTGTTGACATCTTTCCACCTGCGTGTGCGGTACCTGACAACGTGAAGTCTGCAGTGTTGTCATCTTCCAACGTACAAAACACACCAAAATCAAAATAGCGTGATATATCAAATAAACAAATCCACAAGGGCCGTGATGAGGAATCGATCCTTCGCCCGGGATGATCCCAGACGTGCCGTCAGTTGACTAAGGCGCGTCTGGGATCATCTGAGCGTAGGTTCGAACCCTCATCACGTCCCTTATGGAATTGTTCATTTTCTCACCTACGTGTACGGTACCTGGCAACGTGAAGTCCAGTTTGTTGACATCTTCCCACCTACGTGTGCAGTACGTGACAACGTGAAGGCCACAGTGTTGACATCTTCCCGCCTACGTGTGGAGTACGTGACAAGGTGAAGTTCAGAGTGTTGACGTCTTCCCACCTACGTGTGCGGTACGTGACAACGCGAGGTACCAGGTTAACTTTTTATCGCCTACGTGTGCAGTACCTGGCCAGGTGACGTCCCCTTAGTAGCTACGTGTGCAGTACCTAGCAAGATGACGTCCCCAGTTAAGCATGTATATCGCCTGCATGTGCATTAACTGGCAACATGACGTGCCCAGTGCCGACGTTTATGCCCAAGACGTCACCAGTACCAGCAGTACCTAGTGCAGAGTGTTCTAAAAGTATAAGTATTTAGTATAAGTTATATGTTTTGTGAAGTAGACATCTCAGCTTTAAAAGAGGAAAGACAGCTGAATAACAAAATGATCAGATACCACTATCCGAGAGAGACTACTGGGTTCCCACCACCCGAGGGTGGGGACTTTACCGGTCCCCGGCGGTCTCTGTTACTTTGCCTCAAGGGCCTTTGTTGCGTCTGTACTTTAGTACTTTTGTTTGGGTTTCCATGCTTTGTGGGAAATTCGAAGTTTTCTCGAATATGAACAGTATTTGACCATTCCTCAGAAAGCGACCCACAACGGTCGACTAACAACCAAGTTCCTAATTACTGCTAGGTGAACAGAGGCAACGGGTGCAAGGAGACGTGCCTAGCTATCTCGCCCTGCCCAGGATTCGAACCCAGGACGTGCCGGTTGTGAGCCGACAGCGCTGACCACTGAGCCACAGGTTACCCGTGACGAAGCGCGCTTCCCAAACGAATATATAGAAATGTTTCGTTATAAATATTGGAATACAATCTATATACTCCTATGATATAATGTATTTTTGTGGTGGAAAAAACACGCCTGAGAATGGGGACTTTATGTGCTAACCTACGTGCTTTAATATACCTACAATTTTTCTCTCATCTTTTATTTTTTTCATGCTATGTAACTTATCATTTTTATAAATTTTGCAAGTATTTACCTACTTATAAGTTTCTTAGATTAAGAACCTGCCCGAAACGCTGCGCGTACTAGTGGCTTTTCAAGAATGTTATTACTATGCTATGTATCATCACAATCCCAATGTACCTTCTTGTATATATATAAATAAATAAATAAATTATTATAGCCGGTTCTGCTCCATTGGCCTGAGAAATAGGGGTGCACTGCCGGAACCCTCAATGTCTTCCGATATTTAATACCATAATTAATGTTTACCTATTATAATTGTAGGTAAATAATTGTAGGTTTAATAATTTATTATATATATATATATATATATAATATATATATATATATATATATATATATATATATATATATATATATATAATATATATATATATATATATATATATATATATATATATATATAATATATATATATATAAATATATATATATATATATATATATATATATATATATATATATATATATATATATATATATATATATATATGTTCATTGCAGATCCCTGTTGACCCATTTTGAATTGGTCTATCTATTCCTACAACTTGGTAATTTTACGTGTGGGTATGAGGTCCTAATGGACCACTTTCTTAATGGTCCTATATATAATTATTCAAGTAGTATTATTTGTACCACACATAAATATAAGCTATATTTTGGTCTATACAGTACATACTATATGTACATCACAGGCCATTGGACCCCTTTTCGGTGCATATTAAATGATCTAGAGTGAACTAACCCCTTTTCGCAATGGACTTAGTTAATTTAATATACTAAGTTGGTTTTTATAGTATACTAAGTTAAAGCTGTGCTCGGTTCCTTTACAATTAAATTTCATACATGTTTTTCTGCTTTTGGTATATGTACTTTTCAAGTCCCAATGGAACACTTTGGGGTTTGTACACCCCCCCTTTTATATATACTTATATTTACTAATGCGAACAAGCCTGAATGATCCCCAGGACTATATGCAACTGAAAACTCACACCCTAGAAGTGACTCGAACCCATACTACCAGGAGCAGTATGGGTTATAGTTAGTTATATTTACTAAGTTGGTATTTTATACCATACTAAATTCATTCTCTCTTGGCATACTGTACATAGTATATATACATAGCAGGTTTAAACTGTTAGTAGATAGAGGTATGGGAATTGATTTGGAGGAAGGATGTAATAAAAGTATGTGTTTGCGGGAGAAAGGAATTGGCAAAATGATCAGGGAAAGAGAAGGGCCTCAAAATAACAATTCACTTAGGGTATATTACACAAACAGTAGAAGTCTAAGAAATAAAATTAACGAATTAAATGCTCTTGTCTGCACAGAAAAAATAGATATTATTGCACTTACCGAAACGTGGATGAATGTTGATAATAGAGAACTATTAGCCGAATATCAAATAAATGGATTTAAACTATTTCACACAGATAGATATATTAGACGAGGTGGTGGAGTAGCCATATACGTTAGGGACAATTTGAAATGTAGTCTCAAAGAGGGAATCAAAACTGAGCCACACACAGAAACTATTTGGATAGAATTAAACGAAAAAGCAAATAATATTATAATTGGAGTTATATATAGGCCACCAAATTTAGACAGAATGGAAGCAAAGCATCTATGGGATGAAATATCTAGGGCATCTAGATCTAACAGTATTTATGTCATGGGTGACTTTAATTTGAGTGGAATAAACTGGTTGAACAAAACAGGGAATAGTGAAGCAGAAGATTTTCTAGAATTAATTGACGATTGCTTTCTTACGCAACACATTAAGGAACCAACACGGGAAAATAATATTTTAGATTTAGTGTTAACTAACAGGGAAACACAAATTAATGACATCGAAATAGGGAGTGAGCTAGGGAACAGTGATCACAAAGAAATCAGATTTGGCATAGAATGGAATAGACCTGTAGGAGAAAATTCTGTTAAAGTGCCAGATTTTCGAAAAGCTGATTTTAATAGCCTAAGAAATTTTTTGGGTCAAATTGATTGGAAAGTCTTGGGTATGGGGTGTGGGCCGGTCTTGGAGCGAGACATGAACCCAGCGATAGGTGATGTAAATGGGGATTTCGATGTAGATTCAATTTATAACGTATTTAAGAATATTCTAAACAAAGCACAGGAACGTAGTATACCACACAAATTGAATAGATCGATTACTAATGACCCAAAGTGGATAACAAAGAATTTGAAGAATCTTATAGGTAAAAAGAGAGCTTGGTACAAGAGGATTAAAAATGGGGAGGTCACTTTAGAACAGGAATTCGTACAACTAGTTAGAAATGTTAAAAAAGAGATAAGGAAAGCAAAAAGAAACTATGAAGTTCGTATAGCAGGGCAAGCAAAGACAAATCCTAAAGGGTTTTTTCAGTTATATCGAACTAAGACTAGGGAAAGGATAGGTCCATTAAAAACTGAGACAGGTCAAATAACAGATAGTGATGAAGAGATGAGTAGTATTTTAATAAATATTTTGTATCTGTATTTACTAAAGAGGAACTTAACAATATGCCTTCAGCCCAACAAGTCTATGTGGGTGGGGACGAGGACAGGTTGACGAGTTTAGCAGTTACCAGGGAGGATGTTCTTAAACAAATAGTAAAACTCAAACCAAACAAATCCCAGGGCCGGATGAAGTGTTTGCCAGAGTGCTGAAAGAATGCAAAGAGGAGCTTTGTGACCCACTGTCAATCATATTTAATAAATCAATAGAGTCAGGCAGAGTGCCAGAGTTTTGGAAAGTTGCTAATGTGATACCAGTTTTTAAGAAAGGAGATAGATCACTTGCGTCTAACTATCGACCAATTAGCCTAACGTCTATTGTGGGAAAGTTACTCGAATCTATAATAGCAAATAAAATTCGTCTTCATCTTGAAAAACATAAATTAATAATTGAGTCGCAACATGGTTTTATAAATGGCCGTTCATGTTTAACAAATTTGTTATCTTTTATTCTAGCATAGTTGAGGCAGTTGATAGTGGTAAGGATTGTGATGTTGTGTACCTTGACTTTAGCAAAGCTTTCGATACAGTGCCACATGAAAGACTGATTAAAAAGATAGAGGCTCATGGTATTGGGGGTGCTATATTAAGCTGGATTAGGGCATGGCTATACCAAAGGAAACAGAGAGTTAGTATAAATGGAGTCAAGTCAGAGTGGGAAAATGTTGTAAGTGGAGTGCCTCAAGGCTCTGTCTTGGGACCTCTGTTGTTTATAATATATATAAATGATTTAGATTCAGGTTTGAGTAGCAACATTTGCAAATTTGCCGATGATACGAAAATCGGTAGGGAAATTAATTCGGAGGAGGACTCACTATCACTTCAAGTTGATCTAGATAGGTTTTGAAATGGTCAAAGGACTGGCAGATGCAGTTTAATGCTGATAAATGTAAAGTTCTGAGGCTAGGTAATGATGATAGAGTTACAAGATACGAGCTAGATGGTGTTGAGATTGCGAAGTCGGATTGCGAAAGGGATCTGGGAGTTATAATTAGTAAGAATTTAAAACAAAAGGATCAATGCATAAATGTTCGTAATAAGGCAAATAGGACACTCGGATTTATTAATCGCAGCGTAAGTAACAAGACACCTGGTGTGGTTCTCAAGCTATATCTTGCTCTGGTTAGGCCCCATTTAGATTATGCAGTTCAGTTTTGGTCGCCATATTATAGAATGGATATAAATTCACTTGAACGTGTCCAGCGTAGGATGACTAAGTTAATTCCCCAAATTAGAAATCTTTCATATGAAGAAAGATTAACAAAGCTTAATTGCATTCACTGGAAAGGCGAAGAGTTAGGGGTGACATGATAGAGGTTTACAAGTGGATGAATGGACATAACAAAGGGGATATTAATAGGGTATTGAAAGTATCAACACAGGACAGAACGCGAAACAATGGGTATAAATTGGATAAGTTTAGATTTAGGAAAGACTTGGGTAAATACTGGTTCAGTAACAGGGTTGTTGATTTGTGGAACCAATTGCCGCGTAACATTGTGGAGGTGGGGTCCCTCGATTGTTTCAAGCATGGGTTGGACATGTATATGAGTGGGATTGGGTGGTTATAAATAGGAGCTGCCTCGTATGGGCCAATAGGCCTTCTGCAGTTGCCTTTGTTCTTATGTTCTTATGTTCTTATGTTCAGGCCACTCTGGACTCATCTTTGAACCTTATAAATTATTAGGGTGGTATTTAGTATACCATACTAATTATTGCTGTGACCGATGTACATAAGCATATGTACTTCGCAGGTCCCAGTTGCCCCATTTATATTGGAATTATTATAGTTTGCTAAGTTGGTACTCTTATAACATAGTATTTATAGGCTACGTTTTGGTTATACTGTTCTATAGGTACAGTGCAGGCGCCTGTTGAAAACCATTGTATAACGGCGTTTAAATTTGTGGCAAATTCAGTATATTAAAATACCAACTAATTTTAGTACATCGCAGGTCCCTTAGGTTGGAATTAAAGTTTATTTTTATGTTGGCATATAGTACACCATGCTACTTATAAGCTATATGCGGTCTATACTGCAAGCATAGCTGGTTTCAGAACTTATTTATATAGCACAAGTACCAGTCGCCCCCACTTCTTGGTGGACTTATTAGGTGTGTCGATACTTAAGCATACCATATTTTTATATATGCAATCCCAAGTATATGCTATCCAAGGTATATACTAACGTTGGAACGACCAGAGGCGAATTATCCAGACGCCTAGCACTTACGTGTGCAGTACCTGGCAACGGCACATCCTCGGTGTTGTTTTCTTAGCACATACGTGTGCAAAACTTGACAACGGGAAGTCCACAGTGTTGACATCTTTCCACCTGCGTGTGCGGTACCTGACAAC
>WNGS01167675.1:36474-49959 GCA_020271785.1 Procambarus virginalis | reverse complement strand
TGAACCCTGTGGTACTCCACTTGTGACATTTCTTTAGTCCGATACATTGCTCTGATTACTGCCCTCATTTTTCTATCAGTTAGGAAATTTTTCATCCATGTTAGAAGCTTACCTGTCACCCCTCCAATATTTTCCAGTTTCCAGAACAACCTCTTATGTGGAACTCTGATGAAAGCCTTTTTTAGGTCCAGATAGATGCAGTCAACCCAACCATCTCTTTCCTGTAAAATCTTGTGGCTCGATCATAGAAACTGAGTAAATTCGATACACAGGATCTTCCAGATTGAAATCCATACTGTCTGTCTGATATTATATCATTTTCTCTCCAGGTGTTCTACCCATTTAGTTGTATTAGTTTTTCCAATACTTTCACTATTACACTAGTCAATGATACAGGTCTATAATTGAGGTGTCATCCCTGCTGCCACTTCTGTAGATTGGAACTATATTAGCCTTTTCTGGGGGGAGCCCCGTCGGCTCCCCGGAGCTATCCAGGCTGAATGGATATGTATAACTTTCTGGCATCAGTCAAAGTGCTAGGAGTTCTTGCCTACCGGGGACCACGAGCCAGAACCTGGCCCCCTCAGAGAGGCACGAGGAGCAATGGCCTATAGAAACCCCTTTTGTGATTGGGAGAATTCTATGTCTGCCATCGACCGGGAAAGGCACCCAGAAAGGTAGGCGCCTCAAAACAAACCCCTATTCTGGTGAAATTATTGCTACCGAAAGCCGAACGAGTGGACAAAACTCCCCAAACAAAATTATTAAACTAGCATGACGTCATCACGTCGCCGCGCACCGTCTGCGCAACCCCCCCCTCCCCGAGAGGGGGAAGGGGGAGCCCCAGACCCTCCACGCCGGCGATCCAACCGGCAGTTCTTGGCTGATGGGATTGCTGGCTGGTCGAGTGCCTCTGGCTCCGGTTTTTTGTTTCAGTTCTGTGCCTTGTGGTGTGGACTGTCTCTACCGGTGGGGTGTGAGCCAGGAGTAAGATTCCACGGTACTCGGGCTGCATGTGCCTAGGGCTGTCTTCCCTAGGTGCCCTGTAAGTACTGCCCTTGGGGCTTGGGGCCATCTTCCACAAGTCACCTTGGGTTCTGCCTCCGCTGTGTCCTTTACTGCTCGGTACTGGGCCGCCCTTGGAGTCGGCTGGGGTTTTGTTGCCCTGGTTTGTCTCTGGGTAGGTGGTAGTTTTCGTCACTGGTAGGGGCGCAGGGTACTGCACAGCTAGTTTTCACCATTACAGCGGCCGGCTCTGTTCCGCCTGGGTGCGTTGTCCTCTTGCGGGGTTTTTCTTTTGTTTTTGTTTCTGCCTGGTGGGGGGTCTGCCTTTACTGTGGTCCCCCTTTTCCTGTTTTAGGTGACTTTCTTTCGAATTCTTCTTTTGGCGATACTCCCCGCTTGGCCCCCGTGAGTGGACACGTCCCGGGGGTTCAGCTTTAGCAGTTTGTTGGTAGTTTGGGCGCCGGTTCGCGGTACCCTGCCTGGGCTTCCCTTAGCGTATTATCGTTTAAGGGCCCTGGAAAACCCCACGGGGGCTCCGTGGTCCTCTAGGTGTGTCCCCGGAGTCCCCCCTCGCGTCCTGCGAGTTTGACGGTTGATCTGTCCCCTTGTCTCAGGGTGACACTCACCTGTTGTGCCTCCGCCATGCTGCCTGTTGGGTCCTTGTTGTTGTGACCCGGAGTCGTCCGATGCTTGTTGTCGGTACGCGCTCCCCTTCACCCAGGCCACTGGTCTTGATTATCGGGTGCAGGCGGCTGCGGCGTTGCTTGCTGGGTGTGTTGCTGCAACGCTCTTGGTTTGCGGCCCCGGATGCCCCGAGGCTGCCCCGTTTTGGTGGTTGGGGTCTGGACTTTGGGGTGGGGGTCGCTTCGGCTCTGGCCCCTTCCGCTTCTGTTCCTCCCCTTCTGTTCTACTCACTTCCTCCCTTGCCTCCTGCTCCGAACCATAGGCGGGTTTCGGGGTTGGGGCGGGGTCTGGTTGGGTTGAGACTCGGGCGGTCTCGGGGGTTTTTCCCCTTCCGGGGTGGCGGCGGAGGCATTCGAGTCGGTTCCTCCAGCCGTGCCGTATGGGTCTGACCAGTGGGCTCCCTTCCTTAGTGTTTGCACGGCTGCCCCGGCTTTTCCTTGTTCAGCTGGGGCTTTGGGGGTGCGGCTCGGCCCTGGGTCATGCCATAGAGGTTCCCGGGGTTAGGGAGGGGTTGCCTGGGGGGCCTCGGCCCCGTTTGCCCCACTTGGGTCCTTGTACCTTTGGTGTGGGGCGGGCAGTTCCTCAGTGGGATTGTTCCTTCCCTCTGTGTTCCTGTTGTTTTCGGGTATACCCCTCCCTGGGTTCGGTTCCGGGTTCCTTCGGGTTCGTCGGTCCCGTCGTTCCTAGGGGTGTGTTTCACCCCCTTTTCCTTACCATTTTCGCTCTTGTGTCGCGATGCTGTTCACAAAAACGACAACAACAACAACAACGAACATAATATGAAATCGATAAACAGTGTTCAGGTAAGGTACATCCATACAAGGTGTGAAACAAACATTGATGGATTTCTATATTGACCTGGTACATAGGCCTACACCGCTTCGTATCGTTGTCCCTGCATGTTCCTTGGTCAGGGGTGCTTGTCGTGGCTCTCGTTGATTCACGAGTCTCTTCGTACCTTCCAATGTTATTGGCACGTCTGTTGATATTCGATGTGGTTTCCATCGGGTCTTTTGTCGGCCTTGTTGGTTCCCTTCCATCATCTGTTTTCTTTCACTTCGTTTTCGCCTTGTTTTGGCTTCGCGTCATCTCTGCTTCCGGTTTCGGCGTTCTTTGTCTTCGTTCCGCACACCTTCCTGGTGTTTGTACGCTCGTTTGTACGATAGTTTGTACGTACGTTGTGTACGTTTTGTGTGTCCGCCTGGTGTACGAGCCCCGCCTCCCAGTGGCCGGGTGGTGCGTTTCGTACCTCGTGTGCTGGGGCCGCGGTATGTGTTTTGTTTACCGGCGGTATGCTCGTGTGTTCGCGTCGTTTCTCGTGTTTTTCTGCGAGCTTCTTGCTCGTTTCTCCTCTGTACTGCTTCTTCTTCTGCAGGGCGCGCACCTCTGGCCGTATTCTCCTCCGACCTCGCATTATTCAGGTAAGGGTACTTACTATGCCTGCTGCCTCGTGTATGCTTGGCTTTCGGGCACGCCTTTCGTGCTGCTCCTGGTATGTTACTTGGCTCGCCTGTGTTGTAGCTTGGTCGTGTCTGCTCTGCAGGTGAGGTGTCTTGTCTGGCGCTTCTGTCGGCCTGGTGCTGGTTCTCACTTTTGGTGGGGTGCTTGCCTGGTAGTGCTTACGGGGGTTTGGATCTGGCTCTTGGGCCCCGCTTCTCTTGTCAGTTGACGATTGTACAGTTTCCTGAGCCTTCTGGGCTCTTGTCTTTACGTTTGCTCCTGTGGGTGGGGTCTGCCCCCTCCACATGGCTTTTTGGTGCTTCTGCTTCCTTTCCACTCTGACGTTAATCAAACTCAAAAAAACAAAAAAAAAAACAAAAAAAACAGTGAACATAAACTCAAAATCTAAGGGTTTATTTCGGTAAGGTACATACATACAAGAGATTGTACAGAGTGATGGAGTTATAGATGGGGCTCGTACATGCAATGCCTGGGGCCACTGTTACGTGAAGCGTTTCGGGCATTTCAGGTTATTATAGTGTCTGTGGCTCCTTTGGGTGCTCACTACCTCCTGTGTCTCCTTGTGCGTTCAGACATACGGACATAAGTCCTGTCGACCTGCGGTGGGCCTCTTGGCCCGTGCGAGGTAGCTACTGTTTCTTACTATCTATTCCCACTCACATGCATGTCCAACCTGCCCTTGCACCAATCGTGGGGCCCCATGACCACTTTCCGTGGTTATTGGTTCCACGATTCACCGGGCCTCTTACAGTGCAGGTTCTCCCTCCGGTCTTTCCTGATTCTGCGCTTATGCCTTTTATGCCCGCTGTTTCGTGCCCACATTGCACCGCAAGGGTGGCTTGTGCCACTATCCCAGTTTCTATTGTTTCGTGGGGATTGGTCCATAAACACGTCCACTACGGAACTACTTATCTTTGGTTACGTATTCTGTGGTTGCGGGTGTTATTTGGCGGGCAATGGTGCGGGTTGGGCGCTCTGCGTGTATGTACGGTGTCTCTCTTGTCTGTTTTCGACCACACTTGCAAGTAGTCTCGTTATTGTTCGCTACTCTGCTGGTTATGTGCTTGGGCGCCGCCTCACAGTTCTCCACAGGTTGGCGGGATTTTTCCTTTGGACGTTCGGAACGGTTTAAGTTCCATCGTTGGTGCTTTGGAGAGCTTTGCTTCTCTGGTTAGGCTCATGCGTTCGGAGCGAGTATCTTCTTGGGTTACTCTACTCGCTCCGCCACCCTTGTTCACTGTTCCATCCTTGTTTACTCTTCCCTGCTTGGCGGGATTGCGTCGATGGCTCCTGACTGGGGTGTTTGGTGTGGTGTTTGGTCACCTTGCATGGGTCTTTAGTGCCTTTTTGTCCATCTTTTGTTTTTGTTGTCCTGTGGGGCTCTGCCCCGCATTTTGGTGTTTTTGTTTTCGTTGTCGGCTCCGGGGGTTATTTCCCTGTCTGGACACTTTCCTTGCCTATTTTCGGTGCCTGATTGCACCCTGCTGTACGTAAGGTCCTCGGGTATGTGCGCGCTCCTCTACCCATTTTGTGGTTGGTCGTGTGCGTTACTTCCCGGCCACTCCTTGGGCCGTCTTCGTGGTTTCCTTACTTATGGCCATTTTTCCTCCCCATGCTACACTTTTTGTGTCTGGGTCAGTGCTTCTTGGTTTTCCTGTTTGGTGCTCCGGTGGGCCTCTGTCCATGTTCCACGTCCTGCTTTTGGACTTCTCCGGTGTTCCGTTTTGGTACCAAGTTCCTGCGATTTCTGTGTAGTTTTCTGCAGGCTTCGGGTTGCGCTGTCTGTGGGGGGGTATGGACTTTTCGGCCTGCCGCTCCTGCTTTCCTGGTTCCTTTTCCTGGAACCGGGTTTGCTGGGGTCCGGTCCTGGTTTTGGTTTTTCTTTGTTCCTTTTCCAGACCGGGTGTGTTTGCTTCTTGCGGTTCTCGTCCTTCTATTCTTTCCGGTAGTTATCCCCTTGGATGCCTCGGGGATGTGCGTCTCATTCTTCCCTGCTGGAGCTGGTTATGTTGCTCCTTTGGGTTGCGGGGTCGCTGTTTTTAGCTTCGCGTTTTGCGATTCTGGACACAGGTCCCTGGTTCTTGGGACCAGGTTATTGGTCTCCCACTTGCGTGTTTCGTCTTGGGGGCAGTGTGTGGTTCTCCTATCATTGCGAAGGGTCCTTCGGTCTTTGATAGGGTTGGCTTGTCTTCCCTTCGCGGTTGTTCTGGGACCGTCGTCTGGGATTGTCCTGTCACCTCATGTTGGGTGGTGCTGGCGAGCCGCTCCTGCTTGCGTTAAGTGTTGCGGTTCCTTCTGCTCCATTCCACTTGCTGTCCTGGGCGTTGTTCCGCTCGGGCCTGCTCTGGAGTTTTGGGGCCGTCCTGGTCGTTGGCCTGGTGGTCTTTGTCTTCTAGTTTTGGTCTTTGTCTTGTCTCTGGTTTTGGTTGTTGAGTTAGGACGTGTGGTATCCGCCTCCCGGTTCCTTCCCTGTTTTCCTTATCTTTGGGGAGGTAGCTCCGGGGAGCCGACGGGGCTCCCCCCAGAAAACCAGCGTTGAATGTAATGAAACGCCATTTTCTGGGTGAGTCCCGGAGGCTCCCCGGCATCCCACCCTCCCTCTGGTCGGTGGCGTTTTTCGTGTATTAGACATCCAGCCTAAGAACTGCTGGTTGGATCGCCGGCGTGGAGGGTCTGGGGCTTCCCCTTCCCCCTCTCGGGGAGGGGGGGGGTTGCGCAGACGGTGGCGCGGCGACGTGATGACGTCATGCTAGTTTAATAATTTTGTTTGGGGAGTTTTGTCCACTCGTTCGGCTTTCGGTAGCAATAATTTCACCAGAATAGGGGTTTGTTTTGAGGCGCCTACCTTTCTGGGTGCCTTTCCCGGTCGATGGCAGACATAGAATTCTCCCAATCACAAAAGGGGTTTCTATAGGCCATTGCTCCTCGTGCCTCTCTGAGGGGGCCAGGTTCTGGCTCGTGGTCCCCGGTAGGCAAGAACTCCTAGCACTTTGACTGATGCCAGAAAGTTATACATATCCATTCAGCCTGGATAGCTCCGGGGAGCCTCCGGGACTCACCCAGAAAATGGCGTTTCATTACATTCAACGCTGGTTTTTCCACACGTCTGCTACGACTCTTGTACACAGGGATGCCTGAAAGATCAGGTGAAGTGGAATGCTGAGCTCAGATGCACATTCTCTCAGAACCCATGGTGAAACGCCATCTGGGCCAACTGCTTTATTTTTACTTAGCTCCTTTAGCATATTTTCCACTTTATCTCTAGACACCTCTATACGCTCTATGTTGTTCTGTGGAATTCTTATTGTGTCTGGTTCTGTGAAGATCTCATTTTGTACAAACACACTTTGGAACTTATCATTTAATGTTTCACACATTTCCTTTTCATTTTCTGTGTATCTGTCCCCCATTTTTAACCTCTGAATATTATCCTTTACGTGCAGCTTACTTTTAATGAATTTATAGAAAAGGCCTGGATCTGATTTACACTTGTCTGCTATACCTTTTTTAAAGTTCCTCTCTGCCTCTTTCCTTACTGACGTGTAGTTGTTTCTTGCATCTTTGTATCGCTTTTATTTTGGGGGTTTGGCCTCTTTCTATAATGATTCCATGCTTTTGTCTTTTGATCTCTGGCCCTCTCACAATTTCTGTTGAACCAACCCTGTTTCCCAGGTCTGCATGTCTGTTTTGGTATGAATGTTTGTGAACCTTCATCATATATTGTGCAAAATTTGGCATACATCTCATTTGTTTATTCAAAATATACATATCTCTTATGTATCTTCCTTGCCTAGCAGCAAGTCTGTCCAATTATTCTCAAGAAAAAAATGTCTAAGTTTTCCATAGCGTCCTCTCTTGAAATCGAGTTTAACAACTGTTTCACTGTCCCCATTCTCTACTAGATTATATCGCATGGCGTATTTAATGTCCAAGAGGACATGATCACTCTTTTCCAAGGGAGGAAGGTACTGGATGTCAAATACCTCCTCTTCTTTCCTGGTGAATACTAGATCCAGTACTGATGGAACATCCCCTTCCCTCATTCTTGTGGCCTGCTTGACGTGTTGATACATGAATGTCTCCAAGATGAGGTTTACAAATCTGCCTGTCCAAATGTCCTCTGTTGTTGCTTCGTAGGCCTCCCAGTCTATTGCCTTAAAGTTAAAGTCCCCAGTACCAACTATCGGGATTTATCTTTGTCAGCTTTTACCATAATCTCTCTCATGACCATTATGAGGCACTCTTGTTTGTCATCCAGTTCTTCTTTTGTCCAGGTGTTGCTTGCTGGTGGGCTGTAGGCAGTGTTCTTGCTAGTGCTGGGTGCTGGTCCTGTAGGCCTACTGTGAAATCGTACCAAAAACTTTTGAATCATAATTTGTCTCTTTGTTGTGAGCTTCATTATAATATCTTTCATGTCCTTTAGGTGCCGGTAATAATCTGTCAGCTCTTCATTATCAGTTACAGCAACCAAATCAAGCAGATCATTAACCTTTTGCAATGATGCAGCATATGGAATAGGTAACATACTATCATCTTCCTCTTCCACATCTTCATCATTATTACCAGTAACTGACTAGATAATCTCATCATCAGTTAATTCACAATAACCTGGATCATCAGCATCATTATCTAACCACGCATTTACAACAAAAAGTTGCAAATCTTCCTCACCTGCATCTCTGAATGTCTCAAAAATCGCATTATCAAAGCCCTCAAAATCATAGTAATCTTTGTCTTCATTTTAACCAGGTACTGGACTGAGAATTTTATTCCATGCATTCTTTAACCCTTAAACTGCGCATGGCATATATATATATACGCTCTGAGTAACATGTCCCACCGTGCGCATGGCGTATATATACACCCAAGGGTGCCAGGTCCGATTCAAATGGCCAGCGGCTACACGGGGTTCACATTAGCTTCCTGAGCGCTCTTGTAAACAGACACCATTTTTTGTTTAAATCGTGGGCAATATTCATAGGTGTGAGAGGCACAGTTCTGTTTGAGCAACCAAGGCTGGCGCATGCAGCATGAGTGAACAGCATTGCTGTTCAGCTTGTGACCACAGCATCACCGAAAAATGTCAAAATAAATATATAATTGTTATTATTTAGCGATGACAATATTACAGATGACCCCTGACTGTGATATAAATAACCAGGGTTGTGATAATAGCAGGATTGTTGTAATAATTAGCGCTGTGGAGGAGTGATGCTGAGAGACGGAGGGAGACAGCATCGTTTACTGACTGTGTGGCCACCTGTTATTGTTTACATTCACCATACCAGCTCAGTGGTTCTCTATGGTGAACACAAATGTAGATACTTATATATAATGTGTGTATTAGTGTAATAACAGCAAAAGGATTATGCTGGGAGGAGCCATTTGGGTGACGGAGGTGACGTCGTCTCCATGATTTGTCTAGTTGTTTAGAGGGTGGCCACTATGCTCTCTGGGCGCACTACAAGCTTAGGTGTACAGTTACAGTGCATACAACATGTAGATACTTATATATAATATGTGTATATAGGGTAATAACACTGCAAACAGTATTGTTGGGGGAGAAAGTTTAGTGAGTGTGACCTTGAATAAGTAAGGGAGCCACCAGCTGTGTGTATAGCGACGACTCTTAGTGCCTGAACTAATTATATCAACTTAGCTGTACAGTTGTGGTGAACAAAATATATACATACTTATATATAACGTCTGTATATAGTATAATAATAACACCACAAATGGTATTGTTGGGGGAGAAAGTTTAGTGCGTGTGTTGAGGGAGTGGCAGCAAGTGGCTGGCTGGTGTGTGGCGGTAACTCTTCGTTGCTTTTCGACTCTCAATACCAACTTAGTGGTTCGTTATGGTGAACAAAACATGCAGATACTTATATATAACCTGTGTATAGAGTGTAATAGCAGCAAAACTATTTGTTTATTGTTTTATAAACATAATAATTGAATTACTAATATGCACACCATACTTTTGAGTATAGCAATTATTCACCACTTTTATTGTATAAATATATTACAATACACACTATTGAATAATATTACTGCAATAAAAATAAGAAAAAATCAATCAGAGACATAGAAATAATTAAGTGATAATATCTTTGTGGCAACTCCCACTTGTCAGCACGGGTGACGCTGACCGGCTCTGACGACCGCTCTGTCAACGCCCACTTTTTGCCAGACTTCCTCGGTCAATTGCGCCCAAAATATGTCACCTACGATTTTTTTTCCCGTGCTCAGGGGACACAAATTAACATGTTTAGAAGATGAGAAAAAATTTTTGAATTTTTTTTTTCTTGTGCACAGGGGTGTAAATGTCCTCAGGACCCCTGAGCAGTGGAAGGGTTAATGTGGTGACCTTCAACTCGCTCCATTCTTTGGCCTAGTTGTAAATTGCGTCTTTATTTGAATATTTCTTGAAGTTTTCTAGTGTTCTACTAACCTTTGTATCCTTATTAGTCACTGTACTGCTCGGGCTCAAAATATGGCACCTTCATCCCCCCCCCCCCCCGTGTGTGCAGGAAATCAATTCTTGGCAAAAAAATTTTTCTTTTAATACAGTACAGTATTGTTAAAATAAAGTCTGGTCATGGGCAACTAAAAAATTAATATTGTATATGACATACTTTAGCCGTGATGGAGCAATTTGTGCAAGTGCCCGTAATTTAAGAAAATTATGGGCACTAGGCAATGGAGCGCTCGGGGTTCATCGCTATGCTCAAAATTATGGGGCTTATATATGTGATATATATATATATTATATTCTACGATCAATCATACAGTGTTTTTGCTCTTATTACACTATATACACACATTGTATATTCCCATCTACATATGTGTTCACCATAACGAACCACTAAGTTGGTATGGTGAGCCCAAAAAAACAAGATTGAGCTGCCACACCCAGCCAGCCCTCCCTCATTCCTCCAACACCTTACTCGCCAACATTCCTCCTCCCACCATACTGTTATTGTTTTTATTACACTATTTACCCACATTATGTATAAATATCAACATGTTTTATTTACCATAACTATACAACTAAGCTGGTATTGTGTCCAAACAGTACAGTGGCCACCATACACTGCATGACAAGTCACACAGCAGACTACAACGCTATGAGTACGACGCCACCTCCCTCACCAAAATGGCTCCTCCCAACATACTCCTGTTGCTGTTATTATACTATATACATGCACACATTATACAGTGGTACCTCGTATTATGAGCATCCCTGTTTAAGAGTTTTTTTGGATTACGAGCAGGATTTGCTCGGAAAATTTACATCGGAATACGAGCATTGCCTCGGAGTACGAGGGTGTTGATATTCGTACAGGCTGACCTAGCACGTGGTGGCACTGCGATCGCCCCTCAGTTTACAATGCCTCGTGCCCAATGACTATCCCGCCTGAATTCTTCACCAGGATTTACAGTGTTCTGTCGGATATTTGGCCATTTGAGCATAAAAGTTATTATTATATATCTCGCCATGGGTCCCAAGAAAGCCAGTGGTAAGGTTCAACCTAAGAAAATAGTTGTCAGTAGAGGCAGTAGAGGATGTCCCTTCCTCATTAAGAAAATGTGTGAAGTATGGGAAGAACTGCAAAGTTTTGTTGAAAAATCTCACCCAGATGAAGCTGTAGCAGGCCGTTGCATTGACCTTTTAAATGACAATGTGATGTCTTACTACAGACAAGTGTTAAAATGTAGGGTAAAAAAAGTGTCTTTAGACAGATTCTTAGTAAGACAAGCAAGCAGTGAACCACAAGCAGGTCCTAGTGGTATGCAGGCAAAAAGTGCCAGAGAGTGCACACCAGAGAAGTCCTCACTGCCTGATGTTATACTGGAAGGGGCTCCCGTTCCAAACAGTAACTCCTCACCTCCTCCCCCCTCCTCATCATCTTCCATACACCAACAGCAGTCATCAGCAAGGGTAAGTAATAACTTGAACATAGTTTTGTAGTGTAGATTTCGATGAATTAGGTATAAACTTTAGTTTGAAGTGAGGTTTTTGGGTAGTCAGGAACGGATTAATTAATTTCCTATTATTTTTTCTGGGGGGAGCCCCTACGGCTCCCCGGAGCTATCCATGGCTGATATGGACACCCTAACTATTTTGCATCCGTCGATGTGGGTGGAGTTCTAGGCCTACCGGGGACCACGAGCCAGAACCTGGCCCCCTCAGAGAGGCACGGGGAGCAATGGCCCATAGAAATGCACATGTGATTTGGAGCATTCTATATCTGCCATCGACCGGGACAGGCACCCAGAAAGGTAAGCGCCACAAAACAAACCCCTATTCTGGTTAACAACAAAATTTGACAAACGAGTGGACAGAACTCCCCCAGGAAAACGAACTAACAAGCATGACGTCACACGAGCCGCGCCGCATGTCTGCGCAGCTCCCCCCTCCCCGGGAGGGGGAAGGGGAGCCCCAGACCCCTGCGATCCCCGCCCCAGTTCCTCGGCTGATGGGATATTGCACGGTCGTGTGGCTCCAGCTCCGGTCTTGTTTCAGTGCTGTGACTTGTTTGCAGTGCTGCTCTTATGGTGATCGTGGGAGCTGGGAGTAGTATTCTCAGGTACTCGGGCTGCATGTGCTTAGGGTCACCTTCCCTGAGTGCCCTGTAAGTACCGCCCTTGGGGCTTGGGGTTGCCTTCCACAAGTCACCTTGGGTCAACCTCTGTTGGCTTTTCGCTGCTTGGCGTTTGGCCGCCCCGAGTGTTTGGGGTTTTACTCCCTTGTTTACCTTGGGGTAAGTGGTAGTTATAGCACTGGTGGGGCGCAGGGTACTGCGTAGCTAGTTTTCACCTATGACAGCGGCCGGCTCTGTTCCCTCTGGGTACGTTGTCCACTTGTGTCGTTTTTCTTTTATATTTTTGCCTGGTAGGGGGTCTGCCTTGTTCCCCCCCCCCCTTATATTAGGTTCGTTTGCGTGGTGGCACCCCCTGCTTCGCCCTGACGGGTGGACACGTCCCGTGGGTTCAGCTTTAGCAGTTTGCTTGGTAGTTTGGGGCGCCGGTTAGCAGTGCCCTGCCTGGGATAACCCTTAGCAGACCCAGTCTAGGGGCCCTGGGAAACCCCCCGGGGCTCTCGGGTCCGATTGTGGAGACCCTTGCGTCCCTTCTCGCTTTGTGCGAGTTGAGGGTTGCTCTGTCCCTTTGTCTCAGGGTGACTCTCCTTGCTTTTGCCTCCGTCATGCTGCCTGTTGGGTCGGTGACACATTCGACCCTGAGTCCTGCGAGCTTTGTTGCTTGTTCGTGACTCCATTCACCCAGTCTGCTGATGAATTCCTGTGGGTGCAGGCAGCTCGCACGTTGCAGGGTAGGTTGTTGCAATGCGCTCAGGTTTGTCGCTTCCCCGGATGCCCCGATGCTGCCCCGCTTGTGTAGGGACACAGACTGGGGGTTTTGGTCACTTCGGCCTTGGTTCTTCCACGCCCCCTTGTTTTTCCCCTCCTGCTTCCGGCCCCTACACATCTGTAGGCTTCGGGTCGGGGCAGGGTTAGAGGTTCTGAGACTTGGGCAGTTTCGGGGGTTGCCCCGTCCGGGGTAGCTGCGGAGGCATTCGAGTCTGTTCCTCCGGCCGATGCTCCGGGGTCTGACCAGTGGGCCCCTTTTCTTCCAGCTCTCTCGGCTGCTCCAACTTTTTCTTGTTTGGCCGGGGCTTTGGAGGTCGACTCGGCCCCGGGGCCAGTGTAGAGGCTCCTGGGGTTGGGGAGGAGCGGCCATGGGGGGCTTTGTGCTCCATTGCGCCCCGCCTGGATTCCGTCCTTCTGAGTGGGGCTTACTGTTGCGAGGAGTTAGGTTTTTCTTTCCCCCCTCTGCGTACGATTTGGGCTTGGGTTCTGTTCCTCCCCAGGTTCGGTTCCGTGTCCCTGTGGTTTCTTCGGTAGCGTCTTCCAGAGTTTTCGGCTAACCGCATCTCTTCGCCTGCGGTGCGGTTTGCCTTTGCGGCTTCCCTCCTGCATGTCCCGGAGTTTGTAACCGTTTGGGCTCCTTATCGCCGTTTGGGCTCCTTATCGCCGTTTGGGCTCCTTATCGCCATTTGGGCTCCTTATCGCCATTTGGGCTCCTTATCGCGTTTGGGCTCCTTATCGCCGTTTGGGCTCCTTATCGCCGTTTGGGCTCCTTGTAGCCGTTTGGGCTCCTTGTAGCAGTTTTTGGCTACTGTCGCCAGTTGGGCTACTTCTCACCTTGTTGGGCACCTTAGCTGGTTGGGCTCCTGTCGCTAGTTGGGCTATTTCTCGCCTTGTTGGGCTACTTCTCGCCCTGTTGGGCTACTTCTCGCCCCGTTGGGCTACTTCTCACCCCGTTGGGCTACTT
>WNGS01167675.1:24190-35474 GCA_020271785.1 Procambarus virginalis | reverse complement strand
TGATATTAGTGTTTTAGTGGAATGCATAACGAGTCAAATTGTGTTAAAAAGAGCGATTTTTTGTAAATTTGGAAAACTACTTTTTCTGATGAATATATATATATATATATATATATATATATATATATATATCTATATATATATATATATATATATATATATATAAGTAAATGGATTGTGAAGGTTTCATTCAGCAAATAAATATCATTCACAATTTATTAATGAATTTACAAAAAACACCATAAATTTATATTTAAACATGTAAAAACTATTTGTAATACATTAGGAACAAAATAGTTGTAAAAAACAATTTATTATAAAACCTATGTGTTTGGATTTTTTGATTAAAAGTTTCTCAAAGGCTCTCCTGCACCATTCTCAATGTAAATCATTCCCACGCCTATGGGAAGAGATAGACGAACGTTTCCTAGATGATTTGTGTTTGCTGGGTCAGGAATCCGTACACCCGTAGATTGACGGTGGAGAGGCGGGACCAAAGAGCCAGAGCTCAACCCCCGCAAACACAACCAGGTGAGTACAGCGGCACCCCAGACAACCCCCAAGCAACGGGGCATGGATTGGATGAAGAAAAGAGCGAGAGGCAAAGCCCCCCCCCCCCCCGAGAGAAATGGATGCAGAACACGTGTGCACACCGTCCGGAACCAAAACAAACTCCCACGGCGCATGCGCAGAACGCGAAACAAAAGTAGCCCAACAAGGCGAGAAGTAGACCAACGGGGCGAGAAGTAGCCCAACGGGGCGAGAAGTAGCCCAACGGGGTGAGAAGTAGCCCAACGGGGCGAGAAGTAGCCCAACGGGGTGAGAAGTAGCCCAACAGGGCGAGAAGTAGCCCAACAAGGCGAGAAATAGCCCAACTAGCGACAGGAGCCCAACCAGCTACAAGGCGCCCAACAAGGTGAGAAGTAGCCCAACTGGCGACAGTAGCCCAAAACTGCTACAAGGAGCCCAAACGGCTACAAGGAGCCCAAACGGCGATAAGGAGCCCAAACAGCGATAAGGAGCCCAAATGGCGATAAGGAGCCCAAATGGCGATAAGGAGCCCAAATGGCGATAAGGAGCCCAAACGGCGATAAGGAGCCCAAACGGTTACAAACTCCGGGACACGCAGGAGGGAAGCCGCAAAGGCCAACCGCACCGCAGGCGAAGAGATGCGGTTAGCCGAAAACTCTGGAAGACGCTACCGAAGAAACCACAGGGACACGGAACCGAAACCTAACTCCTCGCAACAGCAAGCCCCACTCAGAAGGACGGAATCCAGGCGGGGCGCAATGGAGCACGAAGCCCCCCATGGCCGCTCCTCCCCAACCCCAGGAGCCTCTACACCTGGCCCCGGGGCCGAGTCGACCTCCAAAGCCCCGGCCAAACAAGAAAAAGTTGGAGCAGCCGAGAGAGCTGGAAGAAAAGGGGGCCCACTGGTCAGACCCCGGAGCATCGGCCGGAGGAACAGACTCGAATGCCTCCGCAGCTACCCCGGACGGGGCAACCCCCGAAACTGCCCAAGTCTCAGAACCTCTAACCCTGCCCCGACCCCGAAGCCTACAGCTGATGTGTAGGGGCCGGAAGCAGGAGGGGAAAAACAAGAGGGCGTGAAAGAACCAAGGCCGAAGTGACCAAAACCCCCAAGTCTGTGTCCCTACACAAGCGGGGCAGCATCGGGGCATCCGGGGAAGCGACAAACCTGAGCGCATTGCAACAACCTACCCTGCAACGTGCGAGCTGCCTGCACCCACAGGAATTCATCAGCAGACTGGGTGAATGGAGTCACGAACAAGCAACAAAGCTCGCAGGACTCAGGGTCGAATGTGTCACCAACCCAACAGGCAGCATGACGGAGGCAAAAGCAAGGAGAGTCACCCTGAGACAAAGGGACAGAGCAACCCTCAACTCGCACAAAGCGAGAGGGGACGCAAGGGTCTCCACAATCGGACCCGAGAGCCCCCGGGGGTTTCCCAGGGCCCCTAGACTGGGTCTGCTAAGGGTTATCCCAGGCAGGGCACTGCTAACCGGCGCCCCAAACTACCAAGCAAACTGCTAAAGCTGAACCCACGAACGTGTCCACCCGTCAGGGCGAAGCAGGGGTGCCACCACGCAAACGAACCTAATATAAGGGGGGGGGGGAACAAGGCAGACCCCCCTACCAGGCAAAAATATAAAAGAAAAACGACACAAGTGGACAACGTACCCAGAGGGAACAGAGCCGGCCGCTGTCATAGGTGCAAACTAGCAACGCAGTGCCCCGCGCCCCACCAGTGCTATAACTACCACTTACCCCAAGGTAAACAAGGGAGTAAAACTCCCAAACACTCGGGGCGGCCAAACGCCAAGCAGCGAAAAGCCAACAGAGGTTGACCCAAGGTGACTTGTGGAAGGCAACCCCAAGCCCCAAGGGCGGTACTTACAGGGCACTCAGGGAAGGTGACCCTAAGCACATGCAGCCCGAGTACCTGAGAATACTACTCCCAGCTCCCACGATCATCGATCACCATAAGAGCAGCACTGCAAACAAGACCGGAGCTGGAGCCACACGACCGTGCAATATCCCATCAGCCGAGGAACTGGGGCGGGGATCGCAGGGGTCTGGGGCTCCCCTTCCCCCTCCCGGGAGGGGGGAGCTGCGCAGACATGCGGCTCGTGTGACGTCATGCTTGTTAGTTCGTTTTCCTGGGGGAGTTCTGTCCACTCGTTTGTCAAATTTTGTTGTTAACCAGAATAGGGGTTTGTTTTGTGGCGCTTACCTTTCTGGGTGCCTGTCCCGGTCGATGGCAGATATAGAATGCTCCAAATCACATGTGCATTTCTATGGGCCATTGCTCCCCGTGCCTCTCTGAGGGGGCCAGGTTGTGGCTCGTGGTCCCCGGTAGGCCTAGAACTCCACCCACATCGACGGATGCAAAATAGTTAGGGTATCCATATCAGCCATGGATAGCTCCGGGGAGCCGTAGGGGCTCCCCCCAGAAAAAATAATAGGAAATGAATTAATCCGTTCCTGACTACCCAAAAACCTCACTTCAAACTAAAGTTTATACCTAATTCATCGAAATCTACACTACAAAACTATGTTCAAGTTATTACTTACCCTTGCTGATGACTGCTGTTGGTTGGAGCTGGAGCTACACGACCGTGCAATATCCCATCAGCCGAGGAACTGGGGCGGGGATCGCCGGCGCAGGGGTCTGGGGCTCCCCTTCCCCCTCCCGGGGCAACGGCCTGCTACAGCTTCATCTGGGTGAGATTTTTCAACAAAACTTTGCAGTTCTTCCCATACTTCACACATTTTCTTAATGAGGAAGGGACATCCTCTACTGCCTCTACTCACAACTATTTTCTTAGGTTGAACCTTACCACTGGCTTTCTTGGGACCCATGGCGAGATATATAATAACAACTTTTATGCTCAAATGGCCAAATATCCGACAGAACACTGTAAATCCTGGTGAAGAATCCAGGCGGGATAGTCACTGGGCACGAGGCATTGTAAACTGAGGGGCGATCGCAGTGCCACCACGTGCAAGGTCAGCCTGTACGAATATCAACACCCTCGTATTCCGAGGCAATGCTCGTATTCCGATGTAAATTTTCCGAGCAAATCCTGCTCGTAATCCAAAAAAACTCTTAAACAGGGATGCTCATAATACGAGGTACCACTGTATAATGTGTGCGTGTATATAGTATAATAACAGCAACAGGAGTATGTTGGGAGGAGCCATTTTGGTGAGGGAGGTGGCGTCGTACTCATAGCGTTGTAGTCTGCTGTGTGACTTGTCATGCAGTGTATGGTGGCCACTACTGTTTGGACACAATACCAGCTTAGTTGTATAGTTATGGTAAATAAAACATGTTGATATTTATACATAATGTGGGTAAATAGTGTAATAAAAACAATAATAGTATGGTGGGAGGAGGAATGTTGGCGAGTAAGGTGTTGGAGGAGTGAGGGAGGGCTGGCTGGGTGTGGCAGCTCAATCTTGTTTTTTTGGGCTCACCATACCAACTTAGTGGTTCGTTATGGTGAACACATATGTAGATGGGAATATACAATGTGTGTATATAGTGTAATAACAGCAAAAACACTGTATGATTGATCGTAGAATATAATATATATATATATATATATATATATATATATATATATATATATATATATATATATATATATATATATATATATCACATATATAAGCCCCATAATTTTGAGCATAGCGATGAACCCCGAGCGCTCCATTGCCTAGTGCCCATAATTTTCTTAAATTACGGGCACTTGCACAAATTGCTCCATCAGGGCTAAAGTATGTCATATACAATATTAATTTTTTAGTTGCCCATGACCAGACTTTATTTTAACAATACTGTACTGTATTAAAAGAAAAAAAAATTTTTGCCAAGAATTGATTTCCTGCACACAGGGGGGGGGGGAAGAAGGTGCCATATTTTGAGCCCGAGCAGCACAGTGACTAATAAGGATACAAAGGTTAGTAGAACACTAGAAAACTTCAAGAAATATTCAAATAAAGACGCAATTTACAACTAGGCCAAAGAATGGAGTGAGTTGAAGGTCACCACATTAACCCTTCCACTGCTCAGGGGTCCTGAGGACATTTACACCCCTGTGCACAAGAAAAAAAAATTCAAATTTTTTTCTCATCTTCTAAACATGTTAATTTGTGTCCCCTGAGCACGGGAAAAAAAATCGTAGGTGACATATTTTGGGCGCAATTGACCGAGGAAGTCTGGCAAAAAGTGGGCGTTGACAGAGCGGTCGTCAGAGCAGGTCAGCGTCACCCGTGCTGACAAGCGGGAGTTGCCACAAAGATATTATCACTTAATTATTTCTATATGTCTGATTGATTTTTTCTTATTTTTATTGCAGTAATATTATTCAATAGTGTGTATTGTAATATATTTATACAATAAAAGTGGTGAATAATTGCTATACTCAAAAGTATGGTGTGCATATTAGTAATTCAATTATTATGTTTATAAAACAATAAACAAATAGTTTTGCTGCTATTACACTCTATACACAGGTTATATATAAGTATCTGCATGTTTTGGTCACCATAACGAACCACTAAGTTGGTATTGAGAGTCGAAAAGCAACGAAGAGTTACCGCCACACACCAGCCAGCCACTTGCTGCCACTCCCTCAACACACGCACTAAACTTTCTCCCCCAACAATACCATTTGTGGTGTTATTATTATACTATATACAGACGTTATATATAAGTATGTATATATTTTGTTCACCACAACTGTACAGCTAAGTTGATATAATTAGTTCAGGCACTAAGAGTCGTCGCTATACACACAGCTGTTGGCTCCCTTACTTATTCAAGGTCACACTCACTAAACTTTCTCCCCCAACAATACTGTTTGCAGTGTTATTACCCTATATACACATATTATATATAAGTATCTACATGTTGTATGCACCGTAACTGGACACCTAAGCTTGTAGTGCGCCCAGAGAGCATAGTGGCCACCCTCTAAACAACTAGACAAATCATGGAGACGACGTCACCTCCGTCACCCAAATGGCTCCTCCCAGCATAATCCTTTTGCTCTTATTACACTAATACACACATTATATATAAGTATCTACATTTGTGTTCACCATAGAGAACCACTGAGCTGGTATGGTGAATGTAAACAATAACAGGTGGCCACACAGTCAGTAAACGATGCTATCTCCCTCTGTCTCTCAGCATCACTCCTCTCACAGCGCTAATTATTACAACAATCCTGCTATTATCACAACACTGGTTATTTATATCACAGTCAGGGGTCATCTGTAATATTGTCATCGCTAAATAATAACAATTATATATTTATTTTGACATTTTTCGGTGATGCTGTGGTCACAAGCTGAACAGCAATGCTGTTCACTCATGCTGCATGCGCCAGCCTTGGTTGCTCAAACAGAACTGTGCCTCTCACACCTATGAATATTGCCCACGATTTAAACAAAAAATGGTGTCTGTTTACAAGAGCGCTCAGGAAGCTAATGTGAACCCCGTGTAGCCGCTGGCCATTTGAATCGAACCTGGCACCCTTGGGTGTATATATACGCCATGTGCACGGTGGGACATGTTACTCAGAGCGTATATATATATATGCCATGCGCAGTTTAAGGGTTAAAGAATGCATGGAATAAAATTCTCAGTCCAGTACCTGGTTAAAATGAAGACAAAGATTACTATGATTTTGAGGGCTTTGATAATGCGATTTTTGAGACATTCAGAGATGCAGGTGAGGAAGATTTGCAACTTTTTGTTGTAAATGCGTGGTTAGATAATGATGCTGATGACCCAGGTTATGGTGAATTAACTGATGATGAGATTACCTAGTCAGTTACTGGTAATAATGATGAAGATGTGGAAGAGGAAGATGATAGTATGTTACCTATTCCATATGCTGCATCATTGCAAAAGGTTAATGATCTGCTTGATTTGGTTGCTGTAACTGATAATGAAGAGCTGACAGATTATTACCGGCACCTAAAGGACATGAAAGATATTATAATGAAGCTCACAACAAAGAGACAAATTATGATTCAAAAGTTTTTGGTACGATTTCACAGTAGGCCTACAGGACCAGCACCCAGCACTAGCAAGAACACTGCCTACAGCCCACCAGCAAGCAACACCTGGACAAAAGAAGAACTGGATGACAAACAAGAGTGCCTCATAATGGTCATGAGAGAGATTATGGTAAAAGCTGACAAAGATAAATCCCGATAGTTGGTACTGGGGACTTTAACTTTAAGGCAATAGACTGGGAGGCCTACGAAGCAACAACAGAGAACATTTGGACAGGCAGATTTGTAAACCTCATCTTGGAGACATTCATGTATCAACACGTCAAGCAGGCCACAAGAATGAGGGAAGGGGATGTTCCATCAGTACTGGATCTAGTATTCACCAGGAAAGAAGAGGAGGTATTTGACATCCAGTACCTTCCTCCCTTGGAAAAGAGTGATCATGTCCTCTTGGACATTAAATACGCCATGCGATATAATCTAGTAGAGAATGGGGACAGTGAAACAGTTGTTAAACTCGATTTCAAGAGAGGACGCTATGGAAAACTTAGACATTTTTTTCTTGAGAATAATTGGACAGACTTGCTGCTAGGCAAGGAAGTAAATGAGATGTATGCCAAATTTTGCACAATATATGATGAAGGTTCACAAACATTCATACCAAAACAGACATGCAGACCTGGGAAACAGGGTTGGTTCAACAGAAATTGTGAGAGGGCCAGAGATCAAAAGACAAAAGCATGGAATCATTATAGAAAGAGGCCAAACCCCCAAAATAAAAGCGATACAAAGATGCAAGAAACAACTACACGTCAGTAAGGAAAGAGGCAGAGAGGAACTTAAAAAAGGTATAGCAGACAAGTGTAAATCAGATCCAGGCCTTTTCTATAAATTCATTAAAAGTAAGCTGCACGTAAAGGATAATATTCAGAGGTTAAAAATGGGGGACAGATACACAGAAAATGAAAAGGAAATGTGTGAAACATTAAATGATAAGTTCCAAAGTGTGTTTGTACAAAATGAGATCTTCACAGACCCAGACACAATAAGAATTCCACAGAACAACATAGAGCGTATAGAGGTGTCTAGAGATAAAGTGGAAAATATGCTAAAGGAGCTAAGTAAAAATAAAGCAGTTGGCCCAGATGGCGTTTCACCATGGGTTCTGAGAGAATGTGCATCTGAGCTCAGCATTCCACTTCACCTGATCTTTCAGGCATCCCTGTGTACAAGAGTCGTAGCAGACGTGTGGAAAAACCAGCGTTGAATGTAATGAAACGCCATTTTCTGGGTGAGTCCCGGAGGCTCCCCGGAGCTATCCAGGCTGAATGGATATGTATAACTTTCTGGCATCAGTCAAAGTGCTAGGAGTTCTTGCCTACCGGGGACCACGAGCCAGAACCTGGCCCCCTCAGAGAGGCACGAGGAGCAATGGCCTATAGAAACCCCTTTTGTGATTGGGAGAATTCTATGTCTGCCATCGACCGGGAAAGGCACCCAGAAAGGTAGGCGCCTCAAAACAAACCCCTATTCTGGTGAAATTATTGCTACCGAAAGCCGAACGAGTGGACAAAACTCCCCAAACAAAATTATTAAACTAGCATGACGTCATCACGTCGCCGCGCCACCGTCTGCGCAACCCCCCCCCTCCCCGAGAGGGGGAAGGGGAAGCCCCAGACCCTCCACGCCGGCGATCCAACCAGCAGTTCTTAGGCTGGATGTCTAATACACGAAAAACGCCACCGACCAGAGGGAGGGTGGGATGCCGGGGAGCCTCCGGGACTCACCCAGAAAATGTCGTTTCATTACATTCAACGCTGGTTTTCTGGGGGGAGCCCCGTCGGCTCCCCGGAGCTACCTCCCCAAAGATAAGGAAAACAGGGAAGGAACCGGGAGGCGGATACCACACGTCCTAACTCAACAACCAAAATCAGAGACAAGACAAAGACCAAAACTAGAAGACAAAGACCACCAGGCCAACGACCAGGACGGCCCCAAAACTCCAGAGCAGGCCCGAGCGGAACAACGCCCAGGACAGCAAGTGGAATGGAGCAGAAGGAACCGCAACACTTAACGCAAGCAGGAGCGGCTCGCCAGCACCACCCAACATGAGGTGAAAGGACAATCCCAGACGACGGTCCCAGAACAACCGCGAAGGGAAGACAAGCCAACCCTATCAAAGACCGAAGGACCCTTCGCAATGATAGGAGAACCACACACTGCCCCCAAGACGAAACACGCAAGTGGGAGACCAATAACCTGGTCCCAAGAACCAGGGACCTGTGTCCAGAATCGCAAAAAGCGAAGCTAAAAACAGCGACCCCGCAACCCAAAGGAGCAACATAACCAGCTCCAGCAGGGAAGAATGAGACGCACATCCCCGAAGCATCCAAGGGGATAACTACCGGAAAGAATAGAAGGACGAGAACCGCAAGAAGCAAACACACCCGGTCTGGAAAAGGAACAAAGAAAAACCAAAACCAGGACCGGACCCCAGCAAACCCGGTTCCAGGAAAAGGAACCAGGAAAGCAGGAGCGACAGGCCGAAAAGTCCATACCCCCCCCACAGACAGCGCAACCCGAAGCCTGCAGAAAACTACACAGAAATCGCAGGAACTTGGTACCAAAACGGAACACGGAGAAGTCCAAAAGCAGGACGTGGAACATGGACAGAGGCCCACCGGAGCACCAAACAGGAAAACCAAGAAGCACTGACCCAGACACAAAAAGTGTAGCATGGGGAGGAAAAATGGCCATAAGTAAGGAAACCACGAAGACGGCCCAAGGAGTGGCCGGGAAGTAACGCACACGACCAACCACAAAATGGGTAGAGGAGCGCGCACATACCCGAGGACCTTACGTACAGCAGGGTGCAATCAGGCACCGAAAATAGGCAAGGAAAGTGTCCAGACAGGGAAATAACCCCCGGAGCCGACAACGAAAACAAAAACACCAAAATGCGGGGCAGAGCCCCACAGGACAACAAAAACAAAAGATGGACAAAAAGGCACTAAAGACCCATGCAAGGTGACCAAACACCACACCAAACACCCCAGTCAGGAGCCATCGACGCAATCCCGCCAAGCAGGGAAGAGTAAACAAGGACGGAACAGTGAACAAGGGTGGAGGAGCGAGTAGAGTAACCCAAGAAGATACTCGCTCCGAACGCATGAGCCTAACCAGAGAAGCAAAGCTCTCCAAAGCACCAACGACGGAACTTAAACCGTTTCGAACGTCCAAAGGAAAAATCCCGCCAACCTGTGGAGAACTGTGAGGCAGCGCCCAAGCACATAACCAGCAGAGTAGCGAACAATAACGAGACTACTTGCAAATGTGGTCGAAAACAGACAAGAGAGACACCGTACATACACGCAGAGCGCCCAACCCGCACCATTGCCCGCAAAATAACACCCGCAACCACAGAATACGTAACCAAAGATAAGTAGTTCCGTAGTGGACGTGTTTATGGACCAATCCCCACGAAACAATAGAAACTGGGATAGTGGCACAAGCCACCCTTGCGGTGCAATGTGGGCACGAAACAGCGGGCATAAAAGGCATAAGCGCAGAATCAGAAAAGACCGGAGGGAGAACCTGCACTGTAAGAGGCCCGGTGAATCGCGGAACCAATAACCACGGAAAGTGGTCATGGGGCCCCACGATTGGTGCAAGGGCAGGTTGGACATGCATGTGAGTGGGAATAGAGAGTAAGAAACAGTAGCTACCTCGCACGGGCCAAGAGGCCCACCGCAGGTCGACAGGACTTATGTCCGTATGTCTGAATGCACAAGGAGACACAGGAGGTAGTGAGCACCCAAAGGAGCCACAGACACTATAATAACCTGAAATGCCCGAAACGCTTCGCGTAACAGTGGCCCCAGGCATTGCATGTACGAGCCCATCTATAACTCCATCACTCTGTACAATCACTTGTATGTATGTACCTTACCGAAATAAACCCTTGGATTTTGAGTTATGTTCACTTTTTTTTTTTTTTTTTTTGAGTTTGATTAACGTCAGAGTGGAAAGGAAGCAGAAGCACCAAAAAGCCATGTGGAGGGGGCAGACCCCACCCACAGGAGCAAACGTAAAGACAAGAGCCCAGAAGGCTCAGGAAACTGTACAATCGTCAACTGACAAGAGAAGCGGGGCCCAAGAGCCAGATCCAAACCCCGTAAGCACTACCAGGCAAGCACCCCACCAAAAGTGAGAACCAGCACCAGGCCGACAGAAGCGCCAGACAAGACACCCCACCTGCAGAGCAGACACGACCAAGCTACAACACAGGCGAGCCAAGTAACATACCAGGAGCAGCACTAAAGGCGTGCCCGAAAGCCAAGCATACACGAGGCAGCAGGCATAGTAAGTACCCTTACCTGAATAATGTGAGGTCGGAGGAGAATACGGCCAGAGGTGCGCGCCCTGCAGAAGAAGAAGCAGTACAGAGGAGAAACGAGCAAGAAGCTCGCAGAAAAACACGAGAAACGACGCGAACACACGAGCATACCGCCGGTAAACAAAACACATACCGCGGCCCCAGCACACGAGGTACGAAACGCACCACCCGGCCACTGGGAGGCAGGGCTCGTACACCAGGCGGACACACAAAACGTACACAACGTACGTACAAACTATCGTACAAACGAGCGTACAAACACCAGGAAGGTGTGGGGAACGAAGACAAAGAACGCCGAACCGGAAGCAGAGATGACGCGAAGCCAAAACAAG
>WNGS01167675.1:13255-24165 GCA_020271785.1 Procambarus virginalis | reverse complement strand
ATGAACTTGGTGAGGGTGCTTGCCTGGTAGTGCTTACGGGTGTTGGATCTGGCTCTTGGGCCCCGCTTCTCTTGTCAGTTGACAATTGTACAGTTTCCTGAGCCTTCTGGGCTCTTGTCTTTACGTTTGCTCCTGTGGGTGGGGTTTGCCCCCTCCACATGGCTTTTTTGGTGCTTCTGCTTCCTTTCCACTCTGACTTAATCAAACTCAAAAAAAGAAAAAAAAAAATTAAACAAATCCAAAGGTTTATTTGGTAGGTACATACATACCAGTGATTGTACAGAGTGATGGAGTTATAGGTAGGGGCTGTACATACAATGCCTGGGGCCACTGTTACGCAAAGCGTTTCGGGCATTTCAGGTTATTATAGTGTCTGTGGCTCCTTTGGGTGCTCACTACCTCCTGTGTTTTTCTTGTGCGTTCAGACATACGGACATAGTCCTGTCGACCTGCGGTGGGCCTCTTGGCCCGTGCGGGTAGCTCTGTTTCTTACTATCTATTCCCACTCACATGCATGTCCAACCTGCCCTTGCACCATCGTGGGGCCCCATGACCCGTTACTGGTTTTGGTTCCGCGATTCACCGGCCTCTTACAGTGCAGGTCATCCCTCCGTCTTTCCTGATTCTGCGCTTATGCCTTTTATGCCCGCTGTTTCTGCCCACATTGCACCGCAGGGTGGCTTGTGCCACTATACCCGTTTCTATTGTTTCGTGGGTTTGGTCAATAAACACACCACTACGGAACTACTTAACTTTGTTACTATTCTGGGTTGCGGGTGTTATTTGGCGGGCAATGGTGCGGGTTGGGCGCTCTGCGTGTATGTACGGTGTCTCGCTGTCTGTTCTAGACCTAATTGCAAGTAGTCTCGTTATTGTTCGCTACTCTGCTTCCCAAGTTCTATCCCAGGAGGCAGACAAGAGGAGCTCCAGCTTATTTCAACAATCCTAAGTGTTGTAGTACAGGATGATGATAGTGAGTGGTGTCCCAGACAACATAAAGGTATAGTGCTTTTGAAAAATAGGTGAGATAACAGGAATGTGCCAAGGGAAGTGAAAAAATTGGATGAGAAAAAGTTGCCCTAGTGTTTACAGTGCAGAGAACAGCATTCAAGATGGCCGCCGGTGGCAAGAGGAAATACACAACAGAGCTTGATTTTGATGGTTTCAGTGAAGAAAGCATTGAGATAGCCAGTCTATACAACAAGTTGGCAAAATTAGATACTATAGTGACCTCTCATATAGAATTAATTAGTAAATTGAAAGAAAGTAATGACCATTTAAATAGCAAAGTTGTATGTCTTGAGGGTGTAGTGAAAGACCTGTGCAAGGATAAGATTAAATTGGAAACAAATTGCAAAGCCATGGAAGAAGAAAATAGTCTCTTAAAAATAGCTTTGGAAGAAGTTAAAGTAAATTTAAACACAAATGACTACAATAGGTTAGGCAAGGAAATTCAACAGGAGAAACAGCTTTTGTCAGCACAGATGGAGGAAGTTGCACAGGGAATAGAACAGTGCAAGAAAGATATGCAACTCACTTATGCGCAAGTGGCCAAGGACAAGGAAAAATAGAAGAAGCAGTAAAAGAAGTCAAACACTGCAGCAACCAAGATAAAACAAACATTAGGCTAGAAGTGAGAAAAGAATTGGCATCTAACCCAAAGTTGGTGCAAAACACAGTTGATCGGAGTAAGTCCCTGATCATTTTTGGATGCAAAGAAAAGGAGATAACATCTAGGTCAGAAAGAGCTGTAGAAGAAGCAAAAGTAGTAGATAAAATTGTTGGCCTCGTGGAAGGTCTTACAACCAAAGAGAATGTGTGCGACTACAGGAGAATAGGCAGATATGTAAAAGGGAAAGATCGACCTTTGAGGATCACCCTAAACGGTGCCAAACAGATGGAAGAAGTACTAAGGAATGCCAGAAAATTACAAAGCGTTGAGGATGGGAAAGGGTGGTCGTTAAGACGAGATCTTTCAAAAGAAGATAGAGAGAAGCTGAAACTGAACCTCGCCGAGGCAAAACGTTTAAATGAGAGCAGGAATGAAGAAGAAATCAATTCTTTTTTCTACAAAGTGATAGGGGTAGGCAGACCAGTAAAGTGGTACATAAAAGCAAACCAACAAAATCATTAGAGAAAGGGGGAGTGAAAAATAAGAAGATGGGGAACAAGTTCCTGAAGATTGCATACACCAACATAGATGGAGTAAGGTCAAAGATACTGGAGTTAAGTGATATAATACAGCTGCAGACACCAGACATTGTTGCACTCACGGAGACAAAACTTGAAGATGTTATTTTAAATGAGGTCATATTCCCAAGGGGCTACTCAATTTGGAGACGGGACAGAAAAATTAGGAAAGGCGGTGGCGTTGCTGTGCTGGTGAAAGAACACCTAAAGGTGAACGAAATAATGACTACCAATCCACAAGAAGTTGACATAATAGCACTAGAGATCTGCCATGAGGATGATAAACTAGTGATCATAAATGCATATAGTCCACCGCTAAGCAGCACATGGTCAAAGGAGGAGCTAGATAGTAAACGAGAAGGTCTTATAACGATAATGAGAGAGATCATAGCGAGAGCGGATAACGATAGTTCACGACTGTTGATAGTCGGCGACTTCAACTTGAAATCCATAGACTGGGAAGCATATGAAGCTAAAACAGAAGATTTCTGGACCTGTAAATTTGTAGACCTCATCCTGGAAACATTCTTGTATCAACATGTTAAACAAGCTACGAGGATGAGGGAAGGTGACGTTCCCTCCATGCTAGATTTGATATTTACCAGGAAGGAGGAAGAAATATTTGACATTCAGTACCTTCCTCCCTTGGGTAAAAGTGACCATGTCTTTTTGGGGATAAAGTATGCAATGCGTTATAATCTGGAAGAAAATATGATGGTCGATGCAATTGAAAAACCTGACTTTAGGAGAGGACATTATGGCAACCTTAGAAAATTTTTTAGGGAGTATAATTGGACAGACTTGTTGCTAGGCAAGGAAGTGAATGAGATGTATGTCAAGTTTTGTGAAATATATGATAAAGGCACAAAAAAATTTATACCAAAACAGAGAAGCAGAACTAGGAAACAGGATTGGTTCGACAGAAAGTGCGAGAGGGCCAGAGACCAAAAGACACAAAAATGGAATCAATACAGGAAGAGGCCAAACCCCCAATCATACCAGCGATACAAAGATGCGAGAAACAACTACACGGCAGTGAGGAGAGAGGCAGAAAGAAATTTTGAAAAAGGGATTGCAGACAAATGTAAAACAGAACCAGGTCTATTCTATAAATTCATAAACAACAAATTGCAGGTAAAGGATAATATTCAGAGGTTGAAAATGGGAAATAGATTCACGGAAAATGAAAAGGAAATGTGTGAAACATTAAACGAAAAGTTCCAAAGTGTGTTTGTACAAAATGAAATCTTCAGGGAACCAGATACAATAAGAATTCCAGAGAACAACATAGAGCACATAGAGGTGTCTAGAGACGAAGTGGAAAAAATGCTCAAAGAGCTAAATAAGAACAAAGCAGTTGGTCCAGATGGAGTTTCACCATGGGTTCTGAGAGAATGTGCACCTGAGCTCAGCATCCCTCTTCAACTGATCTTTCAGGCATCCCTGTTTACAGGAGTTGTAGCTGATGTGTGGAAAAAGGCTAACATAGTTCCAATTTACAAGAGTGGAAGCAGGGAAGACCCCCTTAATTATAGACCGGTATCATTGACAAGTGTAATAGTCAAAATATTGGAAAAAATAATTAAAACTAAATGGGTAGCACACCTGGAGAGAAATGATATAATATCAGACAGACAGTATGGTTTTCGATCTGGTAGATCCTGTGTATCGAATTTACTCAGTTTTTATGATCGAGCAACAGAGATATTACAGGAAAGAGATGGTTGGGCTGACTGCATCTATCTGGACCTAAAAAAGGCTTTCGACAGAGTTCCACATAAGAGGTTGTTCTGGAAACTGGAAAATATTGGAGGAGTGACAGGTACGCTTCTAACATGGATGAAAAACTTTCTGACTGATAGAAAAATGAGGGCTGTGATCAGAGGCAATGTATCGGACTGGAGAAATGTCACAAGTGGAGTACCACAGGGTTCAGTTCTTGCACCAGTGATGTTTATTGTCTACATAAATGATCTACCAGTTGGTATACAGAATTATATGAACATGTTTGCTGATGATGCTAAGATAATAGGAAGGATAAGAAATTTAGATGATTGTCATGCCCTTCAAGAAGACCTGGATAAAATAAGTATATGGAGCACCACTTGGCAAATGGAATTTAATGTTAATAAATGTCATGTTATGGAATGTGGAATAGGAGAACATAGACCCCACACAACCTATATATTATGTGAGAAATCTTTAAAGAACTCTGATAAAGAAAGAGATCTAGGGGTGGTTCTAGATAGAAAACTATCACCTGAAGACCACATAAAGAATATTGTGCAAGGAGCCTATGCTATGCTTTCTAACTTCAGAATTGCTTTTAAATACATGGATGGGGATATACTAAAGAAATTGTTCATGACTTTTGTTAGGCCAAAGCTAGAATATGCAGCTGTTGTTTGGTGCCCATATCTTAAGAAGCACATCAACAAACTGGAAAAGGTGCAAAGACATGCTACTAAGTGGCTCCCAGAACTGAAGGGTAAGAGCTACGAGGAAAGGTTAGAAGCATTAAATATGCCAAAACTAGAAGACAGAAGAAAAAGAGGTGATATGATCACTACATACAAAATAGTAACAGGAATTGATAAAATCGACAGGAAAGATTTCCTGAGACCTGGAACTTCAAGAACAAGAGGTCATAGATATAAACTGGCTAAACACAGATGCCGAAGAAATATAAGAAAATTCACTTTCGCAAACAGAGTGGTAGACGGTTGGAACAAGTTGGGGGAGAAGGTGGTGGAGGCCAAGACCGTCAGTAGTTTCAAAGCGTTATATGACAAAGAGTGCTGGGAAGACGGGACACCACGAGCGTAGCTCTCATCCTGTAACTACACTTAGGTAATTACACTTAGGTAATTACTCCAAGCATTTCTCCTTTTACCATAAGTGAAATGGGTGTTTGACTCACATACATGTAGTGTTGCATGGTTTGACTTCTCTCATACATTAGATCTCTCCTCTCCGCTCCTGCCTGTGCCTGAATATTTCTGATTTTGCTTCTAATTTGTCTCATTGTGAATTCACATTCAATGTCAACTTGTGGTTTTGATGTGGCACGTTTGGCCAAGTCATCCGCCACCTCGTTGAGCACTATTCCAACATGAGATGGAATCCACATGAATTTCACACTATGTCCTTTCAGCTGTATCTCAGTTATTCTTCTCTTACAATCCTCAACTATGGAGATGAAGACTGGGTTTCGACTGTTTAAGGACTCAAGTGCTCCTCGGCTATCGACAAATACAAAAACATTTTTGTCGTCATGACGTACTTCCTCCAAACACGCCAGAATGGCCTGCAGTTCAGCTTGTGTGGATGATATATAATTACTAAGCCGGAGTTCAATTATCCTGTCCACAGTCCCAAACTCCGTATATTCCCTTATTAGGACACCACACCCTGCCCTGCCATCCTCCGCCACACGCAGGAGGGAAGCCGCAAAGGCCAACCGCACCACAGGCAAAGAGATGCGGTTAGCCGAAAACTCTGGAAGACGCTACAGAAGAAACCACAGGGACACGGAACCGAACCTGGGGAGGAGCAGAACCCAAGCCCAAATCATACGCAGAGGGGGGAAAGAAAAACCTAACTCCTCGCAACAGTAAGCCCCACTCAGAAGGACGGAATCCAGGCGGGGCGCAATGGAGCACGAAGCCCCCCATGGCCGCTCCTCCCCAACCCCAGAAGCCTCTACACCTGGCCCGGGGCCGAGTCGACCTCCAAAGCCCCGGCCAAACAAGAAAAAGTTGGAGCAGCCGAGAGAGCTGGAAGAAAAGGGGGCCCACTGGTCAGACCCCGGAGCATCGGCCGGAGGAACAGACTCGAATGCCTCCGCAGCTACCCCGGACGGGGAAACCCCCGAAACTGCCCAAGTCTCAGAACCTCTAACCCTACTCCGACCCCGAAGCCTACAGATGTGTAGGGGCCGGAAGCAGGAGGGGAAAAACAAGGGGGCGTGGAAGAACCAAGGCCGAAGTGACCAAAACCCCCAAGTCTGTGTCCCTACACAAGCGGGGCAGCATCGGGGCATCCGGGGAAGCGACAAACCTGAGCGCATTGCAACAACCTACCCTGCAACGTGCGAGCTGCCTGCACCCACAGGAATTCATCAGCAGACTGGGTGAATGGCGTCACGAACAAGCAACAAAGCTCGCAGGACTCAGGGTCGAATGTGTCACCGACCCAACAGGCAGCATGACGGAGGCAAAAGCAAGGAGAGTCACCCTGAGACAAAGGGACAGAGCAACCCTCAACTCGCACAAAGCGAGAGGGGACGCAAGGGTCTCTACAATCGGACCCGAGAGCCCCCGGGGGTTTCCCAGGGCCCCTAGACTGGGTCTGCTAAGGGTTATCCCAGGCAGGGCACTGCTAACCGGCGCCCCAAACTACCAAGCAAACTGCTAAAGCTGAACCCACGGGACGTGTCCACCCATCAGGGCGAAGCAGGGGGTGCCACCACGCAAACGAACCTAATATAAGGGGGGGGGAAACAAGGCAGACCCCCCTACCAGGCAAAAATATAAAAGAAAAACGACACAAGTGGACAACGTACCCAGAGGGAACAGAGCCGGCCGCTGTCATAGGTGCAAACTAGCTACGCAGTACACTGCGCCTCACCAGTGCTATAACTACCACTTACCCCAAGGTAAACAAGGGAGTAAAACCCCCAAACACTCGGGGCAGCCAAACGCCAAGCAGTGAAAAGCCAACAGAGGTTGACCCAAGGTGACTTGTGGAAGGCAACCCCAAGCCCCAAGGGCGGTACTTACAGGGCACTCAGGGAAGGTGACCCTAAGCACATGCAGCCCGAGTACCTGAGAATACTACTCCCAGCTCCCACGATCACCGATCACCATAAGAGCAGCACTGCAAACAAGTCACAGCACTGAAACAAGATCGGAGCTGGAGCCACACGACCGTGTAATATCCCATCAGCCGAGGAACTGGGGCGGGGATCGCAGGGGTCTGGGGCTCCCCTTCCCCCTCCCGGGGAGGGGGGAGCTGCGCAGACATGCGGCGCGGCTCGTGTGACGTCATACTTGTTAGTTCGTTTTCCTGGGGGAGTTCTGTCCACTCGTTTGTCAAATTTTGTTGTTAACCAGAATAGGGGTTTGTTTTGTGGCGCTTACCTTTCTGGGTGCCTGTCCCGGTCGATGGCAGATATAGAATGCTCCAAATCACATGTGCATTTCTATAGGCCATTGCTCCCCGTGCCTCTCTGAGGGGGCCAGGTTGTGGCTCGTGGTCCCCGGTAGGCCTAGAACTCCACCCACATCGACGGATGCAAAATAGTTAGGGTATCCATATCAGCCATGGATAGCTCCGGGGAGCCGTAGGGGCTCCCCCCAGAAAAAATAATAGGAAATGAATTAATCCGTTCCTGACTACCCAAAAACCTCACTTCAAACTAAAGTTTATACCTAATTCATCGAAATCTACACTACAAAACTATGTTCAAGTTATTACTTACCCTTGCTGATGACTGCTGTTGGTTGGAGCTGGAACTACACGACCGTGCAATATCCCATCAGCCGAGGAACTGGGGCGGGGATCGCCGGCGCAGGGGTCTGGGGCTCCCCTTCCCCCTCCCGGGGAGGGGGGAGCTGCGCAGACATGCGGCGCGGCTCGTGTGACGTCATGCTTGTTAGTTCGTTTTCCTGGGGGAGTTCTGTCCACTCGTTTGTCAAATTTTGTTGTTAACCAGAATAGGGGTTTGTTTTGTGGCGCTTACCTTTCTGGGTGCCTGTCCCGGTCGATGGCAGATATAGAATGCTCCAAATCACATGTGCATTTCTATGGGCCATTGCTCCCCGTGCCTCTCTGAGGGGGCCAGGTTCTGGCTCGTGGTCCCCGGTAGGCCTAGAACTCCACCCACATTGACGGATGCAAAATAGTTAAGGTGTCCATATCAGCCATGGATAGCTCCGGGGAGCCGTAGGGGCTCCCCCAGAAAAAATAATAGGAAATTAATTAATTCGTTCCTGACTACCCAAAAACCTCACTTCAAACTAAAGTTTATACCTAATTCATCGAAATCTACACTACAACACTATGTTCAAGTTATTACTTACCCTTGCTGATGACTGTTGTTGGTGTATGGAAGATAATGAGGAGGGGGGAGGAGGTGAGGAGTTACTGTTTGGAACGGGAGCCCCCTTCCAGTATAACATCAGGCAGTGAGGACTTCTCTGGTGTGCACTCTCTGGCACTTTTTGCCTGCATACCACTAGGACCTGCTTGTGGCTCACTGCTTGCTTGTCTTACTAAGAATCTGTCTAAAGACACTTTTTTTACCCTACATTTTAACACTTGTCTGTAGTAAGATATCACATTGTCATTTAAAAGGTCAATGCAACGGCCTGCTACAGCTTCATCTGGGTGAGATTTTCAACAAAACTTTGCAGTTCTTCCCATACTTCACTTATTTTCTTAATGAGGAAGGGACATCCTCTACTGCCTCTACTCACAACTATTTTCTTAGGTTGAACCTTACCACTGGCTTTCTTGGGACCCATGGCGAGATATATAATAACAACTTTTATGCTCAAATGGCCAAATATCCGACAGAACACTGTAAATCCTGGTGAAGAATTCAGGCGGGATAGTCACTGGGCACGAGGCATTGTAAACTGAGGGCGATCGCAGTGCCACCACGTGCTAGGTCAGCCTGTACGAATATCAACACCCTCGTATTCCGAGGCAATGCTCGTATTCCGATGTAAATTTTCCGAACAAATCCTGCTCGTAATCAAAAAAACTCTTAAACAGGGATGCTCGTAATACGAGGTACCACTGTATAATGTGTGCGTGTATATAGTATAATAACAGCAACAGGAGTATGTTGGGAGGAGCCATTTTGGTGAGGGAGGTGGCGTCGTACTCATAGCGTTGTAGTCTGCTGTGTGACTTGTCATGCAGTGTATGGTGGCCACTGTACTGTTTGGACACAATACCAGCTTAGTTGTATAGTTATGGTAAATAAAACATGTTGATATTTATACATAATGTGGGTAAATAGTGTAATAAAAACAATAACAGTATGGTGGGAGGAGGAATGTTGGCGAGTAAGGTGTTGGAGGAGTGAGGGAGGGCTGGCTGGGTGTGGCAGCTCAATCTTGTTTTTTTGGGCTCACCATACCAACTTAGTGGTTCGTTATGGTGAACACATATGTAGATGGGAATATACAATGTGTGTATATAGTGTAATAACAGCAAAAACACTGTATGATTGATCGTAGAATATAATATATATATATATCACATATATAAGCCCCATAATTTTGAGCATAGCGATGAACCCCGAGCGCTCCATTGCCTAGTGCCCATAATTTTCTTAAATTACGGGCACTTGCACAAATTGCTCCATCACGGCTAAAGTATGTCATATACAATATTAATTTTTTAGTTGCCCATGACCAGACTTTATTTTAACAATACTGTACTGTATTAAAGAAATTTTTTTTTTGCCAAGAATTGATTTCCTGCACACACGGGGGGGGGGGGGGATGAAGGTGCCATATTTTGAGCCCGAGCAGTACAGTGACTAATAAGGATACAAAGTTAGTAGAACACTAGAAAACTTCAAGAAATATTCAAATAAAGACGCAATTTACAACTAGGCCAAAGAATGGAGCGAGTTGAAGGTCACCACATTAACCCTTCCACTGCTCAGGGTCCTGAGGACATTTACACCCCTGTGCACAAGAAAAAAAAATTCAAAATTTTTTCTCATCTTCTAAAATGTTAATTTGTGTCCCCTGAGCACGGGAAAAAAAATCGTAGGTGACATATTTTGGGCGCAATTGACCGAGAAGTCTGGCAAAAAGTGGGCGTTGACAGAGCGGTCGTCAGAGCCGGTCAGCGTCACCCGTGCTGACAAGTGGGAGTTGCCACAAAGATATTATCACTTAATTATTTCTATGTCTCTGATTGATTTTTTCTTATTTTTATTGCAGTAATATTATTCAATAGTGTGTATTGTAATATATTTATACAATAAAAGTGGTGAATAATTGCTATACTCAAAAGTATGGTGTGCATATTAGTAATTCAATTATTATGTTTATAAAACAATAAACAAATAGTTTTGCTGCTATTACACTCTATACACAGGTTATATATAAGTATCTGCATGTTTTGGTCACCATAACGAACCACTAAGTTGGTATTGAGAGTCGAAAAGCAACGAAGAGTTACCGCCACACACCACCCAGCCACTTGCTGCCACTCCCTCAACACACGCACTAAACTTTCTCCCCCCAACAATACCATTTGTGGTGTTATTATTATACTATATACAGACATTATATATAAGTATGTATATATTTTGTTCACCACACTGTACAGCTAAGTTGATATAATTAGTTCAGGCACTAGAGTCGTCGCTATAACACACAGCTGTTGGCTCCCTTACTTATTCAAGGTCACACTCACTAAACTTTCTCCCCCAACAATACTGTTTGCAGTGTTTATTACCCTATATACACATATTATATATAATATCTACATGTTTTATGCACTGTAACTGGACACCTAAGCTTGTAGTGCGCCCAGAGAGCATAGTGGCCACCCTCTAAACAACTAGACAAATCATGGAGACGACGTCACCTCCGTCACCCAATGGCTCCTCCCAGCATAATCCTTTTGCTGTTATTACACTAATACACACATTATATTAAGTATCTACATTTGTGTTCACCATAGAGAAC
>WNGS01167674.1:29909-40207 GCA_020271785.1 Procambarus virginalis | reverse complement strand
CCTCTGTGGCTCATTTGGGCACTCAGTTTCCACCTGTGTCCCCTAGTGCGTGTGCCCCTTGTGTTAAACAGCCTGTCTTTATCAACCCTGTCGATTCCCCTGAGAATCTTGAATGTGGTGATCATGTCCCCCTAACTCTTCTGTCTTCCAACGAAGTGAGGTTTAATTCCTGCAGTCGCTCCTCGTAGCTCATACCTCTCAGCTCGGGTACTAGTCTGGTGGCAAACCTTTGAACCTTTTCCAGTTTAGTCTTATGCTTGACTAGATAGGGACTCCATGCTGGAGCCGCATACTCCAGGATTGGTCTGACATATGTGGTATATAATGTTCTGAAAGATTCCTTACACAAGTTTCTAAAGGCCGTTCTTATGTTAGCCAACCTGGCATATGCTGCTGATGTTATCCTCTTGATATGAGCTTCAGGGGACAGGTCTGGCGTGATATCAACCCCCAGGTCTTTCTCTCTATCTGACTCTTGAAGTATTTCATCTCCCAAATGATACCTTGTATCTGGTCTCCTGCTTCCTACCCCTATCTTCATTACATTACATTTGCTTGGGTTAAACTCTAACAGCCATTTGTTCGACCATTCCTGCAGCTTGTCCAGGTCTTCTTGAAGTCTCAAGCTGTCCTCCTCTGTCTTAATCCTTCTCATAATTTTGGCGTCGTCAGCAAACATTGAGAGGAATGAGTCTATACCCTCTGGGAGATCATTTACGTATATCAGAAACAGGATAGGTCCAAGTACAGAGCCCTGTGGGACTCCACTGGTGACTTCACGCCAGTCTGAGGTCTCACCCCTCACTGTAACTCTCTGCTTCCTATTGCTTAGGTACTCCCTTATCCACTGGAGCGCCCTACCTGTTACTCCTGCCTGTTTCTCCAGCTTATGCATCAACCTTTTATGGGGTACTGTGTCAAAGGCTTTCCGACAGTCCAAAAAAATGCAGTCCGCCCACCCTTCTCTTTCTTGCTTAATTCTTGTCACCTGATCGTAGAATTCTATCAAGCCTGTAAGGCAAGATTTACCCTCCCTGAACCCATGTTGATGGGTTGTCACGAAGTCTCTTCTCTCCAGATGTGTTACTAGGTTTTTTCTCACAATCTTCTCCATCACCTTGCATGGTATACAAGTTAAGGACACTGGCCTGTAGTTCAGTGCCTCTTGTCTGTCACCCTTTTTGTATATTGGTACTACATTAGCAGTCTTCCATATTTCTGGTAGGTCCCCCGTTTCCAGTGACTTACTATACACTATGGAGAGTGGTAAGCAAAGTGCTCCTGCACACTCTTTCAATACCCATGGCGAGATTCCATCCGGCCCAACAGCTTTTCTCACATCCAGCTCCAATAGGTGCTTTTTGACCTCATCTCTTGTAATTTCGAACCTATCCAAGGTCACCTGGTTTGCTGCCACCTCTCCCAGCGCCGTGATATCTCCCTGTTCTATTGTAAAGACCTCCTGGAACCTTTTGTTGAGTTCTTCACACACCTCTTTGTCATTCTCTGTGTACCTGTCCTCGCCCACCCTAAGTTTAATCACCTGTTCCTTCACTGTTGTCTTCCTCCTGATGTGACTGTGTAGTAGCTTTGGTTCAGTCTTGGCTTTGTTAGCTATATCATTTTCATACCTTTTCTCAGCTGCTCTTCTCACACTGACATACTCGTTCCTGGTTCTCTGGTATCTCTCTCTACTTTCTGGTGTTCTGTTATTACGGAAGTTCCTCCATGCCCTTTTGTTCAGCTCCTTTGCTTTCATACATTCCCTATTAAACCACGGATTCTTCCTTTGCTTCTCTGTTTTTTCCTGTTGGGCTGGGACAAACCTGCTTACAGCCTCCTGACATTTTTGGGTGACATAGTCCATCATGTCTTGTACGGACTTGGTTCCGAGTTCTGTGTCCCAATGTATATCCCATAGGAATTTATTCATCTCCTCATAGTTTCCCTTTCTGTACGCCAGCCCTTTGGTTCCCAGTTCTTTTTGGGGGTGATAATTCCTAGCTCAACCAGGTACTCAAAGCTCAATACACTATGATCACTCATTCCCAAGGGGGCTTCCAACTTAACTTCCCTTATATCCGACTCATTTAGGGTAAATATCAAATCAAGCAAGGCTGGTTCATCCCCTCCTCTCATTCTTGTCGGTCCCTTGACGTGTTGACTTAGAAAGTTTCTTGTTGCCACATCCAGCAGCTTAGCTCTCCATGTGTCTGGGCCTCCGTGTGGGTCTCTGTTCCCCCAATCTATCTTCCCATGGTTGAAGTCTCCCACGATTAGAAGTCTGGATCCGTTCCTGCTAGCCACAGAAGCTGCTCTCTCTATTATATTGATGGTGGCCATGTTGTTTCTATCATATTCCTGTCTGGGTCTTCTGTCATTCGATGGGGGGTTATATATGACTACTATTATAATTTTCTGTCCTCCAGTTGCAATGGTGCCTGATATGTAGTCCCTGAAACCTTCACAGTTGTGCTTGCGTATATGTATAAGCAAGTAGATGGGGTCGCCCATGGGTTCTCCCCTAGGTGTCCTGTTTGCGAACTTCTACATGGGTACCATCGAACAAAAGGCCTTAGTCGACATGAACTTGAAACCAGCCATATACTGCAGGTATGTTGACGACATTTTTAAACAGGTACCGGATGTCAGACATCTGCAGGAGCTGAAGGAGGCATTTGAGCGGAATTCTGTGTTGCGTTTCACTTATGAGATGGAGAAGGATGGGAAGCTGCCCTTTCTAGATGTAACAGTCATGGAAAGGAGCGGAGGTTTCCACACTGCAGTCTACACTAAGGAAACAAACATAGGAATGTGCCTCGATGCCAACAGTGACTGCCCAAACAGGTACAAGAGGAGTGTCGTTAACGCTTATGTCGACCGTGCTCTCAGCCACAGCTCAGGATGGAAGCAAGTCGATGAAGAACTCTGTAGGGTAAGGCAGGTCCTAGTCAACAACGGCTTCTCCAATGGTTTCGTTGAAGACATCATAAGATGGAAGGTGAAACACCATGCAACCTCTGAAGAGACAAATAACACAACACCTGTACCCCCTATTAGACTATTTTACAGGAACTTCTTTTCCACAGCTCATAAAACGGAGGAAAGGGTCCTGAAAGATATTGTTAATAGAAACGTTATCCATACAGACAAAAATCAGAAGATACAATTGACGATCTACTATAAAACCAAGAAAACTGCCAACCTACTCATGAGAAACTCTCCAGACACAAAGCAAAACGCTTTAAGTTGCAAAGAAAGTTATATAGTTGTATGGGGTCGACCTGAGGACCGTCGTGACCCCAGAGGGTGACCCCACACACTGACATTAGGACCGTCGTGACCCAAGAGGGTGACCCCACACACTGACCTGAGGACCGTCGTGACCCCAGCGGGTGACCCCACACTCTGACGTGAGGACCGTCGTGACCCCAGAGGGTGACCCCACACACTGACCTGAGGACCGTCGTGACCCCAGCGGGTGACCCCACACACTGACGTGAGGACCGTCGTGACCCCAGCGGGTGACCCCACACACTGACGTGAGGACCGTCGTGACCCCAGAGGGTGACCCCACACATTGACCTGAGGACCATCGTGACCCCAGAGGGTGACCCCACACACTGACCTGAGGACCGTCGTGACCCCAGAGGGTGACCCCACACACTGACCTGAGGACCATCGTGACCCCAGAGGGTGACCCCACACACTGACCTGAGGACCGTCGTGACCCCAGAGGGTGACCCCACACACTGACTGAGGACCGTCGTGACCCCAGAGGGTGACCCCACACACTGACCTGAGGACCGTCGTGACCCCAGAGGGTGACCCCACACACTGACCTGAGGACCATCGTGACCCCAGAGGGTGACCCCACACACTGACCTGAGGACCGTCGTGACCCCAGAGGGTGACCCCACACACTGACCTGAGGACCGTCGTGACCCCAGAGGGTGACCCCACACACTGACCTGAGGACCGTCGTGACCCCAGAGGGTGACCCCACACACTGACCTGAGGACCGTCGTGACCCCAGAGGGTGACCCCACACACTGACCTGAGGACCGTCGTGACCCCAGAGGGTGACCCCACACACTGACCTGAGGACCGTCGTGACCCCAGAGGGTGACCCCACACACTGACCTGAGGACCGTCGTGACCCCAGAGGGTGACCCCACACACTGACCTGAGGACCGTCGTGACCCCCAGAGGGTGACCCCACACACTGACCTGAGGACCGTCGTGACCCCCGAGGGTGACCCCACACACTGACCTGAGGACCGTCGTGACCCCCAGAGGGTGACCCCACACACTGACCTGAGGACCGTCGTGACCCCAGAGGGTGACCCCACACACTGACCTGAGGACCGTCGTGACCCCCAGAGGGTGACCCCACACACTGACCTGAGGACCGTCGTGACCCCCAGAGGGTGACCCCACACACTGACCTGAGGACTGTCGTGACCCCCAGAGGGTGACCCCACACACTGACGTGAGGACCGTCGTGACCCCAGAGGGTGACCCCACACACTGACCTGAGGACCGTCGTGACCTCAGAGGGTGACCCCACACACTGACGTGAGGACCGTCGTGACCCCCAGAGGGTGACCCCACACACTGACCTGAGGACCGTCGTGACCCCCAGAGGGTGACCCCACACACTGACCTGAGGACCGTCGTGACCCCCAGAGGGTGACCCCACACACTGACCTGAGGACCGTCGGGACCCCAGAGGGTGACCCCACACACTGACCTGAGGACCGTCGGGACCCCAGAGGGTGACCCCACACACTGACCTGAGGACCGTCGTGACCCCAGAGGGTGACCCCACACACTGACCTGAGGACCGTCGTGACCCCAGAGGGTGACCCCACACACTGACCTGAGGACCGTCGTGACCCCAGAGGGTGACCCCACACACACTGACCATCACTTTTCCTTATTAATAAAGTCCTCAACTTAGTAATTTATATTAATAGTTTGAATAAAGAAAAATAACCATTATAATTCTTTATACCATAATCAATGGTTAATTACCATAATCATAATTATCAGCCATAGGAAACTACAATATTATCCTGCTGTAATAACCGCTCATAATTATCTCGTGTAATAACCAACTGAAAATAATAGCAGCAATAACCGGAAGTAATAACCTTCTGCAAAAGTTTGACATAATAACTCACCCTAATAATCTCAAGTAATAACACATAATTATAACCTGACACAAAAACGTGTAAATATAAAATCAAAATTATTTCTCCCTAAAACTTCCCTAGTAACCTGTTATAATAATCCGCCTCACTATTCAGCATCAATATAAAGAAAGATCAAGCTGGAATAACAACCTGTTCTCAAAACCAGCACTAAACCCTCCAGTGATCATAACTGTTTTTTTTTTGCAGGGATATTCCTGCGCGGGCCCTAAGCCACTGGCTGGCCCACTGCGCGGGCCCTAAGCCTCTGGCTGGCCCACTGGGCGGGCCCTAAGCCTCTGGCTGGCCCACTGGGCGGGCCCTAAGCCTCTGGCTGGCCCACTGCGCGGGCCCTAAGCCTCTGGCTGGGCCACTGCGCGGGCCCTAAGCCTCTGGCTGGCCCACTTCGCGGGCTCTAAGCCTCTGGCTGGCCCACTGCGCGGGCCCTAAGCCTCTGGCTGGCCCACTGGCGGGCCCTAAGCCTCTGGCTGGCCCACTAAGTGTTGGTTGTTTCTGTTTTACTTGGGCGGAGTATGAGTATTTATGACTCGTATGGTCGCTTTAGTAAGATTTTGCCATATGTGCTTAACAACTTCTGCTCTGTTGAATCTAAGTTGAAATCTTAATGGGTTTGTAACTGTGCACTGTGTTAGATAATGTTTCAGTGGTCTGTTGGGCATTTCTCCACAGTGCTGACATTTATATAACTGTTGTGATCATAACTTGCAGTAATAACCTGTAACAAAAGCCTGTTGTACTAATAGCAATTAGTAATAAGCAACAATAAATACCTGTTGTAATAATACAAATAAACTATATCCTGTTGTAATTATACAATTCATTAATAGCCTGATGTAATTATAACCTGCGGTAATAATATTCAATAATATCCTCTTGTAATAATAATCTGCAGTAATAACCTACAATAATAGCCTGTTGTAATAATTACCTGCAGTACTAATCTAAAAAAATTGTCCCTTGTTATAATAATCCATAGTAATAACCTTCAATAATTGACCATACTAATTATAACCCGTAGAAATTTTGCTATAAAATATTAAGTACCTGTTGATGTTGTTTGAGATTCATCTACTCGGAACAAAAAAGTTTCAAGTAGCACGGGCTATGGTGAGCCCATAGTGGACTTTACAATATATTAAGTATCATTTAAACCCCCAGTTATATCTTTTATTCTTAGTCGCTTCTAATTGTTATTGAAGCCAAACTTCTGAGGTGACTTTATGTTTCATCTGTTGTTCAGGACTTTATTCAACATGTTCAGTTGTTGAGTTTATTACGTGTTTTGGGAAATTATAATAAAATGTTGACTTAAGGTAAAAGGAAGAAGGCTGTGTTAGCGGGTCGACCTGAAGACCGTCGTGACCCCAGCGGGTGACCCCAGCGGGTGACCCCACACACTGACCATGACTCTTCCTGATTAGTCAAGACTAACAAAGTATTATATAGCAGTCCGTCCTCTTAAGGTTTCCCAACGTCAAGAAATTGAAGCATTAAATTCCCATTATCCTAACCTACCAGAGGAAGCAAAACAGAAAACGGGAGAGTATGCAAATATCTCGAGCCGCTACCATTTTCAGTACGACAATTTTTGGCCTTAGGTAGAGTATACGTCAAAATGCGACGTTCTATTTGGAGGACGGGTTGTATATAGACCTTCACCTCAACACTAAGTGACACTAAGAACCTTTATCTGAAGGAAGTGATAACCATTAAGGAGTGAAAACTGCCCTCAAGTACTTATGAGAAAAGTCTTAATACAAGACTCCTGTTATTTTAAGAATGAAAACGTTGACTCGTGTCAAGACTGTTATGACCTCTGGGTCATCAGAGGTCACCAGTGTGTTTACTTATGTTGCCATTAATCAACAGTTGACCTTTTGATTAATGTGATCATGTATATATGATGATCACGTGATCATGTATACTTTGTAGCTCGCTTACCAAGAATTCATGTTTATCGTAGATCTGACGTGACAGCTTCCTGGTCATGTATATTGTAGAGCTGACCTGATAGCCACGTATTCATGTATACTGTTAAGCTGACCTGTTAGATGTAGTCATGTATACTGCAGAGCTAACGTGACGGCCGTTGGTCAAGTATACTGTAGAGCTGACCTGACAGCCACGTATTCATTTATACTGTATATCTGACCTGACAGCCACGTATTCATGTATACTGTATATCTGACCTGACAGCCACGTATTCATGTACACTGTATATCTGACATGACAGCCACGTATTCATATATACTGTATATCTGACCTGACAGCCACGTAGTCATGTATACTGTAGAGCTGACCTGACAGCCACGTATTCATGTATACTGTATAATCTGAATTGACAGTCACGTAGTCATGTATACTGTAGAGCTGACCTGGCAGCCACGTATTCATGTATACTGTATATCTGAATTGACAGCCACGTAGTCATGTATACTGTAGAGCTGACCTGACAGCCACGTATTCATGTATACTGTATATCTCACCTGACAGCCAGGTAGTCATGTATACTGTAGAGCTGACCTGACAGCCACGTGGTCATGGAAAGCTGCTTGTCTTGCAACCAAAAGGGTAAATATTTTTTGGAATTGGCGTGTCTGGCAACGAGGTGGTTATGTATACTCCGGAGATGTTAACCTAGTAATGATGTTGTCATGTATACTCTGGAGATGTTAACCTAGTATCGATGTTTTCATGTATACTCTGGAGATGTTAACCTAGTAACGATGTTGTCATGTATACTCTGGAGATGTTAACCTAGTAACGATGTTGTCATGTATACTGCAAAGCTGCTTGTCTAACAACTACATTGTTTTGTACACAGCGAAGCTGGCATGTCTGGCAACGACGAAGTTCTCAATATTGTGGAACTTGTCTGGTAAACCAAGATGTCAGGTACACTGTGATGTTGGTTTACCTGGCAACCAACTTTCTGGTTTTGCCTTGGCAATATTTTGCTATAACAGCCTTCAGGAATTGCTAATCATAATTACTACAATAACAGCCTTTAATGATAACTTGCAATAATAACCATCCGAAATAATCTGTACCAAGAGATATATATGTTATTGCAACCCGTTTTTCTTTGGTATTGAATATGGAATAATATTTTCATATGTGCAATATTATGAGAACAATTTGTATTCTTTGTATCATATTGCACCATCTTGCATCATCTTGCAGCGCTCTGTGACTTTTTTTAAATTTATTACGTGTGTGTTAGGAATTTATATTAAATGCTTGAAAAAAGAAAAATAACCAATCATTAGGAAAAATTAACTCGACTAATAACCTACAGTAATAACACATCATAATAGCATGAAGTAATTTAGGGCAGAAATAGTTTTGAGAGCAAGAGGGGAAGGCCAAATAAACAATGACACTAATAGTTGATAGAGTGTGCAGTTATTGCTGTGGATTCACCTAATTACTGTGATATTAGACGTAGTATTGATAAATAAAGATAATATTGTGTTTTATTATTTTAAGTTGAGAGAATGTCATGTGGACATTGTTTTTGAATAAAGGTGTGAATAGAACACATGGATGAACTTCGGGGAGTTCAGTGTTCCTCTACTGAAAGATTGAAATTTCAGTTTATGTATTTGATTTTGTTGTGTTTCATGTTCTAGATGGTAACACATGGATAGCAGAAGAGGCTGATATTTTTTTAGCTAGATTTTGCTGACAGTTTAGGGATATTGCATTTAGTTATATAAAATCAGGGTATGGGATGTTTTGTTTTCAGATGCATTGGGTAATTGCATTTGTTAGACTGTCAGCCTAACAGTCAGGATTCACATGTTGGGATCTGCATTTTTATGAGATTATGGTGATGTAATCTGTTGATTGTAGGAATTTGTTGTATAGGGTAGATTTTTTTTTTGGTTAAGCATTGGTTCAAATTGTTAGTTATTCAGTAAAGGAATGGGATAAGAAACTTCATGTTAAATAGATTAACACAATGTTTCTTGAATACGTGAGTGAGAGGATTGTGACAGTCTGAGCTGTTTGAAGGAAGCTTATAGATCTGGGATTATATGAATTACAGAGGACACAAGCTAGTTGGAGTCAGAGGGAACTTTTAGGTAGCAGTAGAAATGGTTATTCCCCAAGGATCAAGGGATTAGCGGGGAGAGGGTATAGACAAAATGGCTACAACCTTCCTGAGTGTTTTAATTCATCAGTTTAGAGAAATTCAGTAATTAAAAGTATTTGTAGTAATATTAAACCTTGCTTAAGAACTTATGTTAAATTAACGTCATTTTAGAATAAAGATTCAACTCCTCGTAGTCAAAAATTGTAGATGGCGCATTTAAAATATGGGGTGTATTTTCAGTGCACGGAAAATATGTACCATCTTGGGTGTAATTCAGTAAATTAGAAAAATTTAAGTATGATCCAGTATTGTAGTTATTATTAAATTCCGCTCAAGTATCTAGGTAATTTTTCAATGGTTTTGAATAATGATTATGTCACCTTCAGTGACAAGTACACGATTAAGTTTTGTTAATCATCTTAGAGTAGTAATTTTGCAACTAAGCCAAGGGCAGCTTCTCTGCTGGGAGAGGAGAGAAAGATCAGTGTGGTTTCCACTTGTATAGGGTATGTCCAAATCCAGGACAACATGGATTTAGAGCGGGAAGATCCTGTCTGTCACAGTTACTCAACCACTATGTCAAAATCACAGAAGCCCTAGAAGAAAGCAAAATGCAGATGTTGTATACACAGACTTTGCAAAGGCGTTCGACAAATGTGACCATGGGGTGATAGCTCACAAAATGAGGTCAATGGGAATAACTGGAAAAGTAGGACGCTGGATACTCAATTTCCTGTCGAACAGAACACAAAGAGTAACAGTCAATCAGATAAAATCGAGTCCAAGCGATGTTAAAAGCTCTGTACCTCAAGGTACAGTCCTTGCACCGCTACTGTTCCTTATTCTCATATCTGATATAGACAAAAATACACGTCACAGCTTCGTGTCATCCTTCGCAGATGACACAAAATCAGCATGAAAATTACCTCTGCTGAAGACATTGAAAAACTACAAACAGATGTCAACAAAGTTTTCGATTGGGC
>WNGS01167674.1:0-28909 GCA_020271785.1 Procambarus virginalis | reverse complement strand
ATCACAATAATCCATCACAATAACCCACCATAATAATCCACACAATAACCCACCATAATAATCCACCACAATAACCCTCCATAATAATCCCCACAATAACCCACCATAATAATCCACCACAATAACCCTCCATAAATAAATCACCAATAACCCTCCATAATAATCCACCACAATAACCCTCCATAATAATCCACCACAATAACCCTCCATAATAATCCACCACAATAACCCTCCATAATAATCCACCACAATAACCCTCCATAATAATCCACCACAATAACCCACCATAATAATCCACCACAATAACCCTCCATAATAATCCACCACAATAACCCTCCATAATAATCCACCACAATAACCACCATAATAATCCACCACAATAACCCTCCATAATAATCCACCACAATAACCCTCCATAATAATCAACCACAATAACCCTCCATAATAATCCACCACAATAACCCTCCATAATAATCCACCACATTAACCGTCCATAATAATCCACCACAATAACCCACCATAATAATCCACCACAATAACCCTCCATAATAACCTACAGTTTACACGACACACAACCCACTCTACTGACACTGTCACTGGACCAGAAACTCTTAGTTTGGTAAGAAATGTAAAATATCGGGAAGATGACCACCCAGCTATAGTGACACCATACCCAGGCACCCATGAAGAGTTGGTCCACCCAGCGTGCCATAGTGACAGTGCCTGTCTGGGCAGTCACTGTTGGCATTGAAGCACATTCCTATGTTTGTTTCCTTAGTGTAGACTGCAGTGTAGAAACCTCCACTCCTTTCCATGACTGTTATATCTAGAAAGGGTAGTTTCCCATCCTTCTCTATCTCGTAAGTGAAACGCAACACGGAATTCTGCTCAAATGCCTCCTTCAGCTCCTGCAGATGTCTGACATCAGGTACCTGTGTAAAAATGTCGTCAACATACCTGCAGTATATGGCCGGTTTCAAGTTCATATCGACTAAGACCTTTTGTTCGATGGTACCCATGTAGAAGTTCGCAAACAGGACACCTAGGGGGAGAACCCATGGCGACCCCATCTACTTGCTTATACATATGCCCATTTGGGCTCAATAAGGGTTCCTCTTTAGTACAAGCTTGGAGTAGTTTCCTTAGAATGTTTTCTGGTATGTCAAGAGGAGTACAGGCTGGATCAAGATACACTCTGTCCGCTATCATCCCGATCGTTTCATCCACAGGTACGTTGGTAAACAGTGATTCTACGTCCAACGAGGTTCTTATCCCTGTGGCCCGTGTTCCCCGCAGTAAGTCAACAAATTCCTTTGGAGACTTCAGCCTGAAGGCTCAAGGGACATGAGGAGTCAGCAAGCCATTAAGTCGCTTCGCCAGTCTGTACGTGGGTGTGGGTATCTGGCTGATGATTGGCCGAAGTGGGTTTCCAGGCTTATGTGTCTTGACATTTCAATACGCGTATCCAGGTTTATATTCCCCAATAATATTTGGCAGGTGGAGTCCAAATTTCTTGGCGTTCACAGTTTCGATCAATTTGTTGACCTTTGCTTTCAATTCGGCTGTAGTGTCCTTCGTTACCCTTTGGAATTTAGTTTGGTCAGAGAGAATGAGGTTCATTTTCGCCAGATATTCGTCTTTTTTAAGAATGACGTATGTTGGCGACTTGTCACCTCTCCTGACGACTATCTTCATGTTCTCACGAAGGCTCTTAGCTGCCGCTTTGAGCTCAGGGGACAGTAAGGTGCTTCTGTAGTTGCCTCGATTCTTTCCTCCTTCCACAATAAGTTCTGCTTGTCAGGTGTCTTTGGTGGTTCTTACCCTCACATATGATCCAAAACGTCCTCATGACGGTACCCGTCCCATACATTTTACCCTCTGCGACCCACAACGTTCCCCCTGACGCAACCCGTCCCATTCTACGGACGCCCCCACCAGTTTTGACTATGACCGAGTTCGACCCATTGAGGTTCTCCTCAGGTTTGGGACAGTCGTAGTCTCAGTTTACGCTACTCACCTCGTTGCCAAAGAAACCAATTCCACAAAATATATGACCTTTTAATTACAAAACACAGCACCTTCTCATGACCATGTGCCTCTCAGGTCAGCTCTACAGTATACATGACCACATGGCTGTCAAGTCAGCTCTACAGTATACATGACTACATGGTAAGCGAGCTACATAGTATATATGAACAAGTGATATCTACAGTGCAACCGTTGATTAATGCCAACATAAGTAAACACACTGGAGACTTCTGATGACCCAGAGGTCATAACAGTCTTGACACGAGTCAACGTTTTCATTCTTAAAATAACAGGAGTCTTGTATTAAGACTTTTCTCATAAGTACTTGAGGGCAGTTTTCACTCCTTAATGGTTATCACCTCCGTCAGATAAAGGTTATTAGTGTTACTTAGTGTTGAGGTGAAGGTCTATATACAACCCGTCCTCCAAACAGAACGTCGCATTTTGACGTATACTCTACCTAAGACTTAAAATTTTCGTACTAGAAAATGGTAGCGGCTCGTGAAATTTTCATACTTTCCCGTTTTCTGTTTGGGGTCTTCTGGTAAATTAGGATAATGGGACTTTAATATGACAGTTTCTTGACGTTGGAAAACCTTAGGAGGACGGGCTGCTTTATAATGCTTTTGAGTCTTGACTAATCAGGAAGAGTCAAAGTCAGAGTGTGGGGTCACCTGCTGGGGTCCCGACAGTCCTCAGGTCGACCCCATTAATAAGGCTTTCTTCCTTTAACTTAAGTCTACATTTTAATATAATTTCCCAAAACACGTAATAAACTCAGCAACCGAACATGTTGAATAAAGTCCTGAACAACAGATGAAACATAAAGTCACCTCAGAAGTTTGGCTTCAATAACAAGTAGAAGCGACACAGAATACAAGATATAACTGGGGGGGGGGGGTGTAAATGATATTTAATATATAAAGTCAACTACGGGCTCACCATAGTCCGTGCTACTTGGAACTTTATGATCCGAATCTCAAACATCAACAACATCAAATACTTAATTTAGTATTTTTTTGCGAAATATCTATTGGTTATTATTACAATAGGCTATTATTGAAGGTCATTTCAATAGGTTATCATAATAACATTATTATTTTAGATTATTACTGCAGGTAGTTATTAAAACAGGCTATTATTGTATGTTATTACCGCAGGTTATTAGAGCAAGAGGCTATTAATGAATGTTATTATTACAACAGGTATTTGCTGTGGGTTATTACTGTAAGGTATTATCACACAGGCTATTATTGGAGGGTTTTAGTGCCTGTTATAAGGGCAAGTTGTTATTCCAGTTTGTTGTTTATTGATATTAATGCTGAATAGTGAGGTGTTTTATTTTAACAGGTTACAAGGGAAGTTTTAACAACTGGTTCTTAAGTCTGAACATTTACACAGATAGGTTGTTGGGCTGGTAATTACACCAGGCTATTAGGAAAAGGATATTTCGAGAAGTTATTACAGGAGGATATTAAGGCAGGTTATTGGGGCGCGGAGTTATGAGGAAGTTGTTATTCCGGGAGTTACAACATGTTTTTGTGTTGTATTTTTTCTGCAAAATATTACGTGCAGAAATGACTTTGATTTCATATATACACGTTTTTGCGTCAGGTTGTTATGATGTGTTGTTAATGGAGATTATTAAGGCGAGTTATTATGTCAAACGTTTGCAGGTTATTACTTCCGGATATTGCTACTACTCTTTACAGTTGGTAATTACCTGAGATCACTACGAGCGTTTATTACAGCAGGATATTACTGCAGTTTCCTTCGGATGATAATAAACATTGGTTATTTTTCTTTATTCAATTTTTTAATGTAAATTCCTAACACATGTAATATATACACCTCACCTGAGGTGTACAAATTACTGGGTTGAGGACTTTATTAATCAGGAAGAGTCATGGTCAGTGTGTGGGGTCACCCGCTGGGGTCACGACGGTCCTCAGGTCGACCCCATGGAAAACTAAACCTTCCTTTTAACTTAAGTCAACAGTTTAAAATAAATTCCCCAACACGTAATAAACTCAGCAACCGACATAAACAGATGAAACATAAAGTCACCTCAGAAGTTTGGCTTCAATAACAATTAATTTAAAAGCGACTAAGAACAAAAGATATAATTGGCGTTTAAATTAAAAAGAAACTGAACATTAAGGTTATTACTCCGGGATATTATTACAACAGGCTATTCTCGTAGCTTTTTAATGCTAGTTATAACTGCAGGTTTTTCATTCACGATATTGAGATTCAGGATATTGAGGTTATTGAGGCGTGTTATTATAACAGGTCACTAGGAATAGTTTAACTAATGATTGTTACGTCTGATCATTTACATAAACTGATGGTTGTGGTTGGTTATTACATCAGGCTATTACGAAAAGGTTATTAGGCTAGTTAAGATGGGTTATTGAAACGGGGAATTACGAGTAGCTAGTTATACAGGGTGCTACAGCATGTTTTTGTAATTTATAATTTGTGCTGGATATTACCTGGAATTATTGGTGTTATTTCAGCTCGCTATTTCGTCTTCCTAATATGATGTGTTATTAACGTAGGTTATTAAGGCGAGTTATTATAGATAACTTTTTAAAAGTTTATTACTTCCGGTTATTACTGCAGGGCATTGCTGTTATTCTTTACAGATGGTAATTACCTGAGATCACTTCGAGCGGTTATTACAGCAGGGCAATACTGCCGTTCCTTGAGGCTGATTATTATGATTTAGTTTGACTCTATTCAAGCTTTTAATATAAATCTCAAATTCACGTAATATGTTTTAAAAAAGACAGAATGAGCTGCAACATGAAGCAACATGATGCCAGGTTAAAATTTGTACTCATAATATTTATAATGAAAATATAATTCCTTATTTAATAACAATTAAAACCGGTTACAATAACATATATTCATCTTGAGAAAGATTACGTCAGAGGGTTATTACTGCGAGTTATCCCTTAAAACTGTTATTGTAGCAATTATGATAAGCAATTTCTGAAGGTTGTTACAGCAAAATATTGCCAAAGGCAAAATCAGCAAGAATTTTACAAGTTATTTCCGTCGATGGTTATTACTGTTTATAACTTTTAGTTATTAGTTATGTTATAGGAACAGGTTATAAGGTCTGGTTATGTTCGCAGGTTGTTAGACTGACAACTCCACAGTATACCTGAGAATGTGACTGCCAGACGAGGGCTTCTACAGGTTACATGAACATGTGGTTGCCAGGTAAACCAACATCACAGTGTACCTGACCTCTTGGTTTACCAGACAAGCAGTTACACAATATTGAGAACTTCGTGGTTGACAGACATGCCAGCTTCGCTGTGTACAAAACAATGTAGTTTTCAGACAAGCAGCTTTGTAGTATTCATGACAACATCGTTACTAGGTTAACATCTCCAGAGTATACATGACAACATCATTACTTGGTTAACATCTCCAGAGTATACATGACAACATCGTTACTAGGTTAACATCTCCAGAGTATACATGACAACCACGTTATCATGTATACATGTACAGTATACATGCCTACGTGGCTGTCAGGTCAGCTCTACAGTATACATGAATACGCGTCTTTCAGGTCAGCTTTTCAGTTTACATGAATACGTGGTTGTTAGGTCAGCTCTACAAAATACATTACTACTTGGTAAGCGAGCTACAAAGTATACATGATCACGTGATATCTACAGTACAACCGTTGATTAATGCCAACATAAGTAAACACACTGGTGACCTCTGATGACCCAGAGGTCATAACAGTCTTGACACGAGTCAACGTTTTCATTCTTAAAATTACAGGAGTCTTGTATTAAGACTTTTCTCATAAGTACTTGAGGGCACTTTTCACTCCTTAATTCTTATCACTTCCTTCAGATAAAGGTTCTTAGTGTCACTTAGTGTTGAGGTTAAGGTCTATATACAACCCGTCCTCCAAATAGAACGTCGCATTTTGACGTATACTCTATCTAAGGCCAAAAATTATCGTGCTAGGAAATGGTAGCGGCTTGCAAAATTTTCATACTCTCCCGTTTTCTGTTGTGGGTCCTCTGATAGGTTAGGATAATGGGAATTTAGTACGACAGTTTCTTGACGTTCGGAAACCTTAGGAGGACGGGCTGCTATATAATAACTATTGTGAGTCTTGACTAATCAGGAAGAGTCATGGTCAGTGTGTGGGGTCACTCGCTGGGGTCACGACGGTCCTCAGGTCGACCCCAATGGGCTAACAAATCTTCCTTTTACCTTAAGTCAACATTTTACTATAATTTCCAAAACACGTAATAAACTCAACAACCGAACATGTTGAATAAAGTCCTGAACAACAGATGAAACATAAAGTCACCTCAGAAGTTTGGCTTCAATAACAATTAGAAGTGACTCAAAATAAAAGATATAACTGGGGGTTTAAATGATACTTAATATATAAAGTCCACTATGGGCTCACCATAGCCCGTGCTACTTGGAACTTTTTGTTCCGAGTAGATGAATCTCAAACAACAACAACAGATACTTTAAATAATATTTGATTTCGAAATTTCTACTGGTTGTTATTACAACAGCATATTATTGAAGGTTATGACTATAGGTTATTATAAGAACTGGCTATTATTTTAGATTATTACTGCTGGTTATTATTACAAAAGGCTATTGTTGTAGGTTATTAATTCAGGTTATTATTACAACAGGCTGTTATTGTATGTTATTATTGCAGGTTATTGTTGCAACAGGTTATTATTGAATGTTATTATTAAGGGTTGTTATTACAACAGATAATTATTGTAGGTTATTACTGAAAGCTATTATTACAACAAGCTTTTGCTGTTGGCTATTACTGCAAGGTATTATCACAACAGGCTATTATTCGAGGGTTTTATTGCCAGGATGGTGTGGCTCTCAATCACATAAATATAAACTAAACAAAAAAATGCAGCTTTGGCCCTTGCAATGTGCAAGAGGCAGGATGAAGCAAGAAACAGATGAACAAAAAATAAACTTTACTATAATAAAAGTAAATGGTTCCTGTAAATGTTTGTCTGTTATTGCATACAAACAAAACAAGTAAATGAGTCTTAATATTATACAATATTCTTATATACTAATGAGCTGAAGACATCCACAATACCACCACAGCATCGGACACACGACGTAGCCTGGTAGCAGACGGCGGGTGAGAGAAGCTATGATGACACCTAGAGCACCAAAAGGAGCCTCCATAAATGATTGATTGATGAAGATTAAGCCACACAAAAGGTGGCACGGGCATGAATAGCCCGTAAGTGGAGGCCCTTTTGAGCCATTACCAGTATCAAGAGCTGATACTGGAGATCTGTGGAGGTGCGACCGCACCCTGCGTGACGGGAGATGTCTCCCGAGGCCTCCATATTAATATATGTTGTTGTTATAGATTCAGCTACTCGGAACAAGTTCCAAGTAGCACGGGCTATGGTGAGCCCGTAACTTACCTGGCACAGGAGCTGGGCAAGAAGCACGGGCTATGGTGAGCCTCGTGGACAGGAGATGTCTCCCGAGGCCTCTATATTAATAATAGCACGGCTCTATATATACCCCTGCTGGTGATGACGTCACGTCTGGTGTCAACATGAGCAGTAACGAGCTACTGGCAATAATTGCTTGTTTGCAGCTGCTCAACAGCTTGGCAGAGGCTGTATAACTGCTAGTTAGAGGTGGCAAACTGCTTATTTGCAGAGGCTAACTGCTAGTTAGTGGAGAATAACCGCTAGTTTGTGGCGGCACTGTGGCAGCCGGCGAGCCGTGCCAGGCACTGGGTGGTAGGGCGAGGTGAACCATGTGGCAGGTGGAATGACTCATCTTGGCTGTCATAGAGGTGTACTTCCAGTGTGAAGACACACAAGGTGAGTGGAAGACGCAGTTCCACTACTATGCTGGGGATTTACCTGACACTGTTTATTGATATTGATAGTAATTAGTGAGGCAGGTTATTATAACAGGTCACTTAGGAAGATTTTACAACTGATTGTTAAGTCTGATCATTTACACATGCTGGTTGTTGTGGCTGGTTACACCAGATTATTAGGGAGAGGTTATTTCGGGAAGTTATTATGGGAGGATATTAGGGCAGTTTATTGGAGCGTGGTTATGAGGAAGTTGTTATGCAGGCTGTTATAACATGTTTTTGTTTAAGAATTTCAGCAAGATATTACGTGCATAAATAACTTTGATGTTATTTCAGTGCTTTATTGCATCAGATTATTATGATGTGTTATTACTGGAGGTTATTAGGGCGACTTAATATGTCAAACTTTAACAGAAGGTTATTACTTCCGGTTATAACTGCAGGTATTTGCTGCTATTATTTACAATTGGCAAATACCTAAGATCACTACGAGCGGTTATTACAGCAGTATAATTCTGCAGTTTCTCTGCGGGTGATAATTAAGATTGGTTATTTTTCTTTAATCAAACAATTAAAGTAAATTATTATCACACGTAATAAATTTAAAAAAGACTAAAAAATCTGCATCATGAAACACGATGCCAAAATACAATTTGCACTGATAATATCTTACATGGAAAATATTATACCTTATTCAATTAAAAAAAAACGGGTTGCAATAACATATATTTGAGAACGAGTATTTCGGAAGGTTATTACTGGAAGTTATCATTAAAGGCTGTTATTGTAGTAATTAGGATCAGCAATTTCTGCAGGCTGTTACAGCAAAATATTACCAAAGGTAAAAACATCAAGAATTTTACAAGTTATTTGGGCAGATAATTACTGCTGGTTATAACTTCTAGTTATCAGTTATGTTATAGGAACAGGTTATAAGGCCTAGTTATTTTCGCAGGTTGTTAGATTGACAACTCTACAGAATACCTGAGAGTAATTGGGGTTTAAATGGTAATTAATATAATATTTTATTGCGAAATTTCTTTGTGTTATTAATACAACAGGCTATTATTGAAGGTTATTACTGCAGGTTATTATAACAACAGGCTATTAATTTATGTTATTACTGCAGGTTATTATACCAACAGGCTACTATTGTTTGTTATTACTTCAGGTTATTATCACAACAGGCTATTATTGTTTGTTATAAATATGGGTTATTACTACAACAGGCAATTATTGTAGGTGCTTATTATTATTATTACGAAAGGCTTTTGCTGTACGCTATTATTGCAGGTTATTATCACAACAGGCTATTATTGGTGGGTTTTAGTGCAGGTTATAAGGGCAGGTTGTTCTTTCGGCTTGCTGCTTTTGTTATTGATGCTCATTAATGAGGCGGGTTGTTATACTTGGGAACAATCCGCCTCAGGTCACGTGGGAAGTATTTACAACTGATTGTTAAGTCTGATCATTTACACAGGCTGGTTGTTGTGGCTGGTTACACCAGGTTATTAGGGAGAGTTATTTCGGGAAGTTATTACGGAAAGATATTAAGGCAGGTTATTTCGGTGCGGAGTTATGAAGAAGTTGTTATACAGTTGTTACAACATGTTTTGTGTTTTATAATTATTACAAGAAATTACTTGCATAAATAATTTTGATATTATTTCTGTGCGTTATTGTGTCAGGTTATTATGATGTGTTATTACTGGAGGTTATTAGGGAGAGTTATTATGTCAAACTTTTGCAGAAAGTTATTACTTTCTGTTATTACTGCTATAGGTTACAGTTGGTTATTACCTGAGATCACTACGAGCGGTTATTACAGCAGGATAATACTGTTGTTTCTTGCGGATCATAATTATGATGTTGATTAATGGCAACATAAGTAAACACACTGGTGACCTCTGATGACCCAGAGGTCATAACAGTCTTGACACGAGTCAACGTTTTCATTCTTAAAATAACAGGAGTCTTGTATTAAGACTTTTCTCATAAGTACTTGAGGGCAGTTTTCACTCCTTAATGGTTATCACTTCCTTCAGATAAAGGTTCTTAGTGTCACTTAGTGTTGAGGTGAAGATCTATATACAACCCGTCCTCCAAATAGAACGTCGCATTTTGACGTATACTCTACCTAAGGCCATAAATTGTCGTACTAGAAAATGGTAGCGGCTCGCAAAATTTTCATACTCTCCCGTTTTCTGTTTTGGGTCCTCTGGTAGGTTAGGATAATGGGACTTTAGTACGACAGTTTCTTGACGTTGGGAAACCTGAGGAGAACGAGCTGCTATATAATACTTTGTGAGTCTTGACTAATCAGGAAGAGTCATGGTCAATGTGTGGGGTCACCCGCTGGGGTCACGACGGTCCTCAGGTCGACCCCACGACTGTTGGAACTTCCTTTTACTTTATGTCAACATTTTAATATAATTTCCCAAAACACGTAATAAACTCAACAACCGAACATGTTGAATAAAGTCCTGAACAACAGATGAAACATAAAGTCACCGCAGAAGTTTGGCTTCAATAACAAGTAGAAGCGACTAAGAATCAAAGATATAACTGAGGGTTTAACTGATAGTTAATATATAAAGTCCACTACGGGTTCACCATAGTCCGTGCTACTTGGAACCTTTTGTTCCGAGTTGATGAATCTCAAACAACAACAGATACTTAATATAATATTTTATTGCGAAATTTCCACGCGTTTTTATTATAATAGTTTTTATTATAATTACTATTATTGTAGGTTATTGCTATGGGTTATCCAAACAACAGGTTATTATTGTATTTTATTCCAGCAAGTTATTATTACAACATTCTATTATTGTAGGTTAATGATGCAGGTTATTATTACAACTGGCTATTATTTTATGTTATCACTGCAGGGTATTATTAGAAAAGGATGTTATTTAATGTTATTACTAAGTGTTATTATTACAACAGTTAATTATTGTTTGTTATTACTGACATAATATTACAACTGTCTTTTGATGTAGGTTATAAATCAAAGTTATGAACACAACAGGTTATTATTGGAGGGTTTTAGTGCCGGTTATAAGAACAGGTTGTTATTCTGGCTTGATGTTTATTGATATTGATGTAGAATAGTGAGACTGATTATTATAACAGGTTAGTAGGGAAGTTTTAACTGCTGATTGTTAAAACAACCAGTTGGTTGGTTGTTGTGCCTGGTAATATACCAGACAATTAGATAAAGGTTAATTCGGAAAGTTATTACGGGAGGATCTTAAGGCAGGTTATTGGGGCGAGGAGTTATTAGGAAGTTGTTATTCAGGGAGTTACATCTTTTTGTGTTTTATTATTTCTGCAAGATATTATATGCAGAAGTAACTTATATATATATATATATATATATATATATATATATATATATATATATATATATATATATATATATATATATATATAAATATATATATATATATATATAAATATATATATATATATATATATATATATATATATATATATATATATATATATATATATATATATATATATATATATGTCGTACCTAGTAGCCAGAACGTACTTCTCAGCCTACTATGCAAGGCCCGATTTGCCTAATAGGCCAAGTTTTCATGAATTAATTGTTTTTCGACTACCTAACCTACCTAACCTAACCTAACCTAACTTTTTCGGCTACCTAACCTAACCTAACCTATAAAGCTATGTTAGGTTAGGTTAGGTACGGTTGGTTAGGTTCGGTCATATATCTACGTTAATTTTAACTCCAATAAAAAAAAATTGACCTCATACATAATGAAATGTGTAGCTTTATCATTTCATAAGAAAAAAATTAGAGAAAATATAATAATTCAGGAAAACTTGGCTTATTAGGCAAATCGAGCCTTGCATAGTAGGCCAAAAAGTGAGTTCTGGCTACTAGGTACGACATATATATATATTTATATATATATATATATATATATATATATATATATATATATATATATATATATATATATATATATATATATATATATGTGTGAGAAAGCTGCATGAACGCGCAAGCCATATATCACTAAGAACTCTTTGACCCGGCCAGGATTCGAACCCATGCCGTCCAGGATCACCCCTAAACGTACACAGTACCGTGACCACCGCACCAATGATAGTCTATAAGGATTGGTCAGTCTTGGTGCTTATTAACTAAGCTCCCAGATTGATCAACCCCCGACGACACTCATGGATCCATTTGGGTACAGTTTTTAAGCACCAAGACTGACCAATCCTTATAGACGATCATTGGTGCGGTGGTCACGGTACTGTGTACGTTTAGGGGTGATCCTGGACGGCATGGGTTCGAATCCTGGCCGGGTCAAAGAGTTCTTAGTGATATATGGCTTGCGCGTTCATACAGCTTTCTCACACATGTTGAACTCGGTGCGGCCCGTGTATGCGCCAGAATTTGATGAAAAACTGTACCCAAATGGATCCATGAGTGTCGTCGGGGGTTGATCAGTCTGAGAGCTTAGTTAATAAGCGCCAAGACTGACCAATCCTTATAGACGATCATTGGTGCGGTGGTCACGGTACTGTGTACGTTTAGGGGTGATCCTGGACGGCATGGGTGCGAATCCTGGCCGGGTCAAAGAGTTCTTAGTGATATATATATATATATATATATATATATATATATATATATATATATATATATATTCTGGCTATATATATATATATATATATATATATATATATATATATATATATATATATATATATAGGGGGTGGTAGGAGAAGAAAATATTAGTGTTCAGTGAGAAACCACAAGGTCTCCTCTGAATACGTTTTATTTTCTTCTATATATATATATATATATATATATATATATATATATATATATATATATATATATATATATATATATATATATATATATATATATATATATGACCATCTTCAATCCGGTGCCCCTAGGAACCACATGAGACAAGCCCATGACATCACCCTAACAAGAGAAATGTTGAACAAAAATACATGCATAATAGACAAAACCCAAGATGCAAGAAGATTACAAATCCTTGAAGCAATCCACATAAGAATAGAACAACCTACCATGAACACCCAAATCACGGAACTATTTACCCTACCCACAATGAGAGTAAGGACAAGACCAGAACATAACGATGCCAACACAGAAGACAATGTTCTACATAACAGGCCAATTACACTGGATTAATCTTTGTATGTAGATGCCAGCTGCCCCGTATGGGCCAACAGGCCTTCTGCGGTTACCTATATTCTTATGTTCATATGTGTGACCCCACTTATATCCCCTTTGTATCCCCTTTTGTTTTCACATTTATTATCTTATCACCTGACCCAGTGCGGGTATAAAATCAAATCACATCGTAAAATTCATTCACTTGAGAATGAACCATGGAGGTTCGAAACGTTGTGCATATTGTATAAATAAGTGTAATACATTCTATAGTAATTTACCTCTTTTCTTCACCCGGAAATTACGAAAATGAGTTTTGGAGAACTCCTATTTCAGCTAAGCCCTGATGCTAAGAAAATAGTTAGAGGGATAGAAGCCCTAAATCAGAAGTTAGTAAATACAGAATATGCGGTCATATTTAATGAGACATGTTTAAAAGAAAACCTGCTGCCAATATACACCAATATAAACCCACATGACCCAGCAGTTTGCAATACAGAGTTTACCTATAGGTATAGGCAAGAGCTCATACGGCATCAACTAAACAAGAAGAAGGAAGCCCTCCAAACCCTTACAGAGCAAGCTGAGCATCTGTTAAACAAATGGACCCAGTACGACATCCCTATCCAACTCAAGCAAACCATTAACAGTGAACTATTCAACCTGAAACAACAACATAAAACTCGCGTAGAAACAAAGACACTCCGTAAGTTAACAGCCCTAAACGGTGGACAGTTAAAAATCCCTCGTCCTAAAGATGGCTACATTAACCTGACTTCTTATGATCTTACCCAGGACCAACGAGACCTCTTAAATCTTGGTCTAAATTGTCAATTCATATCCAAACCAAAGATGCATCAAAAACGCCTGGAAATCGAAATGCTTCTGGACGACATCCATAAGCTAGAAGACAACAAAAAAGTCATCACCTCTGACACACTTCAGGCTGAACTACTAGCAGAAGCGGGGAAAAAACGAGGAACATATTCATCTACAATCTTAACCCCACGACTCAAAGAAGCAGCAAATCAACTAAAAAACCTGAAAGCCGTATATATATATATATATATATATATATATATATATATATATATATATATATATATATATATATATATATATATATATATATATATATATATATATATGGCTGAACAGGCTGACCAATTTTCTAAGATGTTCGCCATCTTTCAACAATATTAAATTAGAAGAGTACGACAGCTTGCTGAAATCAACACTAGAAAAAGCCCTCAATCTTTCCCTCAGCGACTCACAGTGGAAACAGGCCTCCCTTCCTGTCAGACTCGGGGGCCTTGGCGTGCGCACAGCAACACAAATTGCTGTACCAGCGTTCCTGTCCTCTTCAGTGGGGTCTGACAACTTGGTGAAGGAAATCCTACCTGAGCACCTAGTTCAACAGGCAAGGGTACATGATCCCAGCTTCACAGACTGCACAACCAAATGGGTCTCTCTCGCAGGACCAGCACCCCAACCACTGCCTTCTGAAGCCCATAAGCAATCCAGCTGGGATCGCCCCATTGCCGACCAAGAAGCTGCGACTTTGCTAGAAGCTGCGACAACACCACATGACACTGCCCGACTTAGAGCTGTAGCAGCTCCCCATGCAGGCGATTTCCTATTAGCAACCCCAATGTCAGCAACCAGCACCCGTCTCACACCGCAGGCCCTCCGAATTGCCGTGGCTCTCCGTCTCGCTGCCCCAATCCACACCGAATACAGGTGTATTTGCGGCGAGGCAGAGGCCGACAGTTACGGACGGCATGGCCTTCTCTGCCAAAGGACAGGAGGATGGCATGCAAGACACGGCGAGGTCAATGACATTATTAAGAGAAGCCTTACCACAGCCGGTTGTCCAGCAGAGAGAGAGCCCCGTTACCTAATGTCCCGCAACTCTGATGAGCCTGTTGGTCGCCCAGACGGAATCACGGTGAACCCCTGGAGGAATGGTAAACAGTTGGTGTGGGACTACACTTGCGTTTCAACTCTAGCCAATACCTATGTTGACTTCAGTGCTACTCAAGCAGGAGGAGCTGCCAATCACCGGGAAGCGGCCAAGTCACGTAAATACAGAGACCTTGAGCACCACTACAATTTTGTCCCCATTGCCTCAGAGACACTTGGTGCCTGGGGTAAAAGTGCTGTTAGCTTTTTGAAGGAGTTGGGGTCTAAGCTAATCGAAACAACTAGAGACCCTAGGGCTGCCAGTTTTCTTTTTCAACGCCTTAGTGTGGCAATCCAGAGAGGAAATGCTCACTGCATCCATGGTTCCTGCCCGCCATCTGAGGAGCTTGAGGAGCTATTCAACTTGTGACAAGCAGCCTTGTACCCTGCATGTAATCAATATTGTAACTTTTTTGTGTAATGACATTTTCAAATAAAGTTAGATAAATATACACACATACCAAAAGAATAGGGGTGGTAGGAGAAGAACATATCAAAGTGTTCAGTGAGGATCCACAAGGTCTTCTCTGAGTACTCTTTATTTTCTTCTCCGAGGCTATGGGTCCCTACACTTGCACCTGAGGTGTGCCCATCCGGGCTCAAGAAGGGTGCCTCTTTAGTACAAGGAAACTACTCCAAGCTTGTACTAAAGAGGCACCATTCTTGAGCCCGGATGGGCACATGTACTCACCTAGTTGTACTCACCTAGTTGTGCTTGCGGTGGTTGAGCTCTGGCTCTTTGGTCCCGCCTCTCAACCGTCAATCAACAGGTGTACAGTTTCCTGAGCCTAATGGGCTCTATCATATCTACACTTGAAACTGTGTATGGAGTCAGCCTCCACCACATCGCTTCCTAATGCATTCCATTTGTCAACCACTCTGACACTAAAAAAGTTCTTTCTAATATCTCTGTGGCTCATTTGGGCACTCAGTTTCCACCTGTGTCCCCTAGTGCGTGTGCCCCTTGTGTTAAACAGCCTGTCTTTATCAACCCTGTCGATTCCCCTGAGAATCTTGAATGTGGTGATCATGTCCCCCTAACTCTTCTGTCTTCCAACGAAGTGAGGTTTAATTCCTGCAGTCGCTCCTCGTAGCTCATACCTCTCAGCTCGGGTACTAGTCTGGTGGCAAACCTTTGAACCTTTTCCAGTTTAGTCTTATGCTTGACTAGATAGGGACTCCATGCTGGAGCCGCATACTCCAGGATTGGTCTGACATATGTGGTATATAATGTTCTGAAAGATTCCTTACACAAGTTTCTAAAGGCCGTTCTTATGTTAGCCAACCTGGCATATGCTGCTGATGTTATCCTCTTGATATGAGCTTCAGGGGACAGGTCTGGCGTGATATCAACCCCCAGGTCTTTCTCTCTCTCTGACTCTTGAAGTATTTCATCTCCCAAATGATACCTTGTATCTGGTCTCCTGCTTCCTACCCCTATCTTCATTACATTACATTTGCTTGGGTTAAACTCTAACAGCCATTTGTTCGACCATTCCTGCAGCTTGTCCAGGTCTTCTTGAAGTCTCAAGCTGTCCTCCTCTGTCTTAATCCTTCTCATAATTTTGGCGTCGTCAGCAAACATTGAGAGGAATGAGTCTATACCCTCTGGGAGATCATTTACGTATATCAGAAACAGGATAGGTCCAAGTACAGAGCCCTGTGGGACTCCACTGGTGACTTCACGCCAGTCTGAGGTCTCACCCCTCACTGTAACTCTCTGCTTCCTATTGCTTAGGTACTCCCTTATCCACTGGAGCGCCCTACCTGTTACTCCTGCCTGTTTCTCCAGCTTATGCATCAACCTTTTATGGGGTACTGTGTCAAAGGCTTTCCGACAGTCCAAAAAAATGCAGTCCGCCCACCCTTCTCTTTCTTGCTTAATTCTTGTCACCTGATCGTAAAATTCTATCAAGCCTGTAAGGCAAGATTTACCCTCCCTGAACCCATGTTGATGGGTTGTCACGAAGTCTCTTCTCTCCAGATGTGTTACTAGGTTTTTTCTCACAATCTTCTCCATCACCTTGCATGGTATACAAGTTAAGGACACTGGCCTGTAGTTCAGTGCCTCTTGTCTGTCACCCTTTTTGTATATTGGTACTACATTAGCAGTCTTCCATATTTCTGGTAGGTCCCCCGTTTCCAGTGACTTACTATACACTATGGAGAGTGGTAAGCAAAGTGCTCCTGCACACTCTTTCAATACCCATGGCGAGATTCCATCCGGCCCAACAGCTTTTCTCACATCCAGCTCCAATAGGTGCTTTTTGACCTCATCTCTTGTAATTTCGAACCTATCCAAGGTCACCTGGTTTGCTGCCACCTCTCCCAGCGCCGTGATATCTCCCTGTTCTATTGTAAAGACCTCCTGGAACCTTTTGTTGAGTTCTTCACACACCTCTTTGTCATTCTCTGTGTACCTGTCCTCGCCCACCCTAAGTTTAATCACCTGTTCCTTCACTGTTGTCTTCCTCCTGATGTGACTGTGTAGTAGCTTTGGTTCAGTCTTGGCTTTGTTAGCTATATCATTTTCATACCTTTTCTCAGCTGCTCTTCTCACACTGACATACTCGTTCCTGGTTCTCTGGTATCTCTCTCTACTTTCTGGTGTTCTGTTATTACGGAAGTTCCTCCATGCCCTTTTGTTCAGCTCCTTTGCTTTCATACATTCCCTATTAAACCACGGATTCTTCCTTTGCTTCTCTGTTTTTTCCTGTTGGGCTGGGACAAACCTGCTTACAGCCTCCTGACATTTTTGGGTGACATAGTCCATCATGTCTTGTACGGACTTGGTTCCGAGTTCTGTGTCCCAATGTATATCCCATAGGAATTTATTCATCTCCTCATAGTTTCCCTTTCTGTACGCCAGCCCTTTGGTTCCCAGTTCTTTTTTGGGGGTGATAATTCCTAGCTCAACCAGGTACTCAAAGCTCAATACACTATGATCACTCATTCCCAAGGGGGCTTCCAACTTAACTTCCCTTATATCCGACTCATTTAGGGTAAATATCAAATCAAGCAAGGCTGGTTCATCCCCTCCTCTCATTCTTGTCGGTCCCTTGACGTGTTGACTTAGAAAGTTTCTTGTTGCCACATCCAGCAGCTTAGCTCTCCATGTGTCTGGGCCTCCGTGTGGGTCTCTGTTCCCCCAATCTATCTTCCCATGGTTGAAGTCTCCCACGATTAGAAGTCTGGATCCGTTCCTGCTAGCCACAGAAGCTGCTCTCTCTATTATATTGATGGTGGCCATGTTGTTTCTATCATATTCCTGTCTGGGTCTTCTGTCATTCGATGGGGGGTTATATATGACTACTATTATAATTTTCTGTCCTCCAGTTGCAATGGTGCCTGATATGTAGTCCCTGAAACCTTCACAGTTGTGCTTGCGTATATGTATAAGCAAGTAGATGGGGTCGCCCATGGGTTCTCCCCTAGGTGTCCTGTTTGCGAACTTCTACATGGGTACCATCGAACAAAAGGCCTTAGTCGACATGAACTTGAAACCAGCCATATACTGCAGGTATGTTGACGACATTTTTAAACAGGTACCGGATGTCAGACATCTGCAGGAGCTGAAGGAGGCATTTGAGCGGAATTCTGTGTTGCGTTTCACTTATGAGATGGAGAAGGATGGGAAGCTGCCCTTTCTAGATGTAACAGTCATGGAAAGGAGCGGAGGTTTCCACACTGCAGTCTACACTAAGGAAACAAACATAGGAATGTGCCTCGATGCCAACAGTGACTGCCCAAACAGGTACAAGAGGAGTGTCGTTAACGCTTATGTCGACCGTGCTCTCAGCCACAGCTCAGGATGGAAGCAAGTCGATGAAGAACTCTGTAGGGTAAGGCAGGTCCTAGTCAACAACGGCTTCTCCAATGGTTTCGTTGAAGACATCATAAGATGGAAGGTGAAACACCATGCAACCTCTGAAGAGACAAATAACACAACACCTGTACCCCCTATTAGACTATTTTACAGGAACTTCTTTTCCACAGCTCATAAAACGGAGGAAAGGGTCCTGAAAGATATTGTTAATAGAAACGTTATCCATACAGACAAAAATCAGAAGATACAATTGACGATCTACTATAAAACCAAGAAAACTGCCAACCTACTCATGAGAAACTCTCCAGACACAAAGCAAAACGCTTTAAGTTGCAAAGAAAGTTATATAGTTGTATGGGGTCGACCTGAGGACCGTCGTGACCCCAGAGGGTGACCCCACACACTGACATTAGGACCGTCGTGACCCAAGAGGGTGACCCCACACACTGACCTGAGGACCGTCGTGACCCCAGCGGGTGACCCCACACTCTGACGTGAGGACCGTCGTGACCCCAGAGGGTGACCCCACACACTGACATGAGGACCGTCGTGACCAAGAGGGTGACCCCACACACTGACCTGAGGACCGTCGTGACCCAGCGGGTGACCCCACACTCTGACGTGAGGACCGTCGTGACCCCAGAGGGTGACCCCACACACTGACCTGAGGACCGTCGTGACCCCAGCGGGTGACCCCACACACTGACGTGAGGACCGTCGTGACCCCAGCGGGTGACCCCACACACTAACGTGAGGACCGTCGTGACCCCAGAGGGTGACCCCACACATTGACCTGAGGACCATCGTGACCCCAGAGGGTGACCCCACACACTGACCTGAGGACCGTCGTGACCCCCAGAGGGTGACCCCACACACTGACCTGAGGACCATCGTGACCCCAGAGGGTGACCCCACACACTGACCTGAGGACCGTCGTGACCCCAGCGGGTGACCCCACACACTGACGTGAGGACCGTCGTGACCCCAGCGGGTGACCCTACACACTGACGTGAGGAACGTCGTGACCCCAGAGGGTGACCCCACACATTGACATGAGGACCATCGTGACCCCAGAGGGTGACCCCACACACTGACCTGAGGACCGTCGTGACCCCAGAGGGTGACCCCATACACTGACCTGAGGACCGTCGTGACCCCAGAGGGTGACCCCACACACTGACCTGAGGACCGTCGGGACCCCAGAGGGTGACCCCATACACTGACCTGAGGACCGTCGTGACCCCCAGAGGGTGACCCCACACACTGACCTGAGGACCGTCGTGACCCCAGAGGGTGACCCCACACACTGACCTGAGGACCGTCGTGACCCCAGAGGGTGACCCCATACACTGACCTGAGGACCGTCGTGACCCCAGAGGGTGACCCCACACACTGACCTGAGGACCGTCGTGACCCCAGAGGGTGACCCCATACACTGACCTGAGGACCGTCGTGACCCCCAGCGGGTGACCTCACACACTGACCTGAGGACCGTCGTGACCCCCAGAGGGTGACCCCACACACTGACCTGAGGACCGTCATGACCCCCAGAGGGTGACCCCACACACTGACCTGATGACCGTCGTGACCCCCAGAGGGTGACCCCACACACTGACCTGAGATCCGTCGTGACCCCCAGAGGGTGACCCCACACACTGACCTGAGGACCGTCGTGACCCCCAGAGGGTGACCCCACACACTGACCTGAGGACTGTCGTGACCCCTAGAGGGTGACCCCACACACTGACGTGAGGACCGTCGTGACCCCAGAGGGTGACCCACACACTGACCTGAGGACCGTCGTGACCCCGGAGGGTGACCCCACACACTGACGTGAGGACCGTCGTGACCCCCAGAGGGTGACCCCACACACTGACCTGAGGACCGTCGTGACCCCCAGAGGGTGACCCCACACACTGACCTGAGGACCGTCGTGACCCCCAGAGGGTGACCCCACACACTGACCTGAGGACCGTCGGGACCCCAGAGGGTGACCCCACACACTGACCTGAGGACCGTCGGGACCCCAGAGGGTGACCCCACACACTGACCTGAGGACCGTCGTGACCCCAGAGGGTGACCCCACACACTGACCTGAGGACCGTCGTGACCCCAGAGAGTGACCCCACACACTGACCTGAGGACCGTCGTGACCCCAGAGGGTGACCCCACACACACTGACCATGACTTTTCCTTATTAATAAAGTCCTCAACTTAGTAATTTATATTAATAGTTTGAATAAAGAAAAATGACCATTATAATTCTTTATACCATAATCAATGGTTAATTACCATAATCATAATTATCAGCCATAGGAAACTACAATATTATCCTGCTGTAATAACCGCTCATAATTATCTCGTGTAATAACCAACTGAAAATAATAGCAGCAATAACCGGAAGTAATAACCTTCTGCAAAAGTTTGACATAATAACTCACCCTAATAATCTCAAGTAATAACACATAATTATAACCTGACACAAAAACGTGTAAATATAAAATCAAAATTATTTCTCCCCGTAATATCTTGCAGAAATAATAAAGCACAAAAACGTGTTGTAACCCCCTATATAACAACTTCCTCACAACTCCGCGCTCCAATAACTGCCTTAATATCTTCCCGTCATAACTTTCCGAATTAACCTTTTTCTAATAGCCTGGTGTAATCACCTGCAACAACAACGAACGTGTTTAAATGATCACTTTAAATGATCACCAGTTGTTAAAACTTCCCTAGTAACCTGTTATAATAATCTGCCTCACTATTCAGCATCAATATAAAGAAAGACCAAGCTAGAATAACAACCTGTTCTCAAAACCAGCACTTAAACCCTCCAGTGATCATAACTGGTTTTTTTTTTGCAGGGATATTCCTGCGCAGGCCCTAAGCCACTGGCTGGCCCACTGCGCGGGCCCTAAGCCTCTGGCTGGCCCACTGCGCGGGCCCTAAGCCTCTGGCTGGCCCACTGCGCGGGCCCTAAGCCTCTGGCTGGCCCACTGCGCGGGCCCTAAGCCTCTGGCTGGCCCACTGGGCGGGCCCTAAGCCTCTGGCTGGCCCATTGCGCGGGCCCTAAGCCTCTGGCTGGCCCACTGCGCGGGCCCTAAGCCTCTGGCTGGCCCACTGGGCGGGCCCTAAGCCTCTGGCTGGCCCACTGCGCGGGCCCCAAGCCACTGGCTGGCCCACTGCGCGGGCCCTAAGCCTCTGGCTGGCCCACTGCGCGGGCCCTAAGCCACTGGCTGGCTCACTGCGCGGGCCCAAAGCCTCTGGCTGGCCCACTGCGCGGGCCCTAAGCCTCTGGCTGGCCCACTGCGCGGGCCCTAAGCCTCTGGCTGGTCCACTGCGCGGGCCCTAAGCCTCTGGCTGGCCCACTGCGCGGGCCCTAAGCCACTGGCTGGCCCACTGCGCGGGCCCTAAGCCTCTGGCTGGCCCACTGCGCGGGCCCTAAGCCTCTGGCTGGCCCACTGCGCGGGCCCTAAGCCTCTGGCTAGCCCACTGCGCGGGCCCTAAGCCACTGGCTGGCCCACTGCGCGGGCCCTAAGCCTCTGGCTGGCCCACTGCGCGGGCTCTAAGCCTCTGGCTGGCCCACTGCGCGGGCCCTAAGCCTCTGGCTGGCCCACTGCGCGGGCCCTAAGCCTCTGGCTGGCCCACTGCGCGGGCCCTAAGCCTCTGGCTGGCCCACTGCGCGGGCCCTAAACCACTGGCTGGCCCATTGCGCGGGCCCTAAACCTCTGGCTGGCCCACTGCGCGGGCTCTAAGCCTCTGGCTGGCCCACTGCGCGGGCCCTAAGCCTCTGGCTGGCCCACTGCGCGGGCTCTAATCCTCTGGCTGGCCCACTGCGCGGGCCCTAAGCCTCTGGCTGGCCCACTGCGCGGGCCCTAAGCCTCTGGCTGGCCCACTGCGCGGGCCCTAAGCTTCTGGCTGGCCCACTGCGCGGGCTCTAAGCCTCTGGCTGGCCCACTGCGCGGGCCCTAAGCCTCTGGCTGGCCCACTGCGCAGCCCTAAGCCACTGGCTGGCCCACTGGGCGGGCCCTAAGCCTCTGGCTGGCCCACTAAGTGTTGGTTGTTTCTGTTTTACTTGGGCGGAGTATGAGTATTTATGACTCGTATGGTCGCTTTAGTAAGATTTTGCCATATGTGTTTAACAACTTCTGCTCTGTTGAATCTAAGTTGAAATCTTAATGGGTTTGTAACTGTGCACTGTGTTAGATAATGTTTCAGTGGTCTGTTGGGCATTTCTCCACAGTGCTGACATTTATATAACTGTTGTGATCATAACTTGCAGTAATAACCTGTAACAAAAGCCTGTTGTACTAATAGCAATTAGTAATAAGCAACAATAAATACCTGTTGTAATAATACAAATAAACTATATCCTGTTGTAATTATACAATTCATTAATAGCCTGATGTAATTATAACTTGCGGTAATAATATTCAATAATATCCTCTTGTAATAATAATCTGCAGTAATAACCTACAATAATAGCCTGTTGTAATAATTACCTGCAGTAATAATCTAAAAAAATTGCCCCTTGTTATAATAACCCATAGTAATAACCTTCAATAATAGACCATACTAATTATAACCCGTAGAAATTTTGCTATAAAATATTAAGTATCTGTTGTTGTTGTTTGAGATTCATCTACTCGGAACAAAAAAGTTTCAAGTAGCACGGGCTATGGTGAGCCCATAGTGGACTTTACAATATATTAAGTATCATTTAAACCCCCAGTTATATCTTTTATTCTGAGTCGCTTCTAATTGTTATTGAAGCCAAACTTCTGAGGTGACTTTATGTTTCATCTGTTGTTCAGGACTTTATTCAACATGTTCGGTTGTTGAGTTTATTATGTGTTTTGGGAAATTATAATAAAATGTTGACTTAAGGTAAAAGGAAGAAGGCTGTGTTAGCGGGTCGACCTGAGGACCGTCGTGACCCCAGCGGGTGACCCCAGCGGGTGACCCCAGCGGGTGACCCCAGCGGGTGACCCCACACACTGACCATGACTCTTCCTGATTAGTCAAGACTAACAAAGTATTATATAGCAGCCCGTCCTCTTAAGGTTCCCAACGTCAAGAAATTGAAGCATTAAATTCCCATTATCCTAACCTACCAGAGGAAGCAAAACAGAAAACGGGAGAGTATGCAAATATCTCGAGCCTCTACCATTTTCAGTACGACAATTTTTGGCCTTAGGTAGAGTATACGTCAAAATGCGACGTTCTATTTGGAGGACGGGTTGTATATAGACCTTCACCTCAACACTAAGTGACACTAAGAACCTTTATCTGAAGGAAGTGATAACCATTAAGGAGTGAAAACTGCCCTCAAGTACTTATGAGAAAAGTCTTAATACAAGACTCCTGTTATTTTAAGAATGAAAACGTTGACTCGTGTCAAGACTGTTATGACCTCTGGGTCATCAGAGGTCACCAGTGTGTTTACTTATGTTGCCATTAATCAACAGTTGACCTTTTGATTAATGTGATCATGTATATATGATGATCACGTGATCATGTATACTTTGTAGCTCGCTTACCAAGAATTCATGTTTATCGTAGATCTAACGTGACAGCTTCCTGGTCATGTATATTGTAGAGCTGACCTGATAGCCACGTATTCATGTATACTGTTAAGCTGACCTGTTAGATGTAGTCATGTATACTGCAGAGCTAACGTGACGGCCGCTTGGTCAAGTATACTGTAGAGCTGACCTGACAGCCACGTATTCATGTATACTGTATATCTGACCTGACAGCCACGTATTCATGTATACTGTATATCTGACCTGACAGCCACGTATTCATGTACACTGTATATCTGACCTGACAGCCACGTATTCATGTATACTGTATATCTGACCTGACAGCCACATATTCATGTATACTGTAGAGCTGACCTGACAGCCAAGTGGTCATGGGGAACTGCTGGTCTTGCAACCAAAAAGGTAAATATTTTTTGGAATTGGCGTGTCTGGCAACGATGTTGTCATGTATACTCTGGAGATGTTAACCTAGTAACGATGTTTTCATGTATACTGCAAAGCTGCTTGTCTGAAAACTACATTGTTTTGTACACTGCGAAGCTGGCATGTCTGGCAACCACGAAGTTCTCAATATTGTGGAACTGCTTGTCTGGTAAACCAAGAGGTTAGGTACACTGTGATGTTGGTTTACCTGGCAACCACATGTTCATGTAACCTGTAGAAGCCCTCGTCTGGCAGTCACATTCTCAGGTATACTGTGGAGTTGTCAGTCTAACAACCTGCGAACATAACCAGACCTTATAACCTGTTCCTATAACATAACTAATAACTATAAGTTATAACCAGCAGTACCATCGGCCAAAATAACTTGTAAAATTCTTGCTGGTTTTGCCTTTGGCAATATTTTGCTGTAACAGCCTTCAGGAATTGCTAATCATAATTACTACAATAACAGCCTTTAATGATAACTTGCAGTAATAACCTTCCGAAATAATCTGTATGAAGAGAAATATATGTTATTGCAACCCGTTTTTCTTTGGTATTGAATATGGAATAATATTTTCATATGTGCAATATTATGAGAACAATTTGTATTCTTTGTATCATATTGCACCATCTTGCATCATCTTGCAGCGCTCTGTGTCTTTTTTTTAATTTATTACGTGTGTGTTAGGAATTTATATTAAATGCTTGAAAAAAGAAAAATAACCAATCATTAGGAAAAATTAACTCGACTAATAACCTACAGTAATAACACATCATAATAGCATGAAGTAATTTAGGGCAGAAATAGTTTTGAGAGCAAGAGGGGAAGGCCAAATAAACAATGACACTAATAGTTGATAGAGTGTGCAGTTATTGCTGTGGATTCAGCTAATTACTGTGATATTAGACGTAGTATTGATAAATAAAGATAATATTGTGTTTTATTATTTTAAGTTGAGAGAATGTCATGTGGACATTGTTTTTGAATAAAGGTGTGAATAGAACACATGGATGAACTTCGGGGAGTTCAGTGTTCCTCGCCTGAAAGATTGAAATTTCAGTTTATGTATTTGAATTTGTTGTGTTTCATGTTCTAGATGGTAACACATGGATAGCAGAAGAGTCTATTATTTTTTTTAGCTAGATTTTGCTGACAGTTTAGGGATATTGCATTTAGTTATATAAAATCAGGGTATGGGATGTTTTGTTTTCAGATGCATTGGGTAATTGCATTTGTTAGACTGTCAGCCTAACAGTCAGGATTCACATGTTGGGATCTGCATTTTTATGAGATTATGGTGATGTAATCTGTTGATTGTAGGGATTTGTTGTATAGGGTAGATTTTTTTTTTGGTTAAGCATTGGTTCAAATTGTTAGTTATTCAGTAAAGGAATGGGATAAGAAACTTCATGTTAAATAGATTAACACAATGTTTCTTGAATACGTGAGTGAGAGGGTTGTGACAGTCTGAGCTGTTTGAAGGAAGCTTATAGATGTGGGATTATATGAATTACAGAGGACACAAGCTAGTTGGAGTCAGAGGGAACTTTTAGGTAGCAGTAGAAACGGTTATTCCCCCAAGGATCAAGGGATTAGCGGGGAGAGGGTATAGACAAAATGGCTACAACCTTCCTGAGTGTTTTAATTCATCAGTTTAGAGAAATTCAGTAATTAAAAGTATTTGTAATAATATTAAACCTTGCTTAAGAACTTATGTTAAATTAACGTCATTTTAGAATAAAGATTCAACTCCTCGTAGTCAAAAATTGTAGATGGCGCATTTAAAATATGGGGTGTATTTTCAGTGCACGGAAAATATGTACCATCTTGGGTGTAATTCAGTAAATTAGAAAAATTTAAGTATGATCCAGTATTGTAGTTATTATTAAATTCCGCTCAAGTATCTAGGTAATTTTCCAATGGTTTTGAATAATGATTATGTCACCTTCAGTGACAAGTACACGATTAAGTTTTGTTAATCATCTTAGAGTAGTAATTTTGCAACTAAGCCAAGGGCAGCTTCTCTGCTGGGAGAGGAGAGAAAGATCAGTGTGGTTTCCACTTGTATAGGGTATGTCCAAATCCAGGACAACATGGATTTAGAGCGGGAAGATCCTGTCTGTCACAGTTACTCAACCACTATGTCAAAATCACAGAAGCCCTAGAAGAAAAGCAAAATGCAGATGTTGTATACACAGACTTTGCAAAGGCGTTCGACAAATGTGACCATGGGGTGATAGCTCACAAAATGAGGTCAATGGGAATAACTGGAAAAGTAGGACGCTGGATACTCAATTTCCTGTCGAACAGAACACAAAGAGTAACAGTCAATCAGATAAAATCGAGTCCAAGCGATGTTAAAAGCTCTGTACCTCAAGGTACAGTCCTTGCACCGCTACTGTTCCTTATTCTCATATCTGATATAGACAAAAATACACGTCACAGCTTCGTGTCATCCTTCGCAGATGACACAAAAATCAGCATGAAAATTACCTCTGCTGAAGACATTGAAAAACTACAAACAGATGTCAACAAAGTTTTCGATTGGGCAGCAGAAAATAATATGATGTTTAACAGTGATAAATTTCAGGTACTCAGGTACGGCAAAAATGAGGATCTGAAACATAATACAGGGTACAAAACACAATCAAATCTTCCCATAGTAGAAAAACAGCATGTCAAGGATTTGGGAATAATGATGTCCGACGATCTAACGTTTAGGGAGCATAACCAAGCAAATATCGCATCAGCCAGAAAAATGATCGGATGGATTACGAGAACTTTCAAATCCAGGGATCCCATCACAATGGTTGTACTCTTCAAGTCACTTGTGTTGTCCCGTCTCGAATACTGCTCAGTACTCACTTCCCCCTTCAGAGCAGGAGAGATTGCTGAAATAGAGGGAATACAGAGAACATATACGGCACGCATAGACGAGATAAAACACCTAAATTATTGGGATCGTCTCAAAGCTCTCCAAATGTACTCTCTAGAAAGGAGACGAGAGAGATACCAAATAATATACACGTGGAAAATACTGGAGGGCCAGGTCCCAAATCTACACAGTAAAATAACAACGTACTGGAGTGAACGATATGGAAGAAAATGCAAGATTGAACCAGTGAAGAGCAGAGGTGCCATAGGCACAATCAGAGAACACTGTATAAACATCAGAGGTCCGCGGTTGTTCAACGTCCTCCCAGCGACTATAAGAAATATTGCCGGAACAACCGTGGACATCTTCAAGAGAAAACTGGACTGTTTCCTAAGAGAAGTCCCGGATCAGCCGGGCTGTGGTGGGTATGTGGCTCTGCGGGCCGCTCCAAGCAACAGCCTGGTGGATCAAACTCTCACAAGTCGAGCCTGGCCTCGGGCCGGGCTTGGGGAGTAGAAGAACTCCCAGAACCCCATCAACCAGGTATCAACCAGGTTTGGACAACAGCTGGAGAAAGGGATCCTCTCCCTGAGGGGGGTCAAGGTCACGACCTCTGGCCCAGGTCTTTGTAGAGGTAAGGTAAAAGTCTGTGTATTAACGGATTGTTTAATGACTTCATGCCATTGCCAAAGTAGGATATTGTCAGCTGGGGAGAATTCCTATGTTCATATAACTAATTGTATTTTAATAAATTCGCTTAAATTATTCGTGTTTAGTGAGTTCTCCGATTTAATCTTGATTATTCGAATCTTTAGATCCTGGGATTTGGGCAATACCACCATGTGCTCCATGTAAGTTTCTTTATCGTTTCAATAGATTTTCCCTAGCTTTAGTTCAGTAAGTCAACTTTAATAGTAAATTCATCCATTGGGGTTCCACATTCGGGGAGTGTTGTCTAATTGGCGGTTTCCTGTTTCATCGTCAATTAGGGGAGTTAATCAGTGAGGAGTTGATTCAAGTGGTGGCAGTGGAAACACGTAGAGTCTCTAGAGTTACTGGAAGCTGATCAGGTTGGGTTACAGTTACCTGTGGCAGGTAGCTACAGGTGACGGATCTCCCAATCCTGAGCACTCCATGTGCAAACTCTGTGAGCAGGAACTGCGGCAT
>WNGS01167673.1:11540-40346 GCA_020271785.1 Procambarus virginalis | reverse complement strand
AGATATAGTCCAGGGCAAGGCCTCTGATTCCATAATGCTGGAGTTTAAGTAAGAGGTAGTTGTGATTAACAGTATCAAAGGCTTTTCTTAGGTCAATGAAGAGTCCAATCGGAAACTCATTTTTGTCAAGGGCTAAGTAGGTTACGTCAAGGAGACTAATGATTGATGAAAACAACCATAAATTTTGAGATAAATAAAAGAGGGCAATTTTTTTTCCGACCTAGATTTCATTCAAAATTTGAAATAAGATACCGATTTTTGAGGGTACACTGTCTACTGAGAATGTCGGTTATTAGTACTTTCTTAAGTGTTCATGGACTGGTGACTTTACCCTAACTTATTTCTTTACTTTTGTTTTCTTTAGGGGCTTCCCAAGACTTCTTTCCTGGTTTATTGTAGCCAAGTACCAAACTGAAATCAAGATTGGAAGGATATCTCTACTTCGACTAAGTTTTGAAGATGTCCTCATCAAGAAGTCTGGTCTTAGTATTGTAAGTTACTAAGAGTACGATTTTAATGTATGGCTAATAATATATATACTATACAGTACAGTATTTCTGAGCCTCTGTAAATTCCATATACCGTACATATTTTATTGAATACTGTATCATTCATTTAACAAACATCATTTTAATACACATGGTTATAGTGTTATCTTGCAAATTTTGACTCTAAAAGAAATGAAATATTTTGTTGCTGTACTTCAAGCTTAAAAATGCATTAGTTGACACTTATATGAAATATTTATCTCATGAAAAGTATATTAGTGTAAAACATGTACTGTATATGATTATAAATTTCAGAAAGTTGACAGGGTTGGTGCCACTAGCAGCCTTTTTAATCAAGAAGAAAGAAAAATTTTTGCCATTAAAATACACGATGTTCGGATTGAAAAGGAGGTAAGAAAATTTTTTGTATATATTGATGGTGTGTTTAGATAACCAGTGGGATATACTTACCTTGCCCCTCATAGGTGTACATTCTTGTAGCCTACCTCACTAGACCTTTTGAGTCCTATGCATTGCCTACTGGGATCCAATACCAGAATCTAGCTCACTTATTAATGACTGGAGCAGAAGGAAAGAGATCAATCACAATACCAGAGAAACTTACCTGAAAGCATAGGTGCAACAAAACAAGCAACAGCTTGATGGAAATTAGGCATCCTGAGGTAAACAAAAGACAAACATTGTGCTGCAGGACAGCCTTGTGTGCCTGACTGCCACCAGATGGCAGCCCAGGTTTCCTAAGGTCTCAACCAGCCTGTCCCCTCATTCTGGAGCCATCTGTGCAATGCCCTGTAATCCCACAGGAAAGAAGGGACCAGGCCAGGGATGGAGCACTACTGTGAATCCACCAAGAAAGAATACTTCATTAAATTTAATGTTCAATTTCTATTACTTTTCAAGTACTCCTAGAGTTTACATATAACAGTGCCTCAATAGGGCACTAGAGAAGGCCAACTTTTCCAAAAACAGTAAAGGCAAACTGGGCTGACCTGTGGTGAGATGGGGGTGGGGGGAGACTAGCAAGAGTAGAATGTCTGGGGCTAAGAACAACACGTGTACCAAACATCTAAGAGTGCACGAGTGCAGTTAGCCCTAAGGACAACCAACAGGGAATGAGGAGCCACCATCAGAAGGACCACCAGAAGCTTTGATCCAGAATGGCAGCCAATAACCAAATGGTAAAGAATGTAAATTAATGCAGAAAACACCACATATCCAATGATCAGGGACAAATAGCCACTTGGCTGGCCTGAACTACAATGCTCTACGCCTGAACTATTATACTCTAAAGTTTCATTTTACGAAGATGCCATTGATAAGTGTATAATTTGGGATATAAATGGCCCACAGAGCACAGAAAACTTATAAATATATTGTTTGGAGAAATGATTTTTGACTTACAACCTTTCTCTGTAGTATAAGATATTGGGTTTATAAGACTCTTGAACTATACCTGCCCAAATTATCAAATTCTTTCCAGAAAATATTTAAAAATATATTGTGTGGGGATATATGTATGTGAGCATTAGAGACAAGATACAGGAGGAAATTAACATTGCTACACATTTATCTTTTACTAGTGATTGCTAGACCGCCATTATAGCAAATACATGATTGGATTTACCAATTTATATTGATTTAACAATTATTTTCTATTCTTAAATCAATCTATTGTATTAATACATTTACTGTACCATGCTCAACATGTTAAACATTAATTTTTCCAAACTAAAATACAAAAATTTTCAGAAAAATATCCAGCTACAGTGGGGCCTCGATTTACGATGGTAATCCATTCCCAGAGATGTATCGTAAGTTGAAATATCGCAAGGCGAAGCGATTTTTCCCATTAGAAATAAAGGGAATTGAATTATTCCGTTCCCCACCCTCCAAAATATTAACTTACAAATACATTTTATACTGAATACAATTTTTCTTGGGGAAGCCCTGTCGGCTCCCCGGAGCTATCCAGACTGAATGGATATGTATAACTTTCTGGCATCAGTCAATGTATGTAGTTCTTGCCTACCGGGTACCACGAGCTAGAACCTGGCCCCTTCTAGAGGCATGAGGAGCAATGGCCTATTGAGATCCCCCCTTATGATTGGGATCATTCTATATCTGCCATCTATCAGGATAGGCACCCAGAAAGGTAGGCGCCCCAAAACAAACCCCAATTCTGGTAAACTATTGCGACCGAAGACCGAGCATGTGGACAGAACTCCCCTAACGAAAATTAGCAAACAAGCATGATGTCGTCATGTCACCGCACCGCTGTCTGCGCAACCCCCCCCTCCCCGGAAGGGGGAAGGGGGGAGCCCCAGACCCCACCGTTGATGACCCAACCATTAGTTCTTAGGCTGATGGGATCTGGTGCGGTCGTGCCTCTGGCTCCAGTTTTCTGTTGCAGTTCTGTGCCTTGTGGTGTGAGCTGTCCCTTCCAGTGGTGTGTAGGCCAGGAGTCATATTCCACGGTGCTTGGGCTGCATGCGCCTAGGGTCACCTTCCCTAGGTGCCCTGTAAGTACTGCCCTTGGGGCTTAGGGCCACCTTCTCTGGGTCACCTTGGGGTCTAGCTCTGCTCTGCCGTGTACTGCTCGGTACTTGGCTGCCCTTGGGGTCAGCTGGTGTTTTTTCTTGTCCTTGTTTGTCTCTGGGTAGGGGTAGTTTTTGTCACTGGTAGGGGCGCGGGGTACTGCACAGCTAGTTTTCACCATTAACAGCGGCCGACTCTGTTTCGCCCGTGTACGTTGTCCTTTTGCGGGGTTTTTCTTTTGTTTTTGTTTTCTGTCTGGTGGGGAGGTCTGCCTGTTGGTTCCCCATCGCTGTTCTTGGGATATATCTATATCTTTATTCCTCCATTTTGTGTTGGTGGTCCTCCCCGCTTGGCCCCCGTGAGTGTACATGTCTCGGGGGTTCAGCTATAGCAGTTTGTTTGGTAGTTTTGGGTGCTGGTTTGCAGTATCCTGCCTGGGCTTCCTTAAGTGTTACCAAGGCTAAGGGCCCTGGAAAACCCCACGGGGGCTATGTGGTCCGATGGATGTGATAGTCCCATCTGGTTCCCTCTCTGGTTCAGTCTTGGCTGGGTCTGGTTTGGGACGCTCGCACTGCTTCCTTGTCTCTTCCTCCGGCGACTCTCTTGCGCCTGCGGTCCGCCTTTCCCCGTTTCTGAGGGGTTCCTGGTCACGAGGCGGTTGCTCAAGAGTTTGTGCGGGAGCCTGAACTTTGCCAGAATGGTCTACTCGCCAGGTCGGGTGTGGCTTCATTGGCTGTTTTGGTTCCTTTGGGGCCCGCCCTTCAGCCTCTCTCGCGATCGTTGGGTTCAACCTCCGGGGGCTTTACGCCGGTTGGTGCATTGCCGGCTTCCTCTTCGGGTTTTCGGGGTTCGGTGTCTTGGCGCCTTCCCGAGCTCTCGCTCGATGTGTACACGGACGCATCAAATCTTGGCTGGGGTTTTGTGACCAGTGCTCACCAGGCCGACCAGGGGTGGTGGGGTCCGTCCTTCCGTTGGGCTCACAGCACAGTATGGGAGTTCGCGGTGGTGTGGATGTTGCTCCGGAGGATTCGAGTCGCTCACGGATCGACGATCAGGCTCCATTTGGACTGCTCCCCGGTGGTTCATTGCCTGAACCGCGGGGGTTCGATGCAGTCCTTGGCTCTTTGGGGCTTGTCGCTTTGGGTGACTGGTCTGCTGAGTACTCAGGGTTTGGCCCTCCTGGCGGTTCACGTCCAGGGGGTGTCCAACGTCCTGGCGGGTGGCCTGTCATGGTTTCTTCCCCTTTCCACGGAATGGACAGTCGAAGCCGACTCCTTCAGTTGGCTATGCCAGATGTTCAGGATTCCAGACGTGGATCTCTTCGCGTCGGCGTGGATGAGGCGTCTCCCGGTATATGTGGCGCCCTTCCCCGACTGCGAAGCCGTCGAGGTCAATGCCTTCAGGCAAGACTGGGCGAGATGGGGTTACCTGTACCTCTTTCCCCCGGTTTTGCTGTTGCTCCAGGTCCTGACTCGCTTGGAGACTTACCGAGGTCGAGTTGACCTTCTGGCTCCTTGGTGGCCGGCCCAGCCTTGGTTTCAAGGTCTGCTTGCTCGGTGTCCGAACCTGAGGGTCGTCCCGCGGCTGCGCCTCTTTCAGCAGATCGGTCCAGCCCTGTACGAGGCTGGTTCGGTCTTCTCCTCAAGTCTTCATATTTGGTGTTTTTGACTCGGGTTGATCATTCCTTGTATGGTGCGCAAGTGGCTTCGTTGTTGGTCTCCCACCTGTGTACTTCGTCTCAGCGGCAGTATGAGGTTTCCTGGCGGTCCTTCCGGTTTTTCCTATCACTGCGTCGGTGTTCCTCGGTCTCTGATAGGGTTGTTCTGTCTTTTCTCTCTTGGTTGTTTCAGGATCGCCATCTTATGCCGAATACTGTCGCCTCGTATCGTGCGGCGTTGGCGGAGCTGCTTCAGCTTGCTTTTGGTGTTAATGTTACTTTCGCCCCGTTTCGCAAGTTGTCTCATGCGTTGTTTCACCTACGGCCTGCCTATGCGCCGCCTGAGCCATCTTGGTCTTTGGACCCCGTGCTCTTGTTTTTCTCTTTGCCTCGGTTTGTTGTGGCCCCTTCCGTTCGGGATTGTTTTTCTAAGGCTCTTTTCCTGTTGGCATTGGCCTCGAAGGGTCGGGTTGGGGAGCTTCATGCTCTCCTTTGGCGCCAAGGTTTAGGCTCTTTCGGTCCTGGTGGTCGTTATGTTTGCTTGCAGCCGTCTCCCTCTTTTCTGGCAAACAATGAGATGGCTGCATTCCGGAGGGGGCCGTGGGTTGTTGATGCTTGGTTGGTCAGGCCGGGGATGCATCATGTGTTGTGTCCGGTTGTGGCTCTTCGCCGTTATATGCATGCCACGGCTTCTGTTGCCGGGGATGCGCTCTGGGTTGATCCAGTTTCCCTTCTTCCCTGTTCCCGGGCTCGGGTCTCTCAGGTTGTCCTCAGGGTTATTAAGTGTAGCCAGCCTGTGGTTTTTCCCTGGGCCCATGATGTTAGTAAATTTGCTGCTTTGGTGGCTGTCTTTGGCAACATGTCTTGGGTGGACATTCGGGCCAGGGTTTTTGGAGATCGAACAGGGTCCTGGCCGTTCGCTACCTGGTGAATGTTCCTGGGCCTAGTCGGGCCTGCATTGCTTTGGGTCGGCGGTTGCAGCCAGTTGTCTCGACTTCTCGTTGAGGAGTGAAGACGGACTACCGCTCGGGTAAGTCCCTGTTTTTTTCCTTATTTTTGAGTAGTTAGCTCTGTGGAGCTGACGGGGTTCCTCCCAGAAAACCAGTGTTGAATGTAATGAAACGCCATTATCTGGGTGAGTCCCGGAGGCTCCCCGGCATTGCTTCCTCCCTCCGGTCGGCGGTGTTTTCGCATTTTGTCATCCAGCCTAAGAACTAATGGTTGGGTCGCCGACGGTGGGGTCTGGGGCTTCCCCCTTCCCCTCCCGGGGAGGGGGGGGGTTGCGCAGACAGCGGCGCGGCGACATGATGACATCATGCTTGTTTGCTAATTTTCGTTAGGGGAGTTATGTCCACCTGTTCGGACCGGCGCCTATCCCGGTCGATGGCAAACATGGAATGCTCCCAATCATAAGGGGGTCTCTATAGGCCATTACTCCTCGTGCCTCTCTAGAGGGGGCCAGGTTCTGGCTCGTGGTCCCCGGTAGGCAAGAACTCCATGCATTGACTGATGCCAGAAAGTTATACATATCCATTCAGCCTGGATAGCTCTGGAGAGCCTCTGGGACTCACCCAGAAAATGGCGTTTCATAACATTCATCGCTGGTTTTTTCTCTAACTACAATACAGTACTGTACATTTATCCACCAGAGGGTTATATACCCATGGAACTGCCATAATGATAAAATGATAATTGTCTTAATGATAAAAATGTCTTAATGATAAAAAATATCATTAAGACAAATGGCGGGCCCTTTAACAAGCTGCCGGCTTTCTGTCTTCGTCGAGGCCACTAGATAGTTAGTGGCCCTTGGGTAAATTCAGTAAATATATACAGTACAATAATTGTCAGCGCATCTTCCGAGCAACAAGGACAGTTACACAGTATCTCTTAGAATTACATAGGTAAACAACAAATGTAACATATTTGTTTACTACAATGTTGGTGCTGCCTGTAGAAGTTGAAAAAACAGTTTTACTTCGAAATATACTAATTTTATAAGAAAATTCAACGTAAATAGGAGGCAGTAGAGCTCCGATAAGCCAGCGCTAAATCTTCAATATAGAGAATGTTGCCTGCTCTCTGATTGGCCAAACGAAACACAGTAGTGACCTCTATCAGCAGGCAGGTGAACCAACACATATCTTCCTAAGTGGACCTACGTGAATTGCACCTAAGCATCTTCTTAAGGCATACTTAGGAACCTTCGTAGCAAACCTACTTACGAAGAAATACATGGAGCTTCGTGAATCTAGGTCCACCAGAATCACTTTGATTCTGGCTCTTGGTGGGCCTTGGAGTCTTCTGCAATCCTTAGGCTAAGTGATACCAGCAAGTAAGCACCAGAAGTGAGAAGCTGCTGAGGACACGCCAGAAAAATAAGTTTCATTGTATTCAATCCTTAATTTTCATTATTGCATATAAATTTTTCACTAATCAATTGTCCTAAGACTTGTGGTGTCCATTCATGACTACAATAGTCAAGGTGGGGACACAAGGAATTTATATAAGTCAATTAATTGATAATTTTATTATCTTCTATTTGTTAATTCTAGGTATACAGTATGTACACATTTATAATGTATTTCAAACTTTAAATTCTTTGTGTGTTATGCAGTAACGCTAGTTATGCCTACAAATATATATTTGTTTATTACCCTTAAGGTATGTGATAAACGGAGAAGAGGGACTCGAACAGAGACTGTAAATAATACAAGTATGGAGTCCACATATTCTGCAGCAGGAGCAGATAACTCATCTACACCAGTGGAGCCACACGTTATTAAACTTAGAATTTCACCATCTGTTGTGACTCTTGCACAGGTAAATTCAGATATTTTTGAATGGATTGCTAAATTAGCAAGAATTATTCACATAAGTCACATATTCTGTAATTACAACACCTTATCATTATACTTGGTAGTGTATATCTCTTGAAAAGAGGTAGTGAAAACCTCTTGTTTTCTGGGGGGAGCCCCATCGGCTTCCCGGAGCTTTACCAGGCTGATATGCTAATGTCAGACTTTGGCATCAGTCATGTGTACGGAGTTCTTAGGGCCTACCGGGGACCACGGCCAGAACCTGGCCCCCTCAGAGAGGCAAGGAGAGCAATGCCTATAGAAACCCCCGTGTGGTTGGAAGCATTCTATGTCTGCCATCGACTGGGTCAAGCATCCAGAAAGGTAAGCATCCCAAAATAAACCAGTATTCTGGTGAAAATTGTTACCAAAAGCCGAACTAGTGGATAGAACTCCCCAACAGAAAACAAGCAAACTAGTATGACGTCACACGTCACCGCGTCGCTGTCTGCGCAGCTCCCCCCTTCCCGGGAGGGGGAAGGGGGAGCCCCAGACCTCTCACACCGGCTATCCACCCATCAGTTCTTTGGCTGATGCTAAAGGCACCGGTCGTGTGCTCTGGCTCCAGAGGTTGTTTCAGCACTGTACCTAGAGGGTGGTGTCTTGTCTTCTAGGTAGTGCGTGAGCCGGGAGTAAGTCTCCAGCACTCGGGCTGCATGTGCCTAGGGTTACCTTCCCTAGGTGCCCTGTAAGTACTGCCCTTGGGGCTTGGGGTTACCTTCCACAAGTTCCTTGGGTCCTGCTTCTGCTAGGCCATTTACTGTTTGGTTTACGGCCACCCTTTGTGTGATAGAGGGTTCTGTCTCCCTTGTTTGCCTTAGGGTAGGGGTCTGTTTGCACTGGTAGGGGCGCAGGGTACTGCACAGCTTGTTTTCACCAATCATAGTGGCCGGCTCAGTTCCGCCTGGGTACGCTGTCCTCTAGCAGGGTTTTCTTTTTCTTTTTTTGTTTCTCTACCTGGTAGGGGGCCTGCCTTTGGTTCTTGCCCCCTTTGTACTGAGTTCTCTTCCTTCTTCCGGTGGTTCCCCCTGCTAGGTCCCCGCGAGTGTACACGTCCCGGGGGTTCAGTTCTTAGAAAGTTGTTTGGTAGACTTGGGTGCTGGTTAGCAGTACCCTGCCTGGGATTACCTGAGTGTGAGTCCTTTTATAGTAAACGCTGGACCCTGGGTAACCCCTAAGGGAAGCGTGGGCACAATGGATGTGGCCCCGGAGTCCCCCTTCGCTTTGTGCGAGTTCGAGGGTTGCTCTGTCCCCTTGTCTCAGGGTGACTCTCCCTGTTTTGCCTCCATCTGCTGACTGTGGGGTTGGTGACACCTTCGGCCCTGAGTCCTGCGAGTTTTGTTGCTTGTTTGTGACATAGTTACCCTGTCTTATGCTGACTATGTGGGTTCAGGCAGCACAGGCGTTGCACGTTGTGTTTCGGTGGCAACGTGTTATGTTGTTTGTTCCCTGGAAGCCCCGAGGCTGCCTGGTTTTGGTTGGTGGTCCTGTCGGGTTCCCCCCACCTTCCTCCCTGCATCTGGGTCCTTAACCGTCTGTGGGTTCAGGGTTGGGGCGGGGCTTCCATGGTTTTGAGACTCGGTCTCAGGGAGTTCCCCTTCCGGGGTAACGACGGGGGCATTTGAGCCTGTTCCTCCAGCCGTGTTGTAAGAGTCTGCCATTGGGCTCCCTTCCTTTGTATTTTTCATGGCTGTCCTGGTTTTTTCTTGTGAGGCTGGGGCTTTGGGGGGACAACTTGGCCCCGGGGCCTACCATGTTGGTTCCCGGGGCTGGGGTGGGGCTGACATGGGGTCCTCAGGCTCCGTTGGACCCCACCGGGGTTTTTCTACCCTCTGGGCAGAAAAACAGTTACACGGAGTGGGGTTTTTCCTTCCCCACTCTCCGCGTGAGTTGTTGGGCGTCGGCCCCTCCCCGGGCTCGGTTCCTAGTCCATTTAGCCCATTGGTTCCGTCCTGTCGGTGGGTGCTCTTCTCCGTTCTTCCCCCCCCTTTTTTTTTTATTCTTGGGACGGGACTTCTCCATCATATTCCCCCTCTTCTTGGGGTTCTGCATGACTTTGGTCTCTGGTGCAACTGAGCCTTTCTGTGCCTTTGTCATTTGTGCTTGCTTCTGTGTGTTCTCGAAGGTTCGGGATGGTTTTTGCTCCTTCCCGTATTATTGGAATGTCTGTCGTCTTTCGGTGAAGCTTCCCTCCAGTCCTGTCTAGGGCTTGTTGGTCCTCTTCCGGGCAACTTCTTGATTTTTGGCCCTGTCGCGTTCTTTTGTTCATGTCCCTTCTCTCCGTGCTGTGTCTTGGCACTGCTTGTCTTCCATCTCCTTCTTATCGGCTCGGGTTTCCGGCTCAGCCTGCTTGGTGGGTGCTCCATATACTTATTTTGTCCAGGTCATCTTGAAGGGCATGACAATCATCTAAGTTTCTTATCCTTCTATTATCTTAGCATCATCAGCAACATGTTCATATAATTCTGTANTTTCTGTGGCTTGGAAGAAAATGCACATCAAGTGGGGGCTTAATTTATTATTAATTATTATGTAATTAATTACATAAATTAATTATTATATAAATTAATTACAAAATTAATTATATAAATTAATTACAACATTAATTATTACAAAATTTATTACATAAATTAAAATAATCATAGATGACTATTATTGAGCTTATCACTTTGGGGGTTCCGACGGAGCACCCCCAAAGGCAACACAATTCGTTGGAAATTGGGACAAGTGTCCTCAGCAAAACCGCATTGGCGTCTTCCCCCGGAAAGGCCAGGGGATGCAGGGGATCCCGGGAGGCGGGTGGGCGTTTTGAGTGTATCGCCCGGGAACGCAGCAGCGAGACGATTGGTGCGTCCCCGTGCGCGCGTAAATACCCCCCCCAAGATGCACGCTCAACCATGGTCGGTTAGCCACCGAGTATGGTATTACATTTTCTTCCTTCCCAGAAATTCCGCCGTTTGCCTTGCATACAGCGTCTATTTTCTGTGGCTTGGAAGAAAATGCACATCAAGTGGGGGCTTAATTTATTATTAATTATTATGTAAATTAATTACATAAATTAATTATTATATAAATTAATTACAAAATTAATTATATAAATTAATTACAACATTAATTATTACAAAATTTATTACATAAATTAAAATAATAATCATAGATGACTATTATTGAGCTTATCACTTTGGGGGTTCCGACGGAGCACCCCCAATCCCGTGAGGGCCAGCGGCGCGGAACCCCCACCCCCGAAGGGCGAGCGGAAGCTGGCTGCTATACGTAGGAACGCACCTCCTCGCTACTGTGGCCGTAAGCGTGCCCGTATGCCCGGAGAGGCCATTAAAAAACAGTCGGTCTTCCTTGACCCAGACTGAAAAAGGTACCTTTCCGGGTCTACTTGGCAGATGCTGCGAGGAGACGCAGCTCGCTTGGTGGGCCGGCGGAGTACCATCTTGACGAGCCGTGGAGCGGGGAGGCGGGAAGCCCCCCACTGTGGACTGGGAGGAGTACATACTGCCGGGTTTGTACTCCATGCAGGCAGCGCGTGTCACCGTGGGGAATGACTGGTTGTTTCCGTGTTTATCTTCCTCGTAGTAGCCCACCTTCGCAGAGACCAGTCCTGGATGGCTGGCCCCAGGGCGGGTGTGGGAATGTGGACGCTGTCCACTCCGAGGCCGACTCGCCAGGGTCGACCCCGAGTCGGTCGTTGTCGCTGTGGTGAGCCCCTCGGGTGTGGAGTGGAGGTGTCTGCTTAGAAGGGAGTCGGTTGCCTCCTAGTATACCTCGCACGGTGGGCATGAGAGCCGTGGTCCACCGTTCATAGCCCCACTGCGCCTTCCACGATCATCACAGGTTTTCGTCGTCCTCGTTCTGTTGTGGGTCTGGAAGTAATAAAGCAGTAAGGGTGGGCAGGGGCTGGTGTGCAGAGTTAACGTGAAGAGCAAAGGCACAGGTGCGTGGAACCGCATCAAAGTATACTGCTGGCGACTTAGGCTGCGAGAGTGGGATAACTGGCTGCGACACCTGTCGCGGAAGGCAGGAATAGGTAGGATTGAATAAAGTCCCAGGCATAGCTGAGCGGGCTGCGTCGAGAGTTGGTAGGCACAGGCACGGCAAGTACCAATATTAAATTATATATAATAGGATTTATATAAGTATTTTTACATAAATTAAATTATCAATTAAATTTAATAAGACGATGAATAATAGAAAGATAATAAAATACAATAAAATTGTAGAATATAAAGAATTATAATGTAAATTATGTTAAATAACATAAATTAAGTCAATGTTAAAGCACAGTTCAGCCAGTGGACTGCAGGTGGCTCCGAAGACTGCCTAGAGTGCAGCTAAGTCCATATCGCTATGCCGCGGGGAGATACTAAGGTACGCCAACAGTCCAAGGAAAGAGGGTGTTAAGTGGAATCGAACTGCGGAACCCCTTACGCTCAACAAGACGTATGAGAACTGTAACAAATTTATTATTAAAAGGAGAGAAAATGCGTTAGGGGCGTGCTCAGCTTGTGACACCACCAGCTGGGCCATCAGCTGTTGGATCATTGGCTGGGACCACCTCAGCCTTAACAACAGCAGCTGCGCTTGGCCCCCAGGGGCCTGCTCAGGTGGAACACCAGCAGCTTGGCCATCGACTGCTGGATCCTCGGCTGGTACCTCATCGGCCGGAACAGCAGCAGCTGTGCCTGGCCCCCAGGGGCATGCGCAGCTTGGGGCACCACCAGCTGGGCCATCAGCTGCCGATCATCGGCTGGGACCACCTCAGCCGGAACAACAGCAGCTGTGCTTGGCCCCTAGGCGTGCCCAGCTGGAACACCACCAGCTGTGCCATCAGCTGCTGGCTCATCGGCTGGTACCGCATCAGCCGTGACAACAGCAGCTGCGCATGGCCCCCAGGGGCAAGCTCAGCTGGAACACCACCAGCTGTGCCATCGGCTACTGGAACATCGGCTGGGACCACACCAGCCGGGACAACAGCAGCTGTGCTTGGCCCCCCAGGGCATGCTCAGCTGGAACACCACCAGCTGGGCCAGCAGCCGCTGAATCATCGGGTGGTACCCCACCAGCCGGGACAACGGCAGCTGTGCCTGGCCCCCAGTGTAAGCGGGAAGTACTAAGGGACACCAACAGGCCAAGGCAAGAGGGGGTTAAGTGGCATGGAACTGCAGAAACACTTACGCTCGACAAGACGAATGAGAACTGTAACAAAATTATTAGCAAGAATGGTTAGAAAAAGCTTACTTCCCTTCTTCCCTCGTGAAGATCCTCGTTCGGGACACGCCATCTGCAGCCTCGGCAACTGGACCTTGCAGCTGCGCGAAAATCTTCAGCCAGGACATCCAGAACTGGTCCTGGCGCCCCAGGGCATGCTCAGGTGAACACCCTCAGCTGTGCCATCAGCTGCTGGACCATCGGCTGGGACCTCAGCAGCTGGGAAGGGCACGCTCCTCTGGAAGACTGCCAGCGGAGCCTGCGGCTGCTGGACCATCAGCTGGGACCACATCAGCCGGAACTACAGCAGCCGGGCTTGGCCCCCAGGGGCATGCTCAGCTGGACCACCACCAGCTGTGCACTTAGCTGCTGGATTATCGTCAGGGACCTCATCAGCTGGACTACAGCCGATGGGCTTGTCCCCCAGGGGCGTGCTCAGCCGGAACACCACCAGCTATGACATCAGCTGCTGGATCATCGGCTGGTACCACATCAGCCAGAACTACAGCAGCAGTGCTTAGCCCCCCAGGGGCATTCATAGCTGGAACACCACCAGCTGTGCCCTCAGCTGCTGGATCATCGGCCGGGACCACTTCCGCCGTAACATCAGCAGCTGTGTTTGGCCCCCAGGGCATGCTCTGCTGTAACACCACCAGCTGTGCCGTCAGCTGCTGGATCGTCGGCTGGGACCACATCAGCCGGAACGACAGCAGCTGTGCTTGGCCCCAGGGGCATGATCAGCTGGAACACCGCCAGCTGTGCCGTCAGCTGCTGGATCATCGGCTGGGACTACCTCCGCCGGAACAACAGCAGCTGTGCTTGGCCGCCAGGGTCATGCTCAGCTCGGAAACGCCACCAGCTTTGGCATCAGGAGCTGGATCATCGGCTGGTACCACATCAGCCGGAACAACAGCAGCTGTGCTTGGCCCCCGGGGTCGTGCACAGCTGGGACACCACCAGGTGTGCCATCGGCATGCTGGATCATCGGCTGGGACCACAGCAGCTGTGCTTGGCCCCCAGGGCATGCTCAGCTGGCACACCGCCAGCTGTGCCGTCAGCTGCTGGATCATCGGCTGGGACCACATCAGCCGGGACTGGTAATAAACACCACCAGGTGTGCCATCGGCATGCTGGATCATCGGCTGGGACCTCATCAGCCGGAACGACAGCAGCTGTGCCTGGCCCCCAGGGCATGCTCAGCTGGCACACAGCCAGCTGTGCCGTCAGCTGCTGGATCATCGGCTGGGACCACATCAGCCGGGACTGATAATAAACACCACCAGGTGTGCCATCGGCATGCTGGATCATCGGCTGGGACCTCATCAGCCGGAACAACAGCAGCTGTGCTTGGCCCCCAGGGCATGCTCAGCTGGCACACCGCCAGCTGTGCCGTCGGCTGCTGGATCATCGGCTGGGAACACATCAGCCGGAACAACAGCAGCTGTACTTGGCCCCCAGTGTCACGCTCAGCTCGGAACACCGCCAGCTGAACCATCAGCTGCTGGATCGTCGGCTGGGAAGTAAAGAAGCAATAGGAAATAACAAATTTATATAGATAGGACTTAGAACAACAAACACAATAAAATTATAAAATTAAAGAAATATAATAAATAAATTATAACAAGAAACTAATAATGGAGAAAATAGAATTAATAATAGGACACCACCAGCTGTGCCCTCAGCTGCTGAACCATCGACTGCGTCCACCTCCGCCGGAGCATCAGCAGCTGTGCTTGGCCCCGGGGGCATGCTCAGCTGGAACACCGCCAGCTGTGCCGTCTGCTGGCGGTACCACACCAGCCGGAACTACAGCAGCTGTGCTTAGCCCCCCAGGGGCATGCACAGCTGGAACACCACCAGCTGTGCCCTCAGCTGCTAGACATCGGCTGGGACCACATCCGCCGGAACAACAGCAGCTGTGCTCGGCCCCCAGGGGCATGCTCAGCTTGGGACCCCACCAGCTGTGCCAACAGTCGCTGGCTCATCGGCTGGGGCCACATCCGCCGGAACAACAGCAGCTGTGCTCGACCCCCAGGGGCAGGCTCAGCTTGGCACTCCACCAGCTGTGCCATCAGTTGCTGGATCATCGGCTGGCGCTACATCAGCCGGAACAACAGCAGCTGTGCTTGTCCCCCAGGGGCATGCTCAGCATGCTCAGCCTTCGGCTGCTGGATCATCGGCGGGAACCACTTCCACCGGAACATCAGCAGCCGGGAAAGGCGCTGGGTACACGCACCGGGGACAATCCTAACTACAACTGGGCGCCGCACACGCGGGCGTGGAGGGGAACACGGGCAGGACTGTACCTTAGGATAATGGAGATGGGCCGGCTGCTCCGGCATAATTCTAATCTGAAAATTATATTTTTATTAAAAAATTAGCCGAAATGAAGAGCTGGTGACGCCTAATAAAGACGACGAACCAAGCATCAGTTAGGTTAGGTTCGGTAGGTTTGTTTTGGTGACCGGCTAGCTGCAGCTGTGCTCGGCCCCCAGGGGCATGCTCAGCTTGGCTCACCACCTGCTGTGCCAACAGTTGCTGGATCATCGGCTGGCACCACATCAGCCGGAACAACAGCAGCTGTGCTTTGCCCCCAGGGGCTAGCTCAGCATGCCAGCCTTCGGCTGCTGGACCATCGGCGGGAACCACTTCCGCCGGAACATCAGCAGCCGGGACAGGCGCTGGGTACACGCCAGGCGCCAAGCCCCTTGGGAATCTCCGCCAGCAGACTTTAAGGGGGTAGAAATAGCCTAAGCTACTCTATCCCTTTGAGATGTATTTCTTGCTTATCTCAATAAACATACTTGAACTTGAAGATTATGGTTATTGTAGGGAAAAAGAACCAGACAAATCCTCTTCTGCTATGTAACATTGCACAGATGCATATAGAAGCAAACATGGCATCCGACAGCTTCACATACTTCATCGATGGATCAGTAGACCAGCAGGGACACGAAACCGGAGCTGCAGTTAAAGCAGGAAACTCTGTACATAGTTGGAGGCTCTCAAATGGGTGTTCGACTTTACAAACAGAGATGCTAGCCATTCAAAAGGCTTTGGAACTTGCTCTTGCTCAACACCGACAACATGTTATCATACATACAGATTCGAGAACCGCCATTGAAACCTTGCAACAAGACCACATATGTGATAACATACATCTGATCACAACCGTCCTATCATTCATGCAAACACTCAAACGACAAGGCCGACGGGTCCTTCTCAACTGGGTACCAAGTCATGTAGGAATCGTAGGAAATGACATTGCAGACGACGCTGCAAAACTTGCAACTAAGAGAAGAACTGTAGACATTTGCATACCACAGAGTCTGTCACAGATTAAGCGAGTGATTAGAAACAGAGCAATGCAAAAATTGTACAGTGACCACAACTCAGCTGTTGCAACATCTCGATCTGCGGGTTGGTACAGGAATTCAACCAACTACGAACCACTTATGTTCATGAAGGGGAGCAGTAGGGCAACAGAAGTACACTTACATCGCATCAGGCTTGGATACCCATGTGCATGGGAAATAGGCTTACAGGTTCCGGAAGATGAGAGGAAATGTCAACACTGTGGAGAAATGCCCGACAGACCTCTGGAACATTATCTAACACAGTGCACAGTTACAAGCCCATTAAGATTTCAACTTCAATTCAACAGAGCAGAAGAAGTTGTTAAACACATATGGCAACATCTTACTAAAGCGTCCATACGAGTAATAAATACTCATACTCCGCCCAAGTAAACTAGAAACAAGCGACACTTAGTGGGCCAGCGAGAGGCTTAGGGCCCGCGCAGGAATATCCCTGCTAAAAAAAAAAAAATACAAGGGATTTTACAAAGAATGATTGATTTATAGATAGGGCTAGTACATACAATGCCTAAAGCCACTATTACGCAAAGCGTTTCGGGCATGAAAAACTTAAATGACTAAAGCTTAATACTAATTGAGTTACTGCTGCTCGGCTTAGACTCGGTTACAAGTATCTCTGGGAATTCTCATTATCTGCCGATGTAGACCTGACAAAATGTAAACTGTGTCAACAAAATTATTCGCACACCCTCCGTCACTATGTGATGGAGTGCGAAAAGATACGTGAATTTAGAGACAATTCTATAACCAATGTTCCAGCGATGTGTAAATATTTCATTCAAAATGATCTGCTACCAGAAATTTTAGCCAAATATCCCCAGTTTGCTAACTGTAGGTAGTAACTGAGTGATTGTAACCTATCCACCGCTGTCCACTGGATGGGAGGCGGTGTGCAGGACAAACATATAAATTTTGACACTAGCTCTCCACATATGTCAGTTGCTTAATTTAGAACCTGTACTTGAGGTCGATCTCGAACCCATTGTTGATGTGACGACTTATATTGAATTTTGTAACTAGCTCATCAAGATTGTAACTTGCTTAGCTAAATGAATTGTGGGGTTCAGTCCCTGAGCCATTATGTGCCTCTGTAACCCTTTCCACTACCGCCCACAAGATGGGTATGGGGTGCATAATAAATGAACTAAACTAAAAAAAACTAATTGAGTATAAAGAATAAAATGTGTAGAGAACAATTAAAAAAAGGGATAAAAAGGGGAGGGGGGAAATGGCTAAAAAAGCAGCACAAATACAATTAGGTCGACAAACAGCGTTGTTTAAAAAATAGACATGGGTTGACAATAGAGGAGTAAGGTAGGTTACAGGGAATTTATTAGGTAGTGCTTCGTTTTTATCTTAAACTGGTTGAGGGAGGTACAGTCTTTAACATGGTTGGGAAGGTCATTCCACATTCTGGGTCCCTTGATTTGTAGAGCATTTCTAGTTTGATAAATTCGTACTCTTGGAATATCAAAACTGTATTTATTTCTGGTGTGGTGCTCATGGGTTCTGTTACAACCTTCAATGAAGCTTTTGAGTTCAGGATTGGCATTACAGTTCAGCGTTTTATATATGTATAATACACATGAGAGAAATGGCCACTGCCTTTTGAACGAAAGGCGGTGGAATTTCTGATGGGGAAGGAGGACAATTGCGCACCGCGTTCCGCAAGGCGCGGTGCGGACAGTCTGGGTGGCATAAATAGCGCGGAATGGGAGGTTTCTCTCTCACTCCGCTCCCGTCACCGTCCGCGACTCAAGAAGCGCCCACCCTCCTCCCCCTTTCTGCTGGCTGCCAGTTTCCCCGGTTCTGACTTCGTCAGTCGTTGTTCCGTACGTCTTTCCTCCCGTTTCACTGGGGATGGGTGGGGGGGGTGCAGCGCCCGTCCCCAATCTGTTCCGCTGTCCGCAGCTACTACCTTGACTTTACTGCCATTCTACTAGTAAGCCCTACCTTAAGTCGGCCTCTGGCCTGGGGTTATTTAGGAAATTCTTTCTCCTTATTCCTTGGCGGCTCGGCCTCTGGCCTGGGGTTATTTTCTTCTCCAAATTCATATCAGGCTTTCCCAGTCAAAATGTAATTTTCTGCCGCCTGTTTATTTCCAGCTAGGGTTTCCATTATGTTATGTTGTTCACTTATGGTGTCCTGACTGTTATACTTAGATTTGTTACATTCGCCTCACTGCTAATTCTAGACAATAGGCCATTAGTTTTCTGCAGAGTTTGTTACTAGGCTACAAGATTACTTTTATTTTACAGCGGGTGTACATTTTAAGTTGTTTCGTGTACTTTGAGTTAGCCACGGCTATGTTGTACATTTGTTAAGACCTACTTAGAAGCCTGTCTTACTCTGCAGAATTATTTATACTGTATTAATAAATTTACGCCCCATACTGTTTGTGTCTTCCTTCCCCTGATCAGAAATGTGCAGTGACTTAATATCTAACATATTCAGAGATTTGAGTAGGGGTACCGAGTGATGTCTGGGGCCAGAGTTGGATATTGTCCTAATAGCAGCTTTGTGTTGAGTAATTAGAGGACGTAAATGATTTTGGGTAGTAGAACCCCAAGCACAAATACCATAGTTGAGATATGGATAGATGAGGGAGTAATAGAGAGTCACCAGGGCAGGGCGGGGTACATAATATCTGATCTTAGAAAGAATGCCAACAGTTTTTGAAACTTTTTTTGATATATTTAGAATGTGTCCCTGGAAATTCAGCTTGTGGTCAATGAGAACGCCAAGGAACTTGCCATCTAATTTGTTACAAATTTGGGTATTGTTTATTTTGAGATTTATTTGATTAGAGGATTTATTGCCAAACAGAATATAGAAAGTTTTGTCAATGTTAAGGGTGAGTTTGTTGGCAGTTAGCCAAAGATGGACTTTATTTAGCTCAGTATTTACTGTGGCATTTAGAGCAGGGGGGTCAGGACTGGAGTAAATGAAGGTTGTGTCGTCAGCAAATAGAATTGGTTTGAGGTGTTGGGAGGCATTTGGAAGGTCATTAATGTAGATGAGAAAGAGGAGAGGGCCAAGTATGCTGCCCTGAGGAACACCAATGTTGATGGGTAGGGTGGGAGAAATTGAATTATTCACAAAAACATACTGGAGCCTGTCAGTAAGGTAAGATTTGAGGTAATGCAGGGAGTGTCCTCTGACTCCATAATGATGTAATTTAAGAAGAAGGTTTTGGTGGTTGACAGTGTCAAAGGCCTTACGCAGGTCCACAAATAACCGAACAGGGAACTCATTTTTATCAAGAGCTGCATGAATCAAGTTAATCATACTAATAAGTGCATCGTTAGTGCTTTTTTGGGGTCTGAAGCCATATTGACAAGAGTTTTTTAGTTTAGTTCATTTATTATGCACCCCATACCCATCTTGTGGGCGGTAGTGGAAAGGGTTACAGAGGCACATAATGGGCTCAGGGACTGAACCCCACAATTCATTTAGCTAAGCAAGTTACAATCTTGATGAGCTAGTTACAAAATTCAATATAAGTCGTCACATCAACAATGGGTTCGAGATCGAGCTAAGTATATTGTGTTTGGCTAGATAAGAGTAAAGCTGCTTGTAGATTAGTTTTTCAAATATTTTTGACAAGTTAGGCAGGATTGATATAGGTCTGTAGTTGTTAACATCTGTGAGATCACCACATTTGTGGACAGGGGTTACTCTCGCTTTTTTTTAGAATACCTGGGAAGGTTTGGAGTTCAAGTGACTTGTTGAAGAGCAATGCAATAGCAGGGGCTAAAGATCTGGAGGCTTTTTTGTAAATTAAAATTGGTATCTCATCAAGGGCACTAGACTTGGTTTTAAGGGAAAGTTAGTTAGTTTAGTTCATTTATTATGCACCCCATACCCATCTTGTGGGCGGTAGTGGAAAGGGTTACAGAGGCACATAATGGGCTCAGGGACTGAACCCCACAATTCATTTAGCTAAGCAAGTTACAATCTTGATGAGCTAGTTACAAAATTCAATATAAGTCGTAACATCAATAAGAGAAAGGGAACCTGTATTTGAGGTCGATCTCGAACCCATTGTTGATGTGACGACTTATATTGAATTTTGTAACTAGCTCATCAAGATTGTAACTTGCTTAGCTAAATGAATTGTGGGGTTCAGTCCCTGAGCCCATTATGTGCCTCTGTAACCCTTTCCACTACCGCCCACAAGATGGGTATGGGGTGCATAATAAATGAACTAAAACTAAAACTAAAGGATTATCTCATTGACGTCAGTGGAATTAGTAGGCTTTAGGTACAGAGACTGTGGATAGTTACCTGTAAGATAGTCCTTAACATCAGTACTGGAAGATGGAATATCATTTGCAAGGGATGACCCAATGGAAGAGAAGAACCTATTGAACTCAATAGGAGAATCAGAGGCTGAAAGCTGACCATCGTTATTGGACAGGAGTGTTGGTTTGTTATTTAAAATCTTCTTTGATCCCAATATTTGTGAAATTGTACTCCAAGTTTTTTTAATGTTGCTCTTTATTTGGGTAAATTTATCTTCGTAGTATTTAGTTTTGGCTCGTCTAATTATTTTAGATAGCAATAACGAGTAATTTCTGATCAGGGGAAGGAAGACACAAACAGTATGGGGCGTAAATTTATTAGTACAGTATAATTAATTCTGCAGAGTAAGACAGGCTTCTAAGTAGGACTTAACAAATGATATAACATAGCCGTGGCTAACTCAAAGTACACGAAACAACTTAAAATGTACACCCGCTGTAAAATAAAGGTAATCTTGTAGCCTAGTAACAAACTCTGCAGAAAACTAATGGCCTATTGTCTAGAATTAGCAGTGAGGCGAATGTAACAAATCTAACTAAGTATAACAGTCATAACGCCTGGGAGGGGGGGGGGAGGAAACGAAGGGCATCCCTGGGGCGAGTGCTCCACAGAGCTCCAAGCCACGTGGGCGCCGCCTACCGGGCTTGGGCCCCAGGGCTCAGGTCCACAGAAACCAGCCACGTGACGTCGCCACAGAGGGCGATGCCAGACCACAGAGGGAGCCTGGCCGTGCACGCACGACCAGGCGCGGGCGAAACATAGCCCCTAGGGCAAGCCTAGGGGCACAGCAAACCGGGCTCCTGATAAACGCCTGGGAGGGCACACCTGGGACGAATGCTCCACCAAGCGTACATTAGGGCCGGGCCCCAGGGGCACAGGACCACCGAAACCTGGCCACGTGAGACGCCGCAGACAAGCAGCACACCAGTCCCGACCTGGAGGCACACCTGTAACCTCAGGCAGGCAAACAGGCGGGATGCCCTAGGGAACTAGCTAAGGCAGTACGAACGGACCGCGAGGGACGGCGCAACCAACGCCAGCACTGGGGATAGCCCTGACTAACTTGAACAGGAAAACTCTTTTACCTTAAGGTTTGCTGAGTACGACAGGGAGCCCACAGGAGACATCTCCTGTCCACGAGGCTAACCATAGCCCGTGCTTCTTGCCCAGCTCCTGTGCCAGGTAAGTTACGGCCTCACCATAGCCCGTGCTACTTGGACTTGTCGAGTAGCTGAATCTATAACAACAACAACGACAGGGAGCCCCTGCCGGATCAGAGAAAAGTCAGAGCTGGGACCATAGTAGCGGGGATGGGGGCCATTTGCTTGAGATGCAGTATCGAGTACTGGCCACGTGACGATGAGGCGCGGCGCTGAGCGTGGAGCCGCTTCTTGAGTCGCGGACCGTGACGGGAGCGAGTGAGAGAGAAAACCTCCCAATTCTGTGGGTTGGAAGAAAACGCACCACGTGGGGGCTTAATTTATTATTATATAAATAATCTTAAAATAATAATTATAAATTAATTATTATATAAATTACTTACAAAGTATTAATACGAGATTTATCACAAATTAAAATAATCATAACTGATTATTAAGAAGATCTTGCATGAAGAAGCATAGGCTAATTATAACGACTAATGGATAAATAAATACTGCCTCATAATGAATAGTGAATGAGCCTAAATATTATACAGCAAATAATGGATAGCCGTTATCATGCTAATGTATTCAATTGCCGTGAAATCTGTAATTAGACTGCGGTAATTCCAGTTCTTGGTATTCTTGGCTTATCACTTTGGGGTTCCGTCGGAGCACCCCCCAAAGGTAACACAAATTAATGCAAATGGGGACAAGTGTCCTCAGCTAGCTGCAATAGCGCCTTCCCCTGTAAGGCCAGGGGAAGCAGAGGAACCTGCATGGGAGGCGGGGGGCGTTGTAGAGTAACGTCCGGGAGACGGCCAGCAAGAGTTGCTGAGTGATGATTGATGAAGATAAGCCACCCAAAAGGTGGCACAGGCATGAATAGCCCGTAGGTGGTGATCTTTTGAGCCATTACCAGTATCAAAATGATACTGGAGATCTGTGGAGGTGCGACTGCACCCTGCGTGACGGGAGATGTCTCCCGTTCGTCTTCTATTCGATTGATTGATAAAGATTAAGCCACCCAAGAGGTGGCACGGCATGAATAGCCCGTAAGTGGTGGCCCTTTTGAGCCATTACCAGTATCAAAGATGATACTGGAGATCTGTGGAGGCGCCAACTGCACCCTGCGTGACGAGAGATGTCTCCCGGACCAAATGGTGAGTTGCTGAGTCCCCTGGACGCGCTAAATACCCCAGCGTGATGCGTACGCAACCATGGACGGTTAGTCACAGATATGGTATTACGTTTTCTTCTTGTCCCCAGAAATTCGCCGTTTGCTTTGCATACAGCGACTATTTCCGCGCTATTTATGCCACCCAGACTGTCCACACCGCGCCTTGCGAAACGCGGTGCGCAATTGTCTCTTCCTTCCCCATCAGAAATTCCACCGCCTTTCGTTCAAAAGGCAGTGGCCATTTCTTTGAAAATTCTTTGGAGACGGTTCCTAACCTATACTTCTTCTTAAGGTCAAGTTTTTTATTAATGACTTTAGTGGATTATGCTGCACCTCTGCTTGTTTTGATGCCTGAAAGAAAGCTTGGAGGGCTTGAAAAATTGCAGAACGAAGCCCTGAGGATAATCCTTGGGTGCCCTCGTACCACAAAGATACTTAATATGAGAAAGGAACTTAATATCCTGAGCGTTGTTGATCGTGTTACTGAAATTAACTGTCAAATTGGTATAAAAATGCTTAGGCTAACTCATCCTAATCCTTGCACAGAAGCCCTCCAGACTTACTTTATTGAAGATCAGCATTGTTCCAAATGGATAACAAAAACTGGAACTCAACTCAGAATGTATGGGGTTCATGATTTGTACCAAGAGAAACAACAACGGCACTTTCCTGCACCGTGGGAGGTTACACCCTTTCCAGTTTTAATCCCTCCCTTTCCACCCAAGAAGCAAATTAGAGATAAGCCCAAGCTTCGTCTTGAGGCAAAGCTCAACGCCTTAAGCCATATTGATGCTCTGTCCACAGAGCATTCTCTCTCTCAAATCATATACACTGATGGTTCCCTACACCGCACCACGGGTGCAGCTGGAAGTGCAGTTGTTCTGACAATGGGCGATGGCTTGTACTTTGAGTGGGGAGTCCGTATAAACAATTGGGCCTCTACCCTTCAGACCGAACTATTTGCCTTGATCCTTGCACTGAAATGTGTACAAGTCTCCAAACTTGATACATTAATTGTAAGTGACTCCTTATCATCCTTAAATGCTCTCAACTCTTTAAGACATAACTGTAACATGCTCGTGTCCGAAGCTAGACACAAATACAACAAAATTATTAAGGATGGTAACAGAGTCCATTTCATGTGGTCTCCATCTCATGTTGGCCTCCGAATGCATGATAGAGCTGATAAGTTAGCCAAAGAATCTGCCTTTAAAGGAGCCGTTGAGTGTAACCTTGGATTGTCAATGAGCAATCTGAGAGCAGCAGTACACCGAGAACTTCAACAAGATCTTGTAGATCTGAGGCAAAGTGAAATTGACACCAGTAATTCCATCTATCATCATACTATCATGCAAGAGGAGCCACACATCTATGGATCATCCAATAAAATCAGCAGACTTCTAGATGTTACTGCTGCTCGGCTTAGACTCGGTTACAAGTATCTCTGGGAATTCTCATTATCTGCCGATGTAGACCTGACCAAATGTAAACTGTGTCAACAAAATTATTCGCACACCCTCCGTCACTATGTGATGGAGTGCGAAAAGATACGTGAATTTAGAGACAATTCTATAACCAATGTTCCAGCGATGTGTAAATATTTCATTCAAAATGATCTGCTACCAGAAATTTTAGCCAAATATCCCCAGTTTGCTAACTGTAGGTAGTAACTGAGTGATTGTAACCTATCCACCGCTGCCCACTGGATGGGAGGCGGTGTGCAGGACAAACATATAAATTTTGACACTAGCTCTCCACATATGTCAGTTGCTTAATTTAGAACCTGTACTTGAGGTCGATCTCGAACCCATTGTTGATGTGACGACTTATATTGAATTTTGTAACTAGCTCATCAAGATTGTAACTTGCTTAGCTAAATGAATTGTGGGGTTCAGTCCCTGAGCCCATTATGTGCCTCTGTAACCCTTTCCACTACCGCCCACAAGATGGATATGGGGTGCATAATAAATGAACTAAACTAACTAAAAAACTGCTAGGTTGATGTCCCCTATGTTACCTAACTCGGATTCCCAGTTGACATTATCAGCAGCAGTTATAAAATTGTCTATAGCAGTTTCATTGTGCAGCCTAAAGCTTAATTAACTCCCTTGACTCAAGAGGTGGTTTGTTAATGTTAGTTAAGAGAAATGTGGGGTAATGGTCTGTAGTGCTATCGGTGATTATACCTGAAGTAAGCGGAGAGGTTATGTTGGTCCAAATGTGATCTAGAGTCGTGGCAGTACTATCAGTGATTCTAGTAGGTCTAGTGATTAAGGGTATGAGGAAGCAGGAATTCATACAGTTGAGGAAGCTAACAGCAGTAGGGTGTTCAGGCTCGCAGAGGTCAATATTAAAGTCCCTCGCGATAATTAGATGGTTTTTGTTCAGTCTGTTATGTAGTATTAGATTACTAAGGTTTGAATTGAATTCCATAGACTGCACCCACAGACAGGACAGTCTCAGCACCCTTGACTCTGAAACTTGCGAAGATATGCTCCCCACAGCAGTCTCTAGTTCTAATTATTTTTAAGCATGTTAGTTCTTGGTGGTAGTAAAGAGCAGTACCACCACCTTGCGTCTGCTCCCTTTAGTACCAGGGAATCCCCTGCTTGAGCTGTATAATATGAGCTATGTTACTGGGGAACTTCCTATCTCTTGGACCAACAGTATAATCATTCCAATTCCCAAGCCAAATCAAGAGAATGCTTTCCGCCCAATTTCCCTTACTAGCTGCATTTGCAAAACATTCGAGAGAATGGTCCTAAACCGTCTCCTCCATAGAATAAGAACCATGCTATCCCCCCAGATATATGGCTTTATGCATGGAAGGAGTGTGCATCATTGCATCACCACCTTTCTTACCCTGCACACTGAAAAGTCATATACCACCTTCCTAGATCTTAAGTCTGCCTTTGATATTGCAAATAGACATGTTATCTTGAGTGAGCTTGCAAGAATGAATGTTGGTGGTCGGCTTCTTTGTTGGATCAGGGGTTACTTATCCAACAGGAAGTCATCTGTATTTTTCCAGGGGCATAGGAGTGTAACAAGAGACTTTGAACTAGGTACCCCGCAGGGTGGTGTCCTCAGTCCTACCTTATTTAATATCTTAATAAACACGCTGTTAAACTCTATACCGAGCAAACCCAACGTCCACATCATTAGCTATGCTGATGATATAATGATACACACCACTGGGTATGCTAACACACAGAACACTCTTAACTCTGTATTAGATTCATGTCAGGACCTAGGTTTAATTATCTCAGCAGAGAAAACAAAGATACTAAATCGGCGCCCACCCAGGCAGGGAGGAGCTGTTCGCAAGATGCAACTATCTGATGGCTCCCAGCTTGACTATGTAAACAGATTCAAATACCTTGGCCTTGAGGTGCCACTGTATGGTCCTGTTGTATTCAGACTCTGTCGTCAGTATAAAGAGAGGCTCCGAGCTCTCAAGGCTGTTGCAGGTTATCACTCAGGCTATGGTGCCAATGTCAGAATTGTCAAAATGATGTACCTTGCATACATCAGATCTTTAGTGGATTATGCTGCACCTCTGCTTGTTTTGATGCCTGAAAGAAAGCTTGGAGGGCTTGAAAAATTGCAGAACGAAGCCCTGAGGATAATCCTTGGGTGCCCTCGTACCACAAAGATACTTAATATGAGAAAGGAACTTAATATTCTGAGCGTTGTTGATCGTGTTACTGAAATTAACTGTCAAATTGGTATAAAAATGCTTAGGCTAACTCATCCTAATCCTTGCACAGAAGCCCTCCAGACTTACTTTATTGAAGATCAGCATTGTTCCAAATGGATAACAAAAACTGGAACTCAACTCAGAATGTATGGGGTTCATGATTTGTACCAAGAGAAACAACAACGGCACTTTCCTGCACCGTGGGAGGTTACACCCTTTCCAGTTTTAATCCCTCCCTTTCCACCCAAGAAGCAAATTAGAGATAAGCCCAAGCTTCGTCTTGAGGCAAAGCTCAACGCCTTAAGCCATATTGATGCTCTGTCCACAGAGCATTCTCTCTCTCAAATCATATACACTGATGGTTCCCTACACCGCACCACGGGTGCAGCTGGAAGTGCAGTTGTTCTGACAATGGGCGATGGCTTGTACTTTGAGTGGGGAGTCCGTATAAACAATTGGGCCTCTACCCTTCAGACTGAACTATTTGCCTTGATCCTTGCACTGAAATGTGTACAAGTCTCCAAACTTGATACATTAATTGTAAGCGACTCCTTATCATCCTTAAATGCTCTCAACTCTTTAAGACACAACTGTAACATGCTCGTGTCCGAAGCTAGACACAAATACAACAAAATTATTAAGGATGGTAACAGAGTCCATTTCATGTGGTCTCCATCTCATGTTGGCCTCCGAATGCATGATAGAGCTGATAAGTTAGCCAAAGAATCTGCCTTTAAAGGAGCCGTTGAGTGTAACCTTGGATTGTCAATGAGCAATCTGAGAGCAGCAGTACACCGAGAACTTCAACAAGATCTTGTAGATCTGAGGCAAAGTGAAATTGACACCAGTAATTCCATCTATCATCATACTATCATGCAAGAGGAGCCACACATCTATGGATCATCCAATAAAATCAGCAGACTTCTAGATGTTACTGCTGCTCGGCTTAGACTCGGTTACAAGTATCTCTGGGAATTCTCATTATCTGCCGATGTAGACCTGACCAAATGTAAACTGTGTCAACAAAATTATTCGCACACCCTCCGTCACTATGTGATGGAGTGCGAAAAGATACGTGAATTTAGAGACAATTCTATAACCAATGTTCCAGCGATGTGTAAATATTTCATTCAAAATGATCTGCTACCAGAAATTTTAGCCAAATATCCCCAGTTTGCTAACTGTAGGTAGTAACAGAGTGATTGTAACCTATCCACCGCTGCCCACTGGATGGGAGGCGGTGTGCAGGACAAACATATAAATTGTGACACTAGCTCTCCACATATGTCAGTTGCTTAATTTAGAACCTGTATTTGAGGTCGATCTCGAACCCATTGTTGATGTGACGACTTATATTGAATTTTGTAACTAGCTCATCAAGATTGTAACTTGCTTAGCTAAATGAATTGTGGGGTTCAGTCCCTGAGCCCATTATGTGCCTCTGTAACCCTTTCCACTACCGCCCACAAGATGGGTATGGGGTGCATAATAAATGAACTAAAACTAAAAAACTAACTCTTTGAATTTGACGACAGTTGTGAACTGCCGAGTAGTTAGGCATGTTAAAGAGTTGAGTATAGTATCCTCTTTCAACCACGTTTCAGTAAGTATAATAAAAGAGAATTTGTTGTCAATAGTTTCAATCAAGGCACTAACATCATCGAAGTGTTTACCTAGGGATCTAACGTTCAAGTTGATTACAGAGATATTGTGATTATGTGTTAATACATTGTTTACATCTTGTGCTGTAAAATATCTGCAATTTTGATCATTAAAGTGATGATTGTCATAGATAGTGGATAAGAGGTTTAGTTCTGGGTCTATATACTTGTCTGCATAAAAAGGCTGGTTGCAGGAAAACAAGGCAAGAGTGGCAAAATACAAAATAGAAAACAAAGAAAAAGTAGAATAAAAATTCTAAAGTAATGTAAACTTAATGGTAATTTAAGTTTAAAAACTTAATGGGAACTAGGAATGTAAAAAATTAACTAGAATAATTAATAACAATAGATGACCAAAAAAGTCAAAAAGCAATTATGAAATCTATAAAATGAAAAGCTTGCTTACTATACTATTATAAGTACACTATAGTTGAATACTAAAGTTACACTAAAACAAAATGAGGTAGTTTAAGTAGAGATACACTCAGGAACACTGGATAATGAAGTTAATACTAGAGGATACAGGCAAAGCCAGTGTACTAGGAACATGGGAGTAAAAAGAAAGAAGACAATAATAAGATGACAATTTTTTTTTATTTTTTTTTAACTAAAGTAAAACCTTTTGAAAGGAAAGGCAGAGTTAAAGTACACAATGGTAGATAAAT
>WNGS01167672.1:118215-130135 GCA_020271785.1 Procambarus virginalis | reverse complement strand
ATAATAGTTTACCTGAAAAGCTTCATAGAAAACACCGACCTTACCTAATCTTGTTAGTATGTTAAGATAAGCATCTTATAGCTTCGTAATTACAATTGTTACTTAACTTTATAGGTATAGTAAGCATTATAGTATAGGTAAGTTAAGATAAGCATCTTATAGCTTCGTAATTACAATTGTTACTTAACCTATTATAGGTATAGGTTAAGTAATAATTGTAATTGCAAGCACTAAGATGCTTATCTTAACATACTAACAAGGTTAGGCAAGTTCAGTGCTTTCTATGAAGCTTTTCAAGGTAAACTATTATGTTTAGTATATCACCTATGCATGTATTTAATAAGTCAATATTGACTATACGAATTTGCGAGGACGGGTTGGGGACGATAGTCATTCTAAGTCCGAGTGCACTTCTCCCCAGGCTCGCTGCCTCAATTGCGGTGAAGCCCCACCCTATCTTCTCCCGCTCGTGTATGCACTACAAACTCGAGGAAGCCATCCTCAACTTGAAGCACCGTGATCGTCTGTCTTTTCCTGAAGCGAGATGCCAAGTTCGTCGTCTCACCCCTTTCGCGGGCGTCTCCTATGCTCGCGTGTTGCGTTCTACCTCTCCTCGTCCTTCCCGTCTTCCTCAGTCTCACAACCGTTTCCAGGCCTTAAACCCCACCACACCCACCACCACCTCCCCTATTCCTTTGCCTCCTGTCCCAGATGGTCTCCCTCCCGGTTCTCCATCTGGGATTTCCCCCCTTCCTACCCAGTCCACCATATCGCCTTTGTCTTCTCCCCATCTCCCCCCACTCTTTCTTCCCGACCCTCCCCCCAGTCTCTTGACCCGCCACGCCACCTGTCGGTCCAGGCTGATATCCATCATCCTCCCAGCACCCTTCGTGTTGTTCGCTCTCGTTCCTCTTCTGCTGAGATCATTGAGTCTGTCGCCCGGTACGTTGTTACTGGAACGCCTGTCTCTTCGAGTCAGAAACGTAAGCCTGGCTCCTCTCCTTCTTCCTCTCCGGCGGGTTTCGCTTTCTTCCTCACCCTCTCCCTCTGACTCTGTCACTCCATCCCCTCCCGTTTCAGTGGTCGAACCCCCTGTCTCTGATATGGAGGTTTCTTCCGCCCCCGATTCCTCTCTGTTGCTGCCCTTCCTGAGGTGCACTCCCTGCTTTCTGCCCCCCCTCCTCCAACTGTCCTTGCCTGCCCCTCTCAGTTGTCTCCTTCCTCCGGACCCCGTCAATCCGCCTCTGGTCTGTTCTCTCGCTCCCATCCCTCTCTCCTTACTAAGTTTACCCATGCCCCCTAACCCTGATTTTGCCGACCCTGCTCCTGATCCAGACCCTGATCCTGACCCTGATCCTGAGATTCTTTAATACACTGTGTTCCTCTTTACCTTTATTTCTTTCTTGTTCTCTGTTACTGTCCCTTCTCTTTGATAATGTCTATTCTTCAATGGAATATTCGTGGATTTTATGCCAACTTCCATGAACTCCAACTTCTCATTACACAGTTTACGCCACTTTGTGTTTGTCTCCAGGAACCAATGCTTGGTGCTCGTCCTGGTCACTTTCGTGGTTATTCCTTTCTTTCTCCCCCCCCCCCCGGCTCTTGCTGGGGCCCATAACTCTACTGCTCTCTTAATTCGTTCTGATGTTCCCTTCGTCCCCCTACTTCTTCCGTCCCCTATCCATTGTTCTGCTGCCCGTGTTTTTTGTGGGTAAATGGTATACAGTCTGTTCCATTTATCTCCCTCCAAATGTCCCTCTTTCCCTTCCTGATCTTAAGCACCTCCTGGACTCCTTGCCAGAGCCGGTGCTCCTTTTGGGTGATTTCAACTGTCGACATTCCCTCTGGGGTGATGTTCTGACAAACACCCGAGGCCGTCTTCTCGAACCGTTCGTCCTCGCTTCATCTCTATCTCTTCTGAATTCTGGTGAGCCCACTCATGTGGACTCTCGAACTCGCACCCTTTCCTGTCTTGATCTTTCTCTTTGCTCGTCGTCTCTCTACTTAGATTTCGCGTGGCAGGTTCTTGATGACCTCCATAACAGTGATCATTTCCCCATCCTCGTTTCCTTTTTCTCTTTCCACCCTCCCTTTCCTTCCCTTGGTGGCAGTTTGCCAAGGCTGACTGGTGCCTATTCACCCTCCGTGCTACTCTCTCTGACCTCTCCTCTCTGCCTCTTCCTCGCGCCCTCCTCCTTTTCTATGACACTGTCTTCAACGCTGCCCTCAGCTCTATCCCTCGCTCTTCCTCCCGGGCACACGGAAGTGTGTTCCCTGGTGGAATGCGGACTGTGCTCGGGCTGTCCGCTGTAAGCGTGCGGCCTGGAAAAAACACCGCCGCCGGCAGACGGCTGATTCTTTTATTCTGTTTCGGAAGGCAAGTGCGGTGGCCCGTAGGACCATCCGTACTGCTAAACGTGAGAGTTGGAAATCTTATGTTTCCACCATTACGTCCGATACTCCTCTACCGCAGATCTGGAAGAAGATCCGCAAGATTGCGGGCAAGTTCGTTCCAGATGTCTCGCCGGTTCTCCACCTCCGTGGGACTCTTGTGGCGGATCCAGTGAAGGTCGCGGCCGAACTGGGTTCCCACTTTTCTTCTGTTAGCTCTGGTTCTTATCTTCCTCAATCCTTCCTTCTCCGTAAGCCTGTTCTTGAATCTTTTCCTTTAGATTTCCACACTCATCTCCGCCTTCCCTATAATGATCCTTTCGCTCTTTCTGAACTTCAGTCTGCCCTGGCCCTCTGCGGATCTACGGCAGCGGGCTCAGATGACATTCATTATGAGATGCTTCGCCATCTCCCTCCGTGCACGTTTCAGTATTTACTGAATCTGTATAACCAGGTCTGGGACTCGTCGTCCGTCCCTGAGGACTGGCTCGATGCCGTTGTACTCCCTATTCGGAAACCAGGGTCTCTCGGTACGTCCCCTAAGGACTTCCGCCCTATTGCTCTCACGAGTTGTGTTTGCAAGCTGTTTGAGCGTATGGTAAATGTCCGTCTGATGTGGTTCTTGGAACACCATCACCACCTCTCTCCTTCTCAATTTGGTTTTCGCAAGTGCCGCAGCACGACTGATGTCCTGGTGAACTTGGAGGTCTATATTCGTACTGCTTTTGCTGCGAAGACCTCCGTTGTTGCTGTCCTTTTTGACCTGGAAAAGGCTTATGACACGACTTGGAGATACCATATTCTGTCCCAACTTCGTTCTTTTGGCCTTCGTGGTAATCTCCCTCTCTTCCTTCAAAGCTTTCTCTCTCGTCGTACCTTTCGAGTCAGGCTTGGTGCCACTCTCTCTGCCTCTTTTCGGCAGTGTGAAGGTGTGCCCCAAGGTAGTGTTCTGAGTACTACGCTTTTTCTGGTTGCCCTCAATGGTCTCCTTTCCTCCCTTCCTTCTGGCATCTTCTCCGCTCTTTATGTTGACGATCTTACTCTTTGCTGTCGAGGTGATGATTCGCCTCTCCTTCAACGGCGGCTTCAACTTGCGATTGATGCCGTGTCATCTTGGGCCACCAATCATGGCTTCAAGTTCTCTACTACTAAGACTTGTGCCATGACTTTTACTCGGAAGCGGGTCGTTCTTCGTCCCTCTTTGTCACTTTATGGTCATCCCCTTGAGTACAAAGATTCCGCGAAGCTTTTGGGGTTATTCTTTGACACTCGTTTGTCTTGGTCGCCCATGTCTCTTACCTCCGTGTGGAATGCTCTAAGGCCCTTAACCTACTTAAGGTTTTGTCCCATACCTCTTGGGGAGCGAATAGGTGCACACTCCTCTATTTGCATTCCTCTCTCGTCTTGTTAAGCTCGATTATGGTTGCCCTGCATACTCTTCTGCTTCTCCTTCTACTCTTCGCCGTCTTGATCCTTTGCACTATACTGGGTTGCGCCTCAGCTCTGGTGCTTTTCGTTCAACTCCTACCCTCAGTTTGTATGCTGACACTGGCTTTCTGTCTCTCCAGGATCGCCGTGATCGCAACAGTCTTCGCTATCTAGCGCGATCCTTACAGCATCCTCACTCTCGCCTCTATCGTGCTTTGACTTTTACCCCTCCTGTAGTTCCTGTTCCTCTTCACCACCTTCCTCTTTCTGTCCGTTTGTCTCGCTTACAAGATTCTCTTTCGGTTCGTCTTACTAATGTTTCTCCTCGTATTGCTCCCTCCTTGCCCCCGTTGATGGTCCCCCTTCCTAAATTTTGTACTTCTCTGACCCGCATCACTAAAGCTTTTACCCCTCCTACAGTTCTGAAACGCCTCTTCCTTGAGCACTTTTCTTCTCACTCCCACTCCGTTCCCATCTTCACCGATGAGTCTAAGTATGCTGACGGTGTGGGCTACTCTGTTGTTTTTCTTGACCAGACTTATATGTGTCGCCTTCCTCCGGAGGCTAGCATCTTCACAGCAGAACTCTATGCTATTCTCTATGCTCTTCGTCTCCTGCTTTCCCGGGGGCAATCTTCCTTCGTGGTAGTAGTTGACTCTCGTAGTGCCCTCATGGCTTTAGGGTCCTTTAATCCAGTCCACCCTGTGGTCACCGAGATTCAATATTTACTGTTTCTTATCTCCAGTAAATTTAAGTCGGTTGCATTTTGCTGGGTTCCCAGCCATGTTGGTGTCTCTTTAAATGAGTGTGCGGATAATGCCACTAAGGACGCTATCCGCACTTGTCCCATCTCCCATAAAGGTGTTCCTTATTCCGACTTTCACCCAGTTATTCATGCCTCCATCCTTGCCCGTTGGCAGCGTTGTTGGTCTTCTGTTATTGGTAACAAACTGCGTACTCTCAAGAGTCGTGTGTCCCAGTGGCCTTCCTCCTGCCACCGTAACCGATGGTGGGAAACGGCTCTGGCTAGGTTACGTCTTGGCCATACCCGTTTAACTCACGGTCACTTGATGGAGCGCCACCCTGCTCCTTATTGTCCAAATTGCATTGTCCCTCTTACGGTCGTACATATCCTTGTTGAATGTCCTGACTTCCAGGACGAGCGTATGTCTTGCTTTCCGACTGCCTCCCCCCCCCCCCGCAGTCGTTTGTCCCTCGATAGAATTCTTGGCGACTCTTGATACTTTTGATATCGTTCGCCTTATGCGTTTTTGTTCTCGTATTGGCATCCTTGGTGATATTTAGCGCCCTCTGATTATCCAGCACATTTGATGGTGCTACATAGCCTTCCCGGTTTGGTGCCTTCTATTGATAATTACTTACTTACAGTAGGTTTGGTCACCCAGTACAAGTGACAGACAGTAGGATTGGTCACCTGGTACAGGTGAGAGACAGTAGGGTCGGTCACCCAGTACATATGAGAGACAGTAGGGTTGGTCACCCGGTACATGTGAGAGACAGTTGGGTTGGTCACCCGATACAGGTGAGAGACAGTAGGGTCGGTCACCCGGTACATGTGAGAGACAGTAGGGTTGGTCACCCGGTACAGGTGAGAGACAGTAGGGTCGGTCACCCGGTACATGTGAGAGACAGTAGGGTCGGTCACCCGGTACAGGTGAGAGACAGTAGGGTCGGTCACCCGGTACATGTGAGAGACAGTAGGGTCGGTCACCCAGTACATGTGAGAGACAGTAGGGTTGGTCACCCGGTACATGTGAGAGACAGTAGGGTCGGTCACCCAGTACATGTGAGAGACAGTAGGGTCAGTCACCCAGTACATGTGAAGGCTTTGGAACATGCTCTTGCTCAACACCGACAACATGTTATCATACATACAGATTCGAGAACCGCCATTGAAACCTTGCAACAAGAACACGTATGTGATAACATCTGATCACAAATGTCATATCATTAATGCAAACACTCAAACGACAATTCCGACGGGTACTTATCAACTGGGTGCCAAGTCATGTGGGAATAATAGGAAATGACATTGCAGACGAAGCTGCAAAACTTGCAACTAAGAGAAGAAATGTAGACATTTACATACCACAGAGTCTGTCACAGATTAAGAAAGTTATTAAAAACAGAGCAATGCAAAAGATGTACAGTGACCACAGCACAGCAGTTGCAACATCAGGATCTGCGGGTTAGAATTCAACCAACTACGAACCACTTAGTTTGATGAAAGGGAGCAGTAGAGCAACAGAAGTACACTTACATCACATCAGGCTTGGATACCCATGTGCATGGGAAATAGGCTTACAGGTTCCAGAAGATGAGAGGAAATGTCAACACTGTGGAGAAATGCCCGACAGACCTCTGGAACATTATCTAACACAGTGCACAGTTACAAACCCATTAAGATTTCAATTTAGATTCAACAGAGCAGAAGAAGTTGTTAAACACATATGGCAACATCTTACTGAAGCGACCATACGAGTAATAAATACTCATACTCCGCCCAAGTAAAACAGAAACAAGCAACACTTAGTGGGCCAGCCAGAGGCTTAGGGCCCGCGCAGGAATATCCCTGCAAAAAAAAAAGTACATGCGAGAGACAGTAGGGTCGGTCACCCGGTACATGCGAGAGACAGTAGGGTCGGTCACCCGGTACAGATGAGAGACAGTAGGGTCGGTCCCCCGGTACAGGTGAGAGACAGTAGGGTCGGTCACCCGGTACATGTGAGACAGTAGGGTTGGTCACCCGGTACATGTGAGAGACAGTAGGGTTGGTCACCCGGTACATGTGAGAGACAGTAGGGTTGGTCACCCGGTACAGATGAGAGACAGTAGGGTCGGATCACCCGGTACAGGTGAGAGATAGTTGGGTTAGTCACTTGTTATAGGTAAAATTCAGTGGGGTCGGTCATCCCAATACCTGATATTATCTTCTTAGGTGACTTCAACTTGCCTAGTCTCAGGTGGAGAATAGCAAACAATAATATTATACCAGGGAATCTATCAGGACCTAACCAACCACAGATTAGAGAACTACTTAGATTCTGTGACAAATTTTCACTCACTCAGCAGATATCGGAGCCAACGAGAAATAAAAATATTCTCGATCTGGTCTTTACGAACAATGAAGACATTATCAGAGACATTACGATATCAGATACCACATATTCAGATCACAAGCTCATTGAAGTGCAAACTACCATCAATACTCAGAATAGACCTAAAACGTTGATAAAGCGAGAGGGGCTATTCAGTAAATTCAATTTTAATAATAAAAGGATAGACTGGGAGATAATAAACAGGGAACTTAAAAACATTCCATGGGAAACTGTTTTAAGTAATAAAAGTCCTACAGAAGGAATAGAAAAACTGACTTCGGAAGCGTATCAAGTCTGTCTGAAACATGTTCCTTTGAGGAAAGCCAGAAAGAGATCCAACGTAGAAAGAGAACGCAGAAGACACTATAAACGCAGGAAAAGAATAACGGAACTGCTTATGCAGACACAAATTTCCCGTCAAAGAAGGAATAATTTAAATAGGGAGATTGAAGAAATCGAGCGGAAATTGAAACACTCATATGAAACTGAAGAAAGGCAGTTAGAACAGAAAGCAATTCAGGAAATAAAGAAAAATCCAAAATACTTCTTCACATATGCGAAATCAAAAGCAAAAACTACTGCCAGTATTGGACCTATTCGTACAAGTGAAGGTTCATACACGGAGGATGACAAAGAAATTAGTGAAATCCTAAAAAAGCAGTATGAGGACATGTTTAGCACTCCAATAAACAACATGAAAGTAGAAGATCCAGACAATTTCTTTATGCGTGATATCCAAACCCCTGTAAATATAACTGATATCAACACGAGCGCACTAAATTTTGAAAGAGAAATTGAAAACATGCCCATGCACTCGGCCCCAGGTCCAGACTCATGGAATTCAATATTTATAAAGAAATGCAAAGTGCCGGTAGCACAGGCACTCAGTATAGTGTGGAGGAAGAGCTTGGACACGGGAGAGATACCAGATGCACTTAAAGTGGCAGACATAGCCCCTCTACACAAGGGAGGGAGCAAAGCATTGGCAAAGAATTATAGACCAGTTGCACTGACATCGCACATAATAAAAGTATTTGAGAGAGTGATTAGGAGTCAGGTCACCAATTTCATGGAGACCAATGACCTTCACAACCCAGGCCAACATGGATTTCGAGCGGGAAGATCGTGCCTCTCACAGCTACTTGAGCACTACGATAAAGTCACTGAGGCATTAGAAGAAAAACAGAATGCTGATGTGATATACACGGACTTCGCAAAGGCTTTCGATAAATGTGACCATGGCGTGATAGCACACAAAATGAAGTCAATGGGAATAACCGGTAAAGTAGGACGCTGGATACTCAGTTTTCTGTCAAACAGGACTCAGCGAGTAACGGTCAACCATATAAAATCTAGTCCAAGTGCAGTTAAAAGCTCTGTACCTCAGGGTACAGTCCTTGCACCGCTGCTTTTCCTTATTCTCATATCAGATATAGACAAAAATACAAGTCACAGCTTCGTATCATCCTTTGCAGATGACACAAAAATCAGTATGAAAATTACCTCGGCTGAAGACATTGAAAAACTTCAAGCTGATATTAATAAAGTTTTCGACTGGGCATCAGAAAATAACATGATGTTTAACAGTGATAAATTCCAGGTACTCAGGTACGGTAAAAATGAGGACCTTAAACATAATACAGAGTACAAAACACAATCAAATGTGCCCATAGTAGGAAAACAGCATGTAAAGGATTTGGGAATAATGATGTCTGACGACCTAACGTTTAGGGAGCATAACCAAGCAAATATTGCGACAGCCAGAAAAATGATAGGATGGATTACGAGAACTTTCAAATCCAGGGATCACATCACAATGCTTGTACTCTTCAAGTCACTTGTGCTGTCCCGTCTTGAGTACTGTTCAGTACTCACTTCCCCCTTCAGAGCAGGAGAGATTGCTGAAATAGAGGGAATACAGAGAACATATACAGCACGTATAGACGCGATAAAGCACCTAAATTATTGGGATCGTCTCAAAGCTCTCCAAATGTACTCACTAGAAAGAAGACGAGAGAGATATCAAATAATATACACCTGGAAGATACTGGAGGGCCAGGTCCCAAATCTACACAGTAAAATAACAACGTACTGGAGTGAACGATATGGAAGAAAATGCAGAATAGAACCAGTGAAGAGCAGGGGTGCCATAGGCACAATCAGAGAACACTGTATAAACATCAGAGGTCCACGGTTGTTCAACGTCCTCCCAGCAAGCATAAGAAATATTGCCGGAACAACCGTGGACATCTTCAAGAGGAAACTAGATTTATTCCTCCAAGGAGTTCCGGACCAGCCGGGCTGTGGTGGGTATGTGGGCCTGCGGGCCGCTCCAAGCAACAGCCTAGTGGACCAAACTCTCACAAGTCAAGCCTGGCCTCGGGCCGGGCTTGGGGAGTAGAAGAACTCCCAGAACCCCATCAACCAGGTAATCAACCAGGTATCCGGTACCGGTGACCGGTAACTGTGTCTTAATGACACGTAAGTGTGAGTAACTGGGTCTTAGTTACAAGTTAGTGTGATCAACTGTGTCTCAGCGACACGTAAGCGTAAGTAACCGTGTCCAAGTGACAAGTAAGTGTGAGTAACTGTGTCTTAGTAACACATAAGTGTGCGTAACCGTGACTTAGTGACGCGTAAGTGTGTAAGTAACTTTGTCTTAGTGATACGTAAGTGTAAATAACTTTGTCTTAGAGACACGTCAGTGTGAGTAACTGAGTCTTAATGATACGGAAGTGTGAGTAACTGTGTCTTAGTGACACTTAAGTGTGAGTAACTGTCTCTTAGTGACATGTAAGTGTGAGTAACTTTGTCTTAGTGACACCGGAGGTCATTCCATTATTTAGTGGGTGAGTATCTCATTTATCATTTGTTTCTCAGTGACACCGGTGTATTTATCTCATTGTGTATTCCTGTCTTTATGTTAAGTTTATCAGTACTGGTGTGTTGTCCGGGTGACAAATGTGTTTCCCCTCAATTAATTAACGTCGACTAAATCGTGAATGTCTCAATGACTAGTGTTTTAACGTAAACTAATTACAAAGTTGATTATCTCACTGACAAATGTGTTAATGTAAATTAATTACAATGTTGATTGTCTCAGTGGCAAGTGTGTTAACAATTGAAGTTGGTAGTGAGTTGGTGGTTGACCTGACTGGCTAGGGAGAGTCACCCCCCTTCCCCAAGGGATTTGACTCATGGGTAGGGAACGGTAGCGCCACTCGCCCCTGTGTCGAGTCATCCAACTAGTAGAATAATGAAATGTATTACAGACTTAGTAGGAATTATCAATCGGGGTTAAGTTCTTATGATAAAATTAACGTTAATTGGGTGTAATAATAAGTCTTGTATGGTATCTAAAAGGCATTTGACGTCAGTAAGATTTGAAAATATGTAAAAAGTATTTCATCACTGGTAAATAGGTACCTACCAACTTGTTTGTTAAATCATGTAAATTAGTGAAATACAAGTGTTACTGAATATTGTATTTAGCCTGGCTCGAATATCTAGATAATTCCCATTTGTTTTGGAATTAGAAGTCACCTTTAGTGACGAATACAGGATTTTAGTAGTAATCATTTTCAAAGATTAATCTGGCAACAAGCCTAGGTCAGCCGAAGCTTGAGAGAACAGGTGAAGTTCAGTGTGGGCTGTGTATCAACTGGGGTCAAGATCTCTCTCCGAAGCCGTGGCAGAAACATCGAGGCCTAGCTTTGATATTTTTTGTGACTCGGTTTATTATAGTGTAGAAATCCACATTAATTGTTGTAGTTAATTTACCAATGGCCTCAGTTAGGAAAATATTCAGTTAGGAAGTGTTCCGATAGGGTTTTATTATATTTTCTTTTTCTTTGGTAACCTTTGATTTAATAAATCATTTATAGAATTAATGGTGTTTAGTGAAATTTCCCGCAACGTTTATATTGCACTTTCTGTTGATGCGCTCAAGCTCCATGCTTGAGACTGGGGCTCACTCTGTAAGCCTGCCAGTATATATTTATTAACTTACATAATCCCTTTGTACTTTTGATGTAATTACCACACTTAATGTAAATCTTATCCCTCCTTTCCGAATAACTGGGGGATCTATTTTCGGGGTTTATGCCTAACTGACGGTATCCCGCTTCACCGTCAAATGAGGGAATTATTCAGAGGGTAGTAATAAGCAGGTGATGGCGGCGTAATTCAAAGTTTGCAGTGTAGCATAGAAGGGTACAGTATCCTCGAGCTGTGATATCTAAGTGGTCAAACGTTTAGATCTTGAGGATGAACTGAAGGTTACACAGTAGAATTCTGGTTTCTGTATATATTTACTTAATAACGACCAGCATTTAACCAGTATGTGACTGGCCCCCCGTTACAATGGTGCACAGCGGTGGTTTCATCAATTTTGTTGTGTAAAATTGCTGAAAGCTCACACGTCTTAGCCGTTCGGTCACTGTGTAGGGGTTAGGGAGGTCAGCCATGAGCCCACGAACCAGAATTAGCAGTTCGCCCCAACAGTAGCGATTGAGTGGTTGGCAAACTTTTGGGGTCGTGAGGGGCTAGTAGTATTAAGAATTAGGTGGTTAAGTAGGTTAAGATTTTATTGGGTAAGAAGGCCGCTTTGAATTATTGGACTGGGTACCTTACTCGACTCCTTGCAATTGGTTCAGAGGTGTTGGGAACCACCATATTCTCAAAAGCAGTTCTTTGTGGCCTGTCTGGGCGGATTTATCAGTGGGACGCCAGGGGATTTATCCGAGGGCGTTGTTAGACGACCCAGAAAGCTAAGAAAAACATTAAATCCACGAAGGTGGTTGAAGCTGCTGAGTGATGGGTAGTAAACTACTTAGCACCGATTCAACGACTAAGTGATAGCACATTTAGTAGAGGTTGTCATTTCTAGTCTAACTGTTGCCGAAAGCAGCGTGCCGTTCTATTGGAATCTAGGTGGTCGCGGCCCCTAGGCTAGGTGTGGTGAGGCGAGCCAGTAGGCG
>WNGS01167672.1:78970-102254 GCA_020271785.1 Procambarus virginalis | reverse complement strand
TTTAGGCACGAAGTAAGGAGCCCGTTATTGATGCTGAAGGAGCAGTTGACGGCGGAGAAAACATAGTGACAGTGGAGAGTATGTGCAGAAATTCACGAACGATTGAAAACGGTGAAGGAGCTGGCTGCTGATCACCTGAAGATAGCTCAAGAGAAGATGTCGATCTGGTACGACAAGAAGGCTGTCCCAAGGGAGTTCGAGGCAGGAGCCAGAGTGATGATGTTGCTACCTGGGAGAGGTAGAGTGACGGAATCACGCTTTGGTGGTCCATACTCGGTTGTTCGGCGTGTGGGTCCTGTAAGTTATGAGATCAGCAAGCCGAATCGCCCTAACAAGACACAGGTATGTCATATCAACCGTTTAAAGCCGTACATCCCGGAGGAGCAAGAGAGTGCAGGAGTGAAGGGAGCAACACAGTCGCAGGAAGGGAAATTGGCTCTGTGTATGGATGAGCCAAGTGTTGCCAGCAGAGGAAAGAAAGTGGGCCCGTGCCGATGGTACGCGCCTGTCAAATACAGAGAGTTTGGTACATCTAGAAAAGAGGCTGCATCATCTGGATAAAGGAAAAAGGAGAGATCTAGTGACTCTGATACGAAGGAACAAGTCGCTCTTCACGGATGTGCCCCGACAGCACAAGAGTGTGGTGCACGAGGTGGACGTGCGCGGAGGAAACCCAATCAAACAGAGCGTTTATCGGGTGAGTCCTGAGAAGAGGAGGATCATGCGACAGGAGGTGGAATATCTGTTAGAGAATGATCTCGCTGAGCCCAGCAACGGTGAGTGGAGCTCGCCCTGTGTGCTGGTCAAAAAGAGTGACGGGTCATATCGTTTTTGCGCCGACTATCGTAAAGTGAATTCCATGTCGGATTCTCACCCGATGCCCCGAATAAGTGATTGCGTCGACTAAGTGGGAAATGCAAGGTTTGTCACCAAAGTCGACCTGCTGAAAGGGTATTATCAAATCCCTTTGTTTCCGAGTGCGAGAAAGATCTCAGCGTTTGCTACTCCAGACGGATTGTACCAGTATAAAGTACTTCCGTTTGGTATGAAGAACAGCGGAAGTTATTTCCAGAGGATGATGAACGAAGTGCTAAGAGGGATGGAAGGCTGCGCCGTGTACATAGATGACATAGTGGTGTACGCCGATCGCTGGAAGCAACACATGAATCGACTGATGGAGTTGTTCCAACGGTTGGAAGAAGCGAACCTGACAGTTAATCTGGCCAAGAGCGAATTCGGAAAGGCCCGATTAGAATACTTAGGTTTCGTCGTGGGTCAAGGGAAAGTGACTCCAGTAGACCAGAAAGTGATGGCAATCAAAGAATATCCGAATCCCAGGACGAGAAAAGAATTGTTACGATATCTAGGGATGATCGGATACTATAGAGGATTTTGCAAGAACTTCTCGACAGTGGCACACCCTCTGACTGAATTGGTATCTAAGAACGTTAAATGGAAGTGGGGGGAAGCATGCCAGGAGTCCTTCGAGAAGGCTAAGAAGTTATTAACCAAAGCGCCAGTGCTGATTTCGCCTGACTTTGAGTCAGACTTTATCTTGTACGTCGACGCTAGTGACGTGGGGATTGGGGCCATGTTGGCTCAAGAGAAGGACGGAGTTCACCGTCCAGTAGCGTTCTACTCAAAGAAATTCGAAAAGTACCAGAGGGCTTACAGTGGAAAAGGAAGCCTTAGCCCTGATACTGGCACTGAAGCATTTCAACGTCTATGTGGGTGGAGGTACTAGACCGGTGCGAGTGTTCACCGATCATAACCCCTTGACGTTCGTGCACAGGATGAAGAACACGAACCAAAGGCTGACAAGATGGGCCCTACTGTCACAAGAATACTGGCTAGAAATCAGGCACATTAAAGGAAGAGAGAATGTGGTAGCAGATGCCCTCTCCTGGATTTACTAACCGATATGACTCTTATTTTAAGGGGAGGGGTATGTTATGGTGCCCTCTCCTATCTCTTTCGTTTGCCTGTTTTAAGAGTCATAGCAACTCTCCCTACTGATTCTCTGAGGTACAGGGAAGTCTGTTGGTATATGTGGCGACCAGATCGGCCGCCAGATAAGCGAGAAATTTACATTGTGAGTTGTAGGTTAAAGGGGAAAATGGCGCCCTGATATAAATGAAAGAGTATCCCCTACCTGCAGATATGACGTTTTGTAAGGGACACTAGCCGATCGCGGATTGGCCGCGACCAATCAGAGCCCGCCGTGACGTCACCGAGTGCCCCGGGCGGCGCCAACGTCAGAGTTGACCTTACTGTGGAGGTGAGAATACGCGCCTCGGTCAGCTCTCGAGGATTTGAGGCTCTACAAGCCTTATTCAGTGGATTAAACTAGCCATCGCAGCCCACCATGAGATATTGGAGACCCTGTGCTTCTGGGAAGCAAAAAGGAACCAAGTTAATTGAGCAGAGGAGTGCCAAACTTGGAAAATAGTCGGCGACAACGCTGGACTCACGGCTGGACAAAGAGGGTCTGGAAGGTGCAGCGGGCAGGCCTAGCTGTGATGGGTCACATCCACTGAGGGCTTTGGAGGGACGACACCATTCCTAGAACAAGGAGCAACTCCTTGTGGAAGGGACGAGTGTGTGAATATAGTGACTAGCTCAGTGCCCATTGGTGAACCAGGATTGGGATAGCTGAATCTCAGGGATTGGAACGGCGATGACGCGAAGGCTTCACGTCACCTGAGGACCTGTGGAACGTTCCTGGATCGCCAAGGATCGACTCAGGAAGCGTGGGAACCTCACACCATCGAGGGACAGGCGTCGTGAGCCAGGAATGTAAAGGTAGATCAAATTTCCCTCCCCATTACCCCTTGTGTGAGTAGGCCAGATAGGCCACGATATTTACTTATGTATGTGGCAGTATGATGTTAATACTTTAGTAGTAGAATAGGCTGCAGGGCAGCTTGTATCCAGGACTGTTGGAGAGGACAGTGTGTGTGGACTGGTCATAGTTTTCTCAGGAGTGCATTGGAACATGTGTCATGGGAAGCAGGTACGCTCAAGGACTTTCGATACGTAAGTCATCAGCAAATTTCATTGTGTCCCTCACTAACTCGAGGTGCATTCTTCTTTTGAGGTTCCTCAACATAACATATCGGTGCAAGCCTTTGTTGTTTGGAGATTTTGCCTGCTGAGAGCTCCATTATTCTCACTTGCTCTTTAATCATCTGAATCTTGTTGGGCAAGAAGAAAGTCTTCACAGATGGCTTAGTTTTGACCATAGTTACAGCAACGGGCGAGGGTAAGGCAACAGTGCGACCAGGAGAGGACTGAGCAAGCAAGTGAAGGTCTGAGTTGCGCAGGCGGTATTATATACTAAATCAAGTCAGGTGAAGTCTGGTGATACGGAGTCGTGACCTAATAGAGCGAAGGAGGATTAACTTTGTATCCTTCGCTGGATGTTTTCTACTGGAAATTCATGTCCATATCATATTATAACGACTAAAATCGAAACTACAGAAATCTAACAAGAGCCGAAGAATAGGTATTTCATTAGTAGCGCTTCGAGAAAAAAATCGTAGTGTCCTATTTGCCCTATTTCGAACACGTATGCATTAATACACACAGAAATCAGAATAGCGTGATGCATCAAATGAACAAATCCACTAGGGCCATGATGAGGGTTCGAACGTACGCCAAGGATGATCCCATCATTCCCGTACACGGGTGGATTTGTTCATGTATGCATTCTTGTGGATTTGTTCATGTATGCATTAATTTTTTGGTTTTAAATTCTTACTGATCGTAATTACCCAGATCAGTTATGCAATCGAACTTTGCACTCTAAACTCCAACAAGCTCATATCCTGTAACTTTCTCATGATTACCTATTATTATTTTAATAATAAAAGGATAGACTGGGAGATAATAAAACAGGGAACTTACAAACATTCCATGGGAAACTGTTCTAAGTAATACAAGTTCTACAGAAGGAATAGAAAAACTGACTTCGAAAGCGTATCAAGTCTGTCTGAAATATGTTCCTTTGAGGAAAGCCAGAAAGAGATCTAAGTAGAAAGAGAACGCAGACGACAGTATAAACGCAAGAAAAAAATAACAGAACTGCTTATGCAGACACGAATTTCCCGTCAAAGAAGGAATAATTTAAATAGGGAGATTGAAGAAATCGAGCGGAAATTGAAACACTCATATGAAACTGAAGAAAGGCAGTTAGAACAGAAAGCAATTCAGGAAATAAAGAAAAATCCAAAATATTTCTTCTCATATGCGAAATCAAAAGCAAAAACCACTGCCAGTATTGGACCTATTCGTACAAGTGAAGGTTCATACACGAAGGATGACAAAGAAATTAGTGAAATCCTAAAAAAGCAGTATGAGGACATGTTTAGCACTCCAATAAACAACATGAAAGTGGAAGATCCAGATAATTTCTTTATGCGGGATATTCAAACCCCTGTAAATATAACTGATATCAACACGAGCGCACTAAATTTTGAAAGAGAAATTGAAAACATGCCCATGCACTCGACCCCAGGTCCAGACTCATGGAATTCAATATTTATAAAGAAATGCAAAGTGCCGGTAGCACAGGCACTCAGTATAGTGTGGAGGAAGAGCTTGGACACGGGGAGATACCAGATGCACTTAAAGTAGCAGACATAGCCCCTCTACACAAGGGAGGGAGCAAAGCATTGGCAAAGAATTATAGACCAGTTGCACTAACATCGCACATCATAAAAGTATTTGAGAGAGTGATTAGGAGTCAGGTCACCAATTTCATGGAGACCAATGACCTTCACAACCCAGGCCAACGTGGATTTCGAGCGGGAAGATCGTGCCTCTCACAGCTACTTGAGCACTACGACAAAGTCACCGAGGCATTAGAAGAAAAACAGAATGCTGATGTGATATACACGGACTTCGCAAAGGCTTTCGATAAATGTGACCATGGCGTGATAGCACACAAAATGAAGTCAATGGGAATAACCGGTAAAGTAGGACGCTGGATACTCAGTTTTCTGTCAAACAGGACTCAGCGAGTAACGGTCAACCATATAAAATCTAGCCCAAGTGCAGTTAAAAGCTCTGTACCTCAGGGTACAGTCCTTGCACCGCTGCTTTTCCTTATTCTCATATCAGATATAGACAAAAATACAAGTCACAGCTTCGTATCATCCTTTGCAGATGACACAAAAATCAGTATGAAAATTACCTCGGCTGAAGACATTGAAAAACTTTAGGCTGATATTAATAAAGTTTTCGACTGGGCATCAGAAAATAACATGATGTTTAACAGTGATAAATTCCAGGTACTCAGATACGGTAAAAATGAGGACCTTAAACATAATCCAGGGTACAAAACACAGTCAAATGTACCCATAGTAGGAAAACAGCATGTAAAGGATTTGGGAATAATAATGTCTGACGACCTAACGTTTAGGGAGCATAACCAAGCAAATATTGCGACAGCCAGAAAAATGATAGGATGGATTACGAGAACTTTCAAATCCAGGGATCCCATTACAATGGTTGTACTCTTCAAGTCACTTGTGTTGTCCCGTCTTGAGTACTGCTCAGTACTCACTTCCCCCTTCAGAGCAGGAGAGATTGAGGGAATACAGAGAACATATACGGCACGCATAGACGCAATAAAGCACCTAAAATATTGGGATCGTCTCAAAGCTCTCCAAATGTACTCACTAGAAAGAAGACGAGAGAGATATCAAATATATACACCTGGAAGATACTGGAGGGCCAAGTACCAAATCTACACAGTAAAATAACAACGTACTGGAGTGAACGATATGGAAGAAAATGCAGAATAGAACCAGTGAAGAGCAGAGGTGCCATAGGCACAATCAGAGAACACTGTATAAACATCAGAGGTCCGCGGTTGTTCAACGTCCTCCCAGCAAGCATAAGAAATATTGCCGGAACAACCGTGGACATCTTCAAGAGGAAACTAGACTTATTCCTCCAAGGAGTGCCGGACCAACCGGGCTGTGGTGGGTATGTGGGCCTGCGGGCCGCTCCAAGCAACAGCCTGGTGGACCAAACTCTCACAAGTCAAGCCTGGCCTCGGGCCGGGCTTGGGGAGTAGAAGAACTCTCAGAACCCCATCAACCAGGTAATCAACCAGGTAAATCAACCTATGTATTATTATAAGTACCTAAGAATGAAGGTAACTGCAGAAGGCGTATTGGAACATACGAGGCCTTTCCTATTTATAACCACCCAATCAATTTCATATATATGTCCAGTCTACGCTTGAAACAATCAATGAATCCTACTTCTTTTATGTTACGCGGTAATTGGTTCCAAAAACCAACAACCCTGTTACTTATCCAGTATTTACCCAGGCATTTCCGAAATCTAAAGTTATTAATGTTTGGTGTTTATAATTTTAATATTACATTAACATCTCTTTTGGTATATCCATTTACCCATTTGTACGCATAAGAACATATAAATTAGAGTAACTGCAGAAGGCTTACTGGCCTTATGAGGCAGTTCTTCTTGATAACCACCCATTTGCATTCACAAATATATATATTTGATAGCGTCAGGCCACGGAGGAAAATTGAAACAGGAATTTCCTTAAGTACTTTCGTATATTAATACATCTTCAGAAAGAGTGGTTTTTACAGGTCGAGTACTGGACATAAATAGGTAGGAGTGAATGGTGGAGGGAGATACAACAAGTGGACACAAATATGAGCCGCACAAAAACTGCAGAGGGCCTATTGGCCCGTCCGATGCAGCTCCCATTCATAACTACACAGAGGCCCACACATGGATAATCATAGCATAAAATAGTAAATATTTACAATGAATTAGTGAGACAAATGTGTTCCAATGATCCTACTCAAATCATCAAATAAAATAATGAAAATACTGTTGGTAAGCTATTAGTTAGAAACAGCCCTCGTAGTGATAATTATGTTATTATAAAATACCTTGTAAAGACTGTAATAAGTTCTATGTTGGGCAAACATCTAAAGATTTGAAATGTAGAATTTTGCAACATAAATACTCTGTAACACATGGCCAATTGTCTAATGCTTTGTTCGTTCATTTGTCAGAAGATGCTCACCAAATGATTGAGAGATGGCTTCTTCAATAACGAATTGTAAAGCACCCTAACAGAAACATAATTGAATCTGCTTTGATACAGATCACAAATGAAAGCAATTTGAACATTAGCAGTGGTTTATATGACTTAGATCCATTTTTAATAGATCAATTAAAGATCGATTTGAGTAGGATCATTAGAACACATTTGTCTCACTAATTCGGTGCAAATATTTACTATCTCATGCTATGATTATCCATGTGTGGGCCTGTGTGTGGTTATGAATGGGAGCTGCATCGGATGGGCCAATAGGCCCTCTGCATTTTTGTGCGGCTCATATTTGAGTCCACTTATTGTACCTCACCTCACTCCACCATTCTCTCTGCCTATCCAGGAGATATCTCCTGTCCAGTACTCGACCTGTAAAACCACTCCTTCTGAAGATGTATTAATATACGAAAGTGCTTAAAGAAATTCCTGTTTCAACTTTCCTCCGTGGTCCGACACTGTCACATTTTTCATCACTTATCATCACGTGTTTATTTTTCGTGATTTACCACACACATATATATATATATATATATATATATATATATATATATATATATATAATATATATATATATATATATATATATATATATATATATATATATATATATATATATATATGTCTAAAATACTCATGAAACAATCAAGGTACTGTACTTATATTATGTTACAGAATAATTGGTTCACAAAACAACAACACTGTTATGCTGCTATTAGCTCCACAAATCAAAAACGCTTGGTGTTGGGATGAGTACTACAGATGTTGGAGGTAGCATGTTTGGAGCAGATGCTCTTTTGTTTATGATCTGTTAACAATATTTCATGTACCTGATATTGTTTTGTTGTTGTTACTGGCGGAGAATAAAACCATGTGGACGAAGATTGTTGTCTGACCACAATTACAACAGTGGCGACGAGGATTAAACATCTCCGGCAGAGAGTCTGGGTACGAGACGTGGTGTGAGGATCAAGAGAGAGCAGGGTACGTCGTGTGGACGAGTGGACGCTTGCATACCCCAGTTGAGTGTGCTACCACCGTGACAATGACTGCGCCGTTCATGTCAATACAGCCGTTAACACTGCCAAATCTCGTTGGACCTGTGACTCAGCCTGCTGGAAGCAAACTTTCAGTGCCGGGAGATTAAGGAGGCGCCAACAAGTAAGCGGGTACTCTTAGTTTCACTGGGCTCTGAAGCATATAGTGTNGTGAGGAAGATGAGAACCAGAGCTAACCGAAGAAAAGTGGGAACCCAGTTCGGCCGCGACCTTCACTGGATCCGCCACAAGAGTCCCACGGAGGTGGAGAACTGGCGAGACATCTGGAACGAACTTGCCCGCAATCTTGCGATCTTCTTCCAGATCTGCGGTAGAGGAGTATCGGATGTAATGGTGGAAACATAAGATTTCCAACTCTCACGTTTAGCAGCACAGATGGTCCTACGGGCCACCGCACTTGCCTTCCGAAACAGAATAAAAGAATCAGCCGTCTGCCGGCGGCGGGTTTTTTCCAGGCTGCACGCTTACAGCGGACAGCCCGAGCACAGTCCGCATTCCACCAGGGAACACACTTCCGTGTGCCCGGGAGGAAGAGCGAGGGATAGAGCTGAGGGCAGCGTTGAAGACTGTCATAAAAAAGGAGGAGGGCGCGAGGAAGAGGCAGAGAGGAGAGGTCAGAGAGAGTAGCACGGAGGGTGAATAGGCACCAGTCAGCCTTGGCAAACTGCCACCTAGGGAAGGAAAGGGGAGGGTGGAAAGAGAAAAAGGAAACGAGGATGGGGAAATGATCACTGTTATGGAGGTCATCAAGAACCTGCCACGTGAAATCTAAGTAGAGGGACGACGAGCAGAGAGAAAGATCAAGACAGGAAAGGGTGCGAGTTCGAGAGTCCACATGAGTGGGCTCACCAGAATTCAGAAGAGATAGAGATGAAGCGAGGACGAACGGTTCGAGAAGACGGCCTCGGGTGTTTGTCAGAACATCACCCCAGAGGGAATGTCGACAGTTGAAATCACCCAAAAGGAGCACCGGCTCTGGCAAGGAGTCCAGGAGGTGCTTAAGATCAGGAAGGGAAAGAGGGACATTTGGAGGGAGATAAATGGAACAGACTGTATACCATTTACCCACAAAAACACGGGCAGCAGAACAATGGATAGGGGACGGAAGAAGTAGGGGACGAAGGGAATATCAGATCGAATTAAGAGAGCAGTAGAGTTATGGGCCCCAGCAAGAGCTGGGGGGGGGGGAGAAAGAAAGGAATAACCACGAAAGTGACCAGGACGAGCACCAAGCATTGGTTCCTGGAGACAAACACAAAGTGGTGTAAACTGTGTAATTAGAAGTTGGAGTTCATGGAAGTTGGCATAAAATCCACGAATATTCCACTGAAGAATAGACATTATCAAAGAGATAGGATAGTAATAGAGAACAAGAAAGAAATTAAGGTAAAGAGGAACACAGTTTATTAAAGAATCTCAGGATCAGGGTCAGGATCAGGGTAGGAGCAGGGTCAGGTCAGGAGCAGTCAAAATCAGGGTTAGGGGGCATGGGTAAACTTAGTAAGGAGAGAGGGAAGGGAGCGAGAGAACAGACCAGAGGCGGACTGACGGGGTCCAGAAGAGGAGGAGACAACTGAGAGGGGCAGGCAAGGACAGGTGGAGGAGGGGGGGCAGAAATCAGGGAGTGCACCTCAGGAAGGGCAGCAACAGAGAGGGAATTGGGGGCAGAAGAAACCTCCATATCAGAGACAGGGGGTTCGACCACTGAAATGGGAGGGGAAGGAGTGACAGAGTCAGAGGGAGGGGGCGAGGAAGAAAGCGAAACCTTCTTACCCGCCGGAGAGGAAGAAGGAGAGGATCCAGGCTTACGTTTCTGACTCAAAGAGACAGGCGTTCCAGTAACAACGTACCGGGCGACAGACTCAATGGTCTCAGCAGGAGAAGAGGAACGAGAGCGAACAACACGAAGATTGCTGGGAGGATGATGGATATCAGCCTGGACAGACAGGTGGCGTGGAGGGTCAAGAGACTGGGGGGAGGGTCGGGAAGAAAGAGTGGGGGGAGATGGGGAAGAAGACAAAGGAGATATGGCGGACTGGGTAGGAAGGGGGGAAATCCCAGATGGAGAACCAGGAGGGAGACCATCTGGGACAGGAGGCAAAGGAATAGGGGAGGAGGTGGTGGGTGTGGTCGGGTTTAAGGCCTGGAAACGGTTGTGAGACTGAGGAAGACGGGAAGGACGAGGAGAGGTAGAACGCAACACGCGAGCGTAGGAGACGCCCACGAAAGGGGTGAGACGACGAACTTGGCGTCTCGCTTCAGGAAAAGACAGACGATCACGGTGCTTCAAGTTGAGGACGGCTTCCTCGAGTTTATAGTGCATACACGAGCGTGAGAAGGTAGGGTGGGCTTCACCGCAATTGAGACAGCGAGCCTGGGGAGAAGTGCACTCGGACTTAGAATGACTATCGTCCCCACACAAGGGGCAGAGATACACAGTACTGGTGCATTTGAGGACACCGTGCCCAAACTTCCAACACTTATTGCAAATTCTAGGAGAGGGAATGTACTCCTGAACGGAGCATCTGGCACCAGCAAGAATAATAGAGGGCGGAAGGGTCCTACTATCAAAGGTGATTTTTACAACTCGAAGGGGCTGACGGCGACGACCACGAGGGGGTCGAGTAAACGTGTCCACCTGGAGGACAGAATGGCCTTGGGCTTCGAGGATATGTTTAATATCTTCATGGCAATCATTGAGGTCCCGAACACCAGTTGCAACATGGGGTGGGAGGAGAACAGTGCCAACACTGGCATTTAACCGAGCGTTTTTGGAGACCCGAACAGGGGTCTCCCCAATGCAGGACAAAGCGGCTAAGCGAGTAGCTGCATCCTGAGAAGGAGCAGCGACGACACGCGTACCGGAACTGGTGGAGTTAAAAGTAACAGAGGCATCTACTGAATCAACAAGGTGTTTATGGAGGGAGAAATCGTCAGGAGGAGTAGAATCCAGATGGTGGAGATCAAAGTATTTAGTCCACGTAGCGGGACCAAACAAGGCGTTGTAAGTACTATTACGGGAAGGGATCGTGCGAGTGCGGCCGTGGTGGGAACGGCGATGAGAACCCCGGAAGTCACGGGGGTAAAAGGTGCAGTAGTCACAATGAGAGACGAAGCCGCGCCAGGGGACGAGGTAGTCACCACTGGGGGCCTGGGGCTCGACCCAACCACAGAGGGAGGGGAGCCGAGGGGAGGAGTCAGAGAAGCCAAAGGAGGAGCAAGGTCGGGGCCCAATGTAGCGGAGGCTACAGAGCCCGGTCTTCCAACACGGGACCGAGCCTCAGGGGAACAGTATTTATCATCGCTACGAAAAGGAATATTCATTCACGAATGTGCCCCCACACCCACCATGGAGCCACAATTAGAGGCAGGACACCCAACAAGAAGCTATCGCCGATCATGCCGGGGCCTCCCAGGGGTGCGTCGTGAGTATACGCCCCACAAACGCCACCTTAAGAACCGACAGTCCGTCGAGATCGGGTTCAGTGACGAAAGGGGGATTGACAATAAAAGGTTCCCCTCGCTCTCGACGTGGGTACTACAGTTCTACGGGTGCAAGAGTATGCCTCCCTCAAGCACCCGGGCGTCAAAATAGAGGAAGTCCAAAGGAATAACCAAAACAAGCAAAAGGTCAGCAGGAAACGGCAAGCAGATAGGAGAAGAGGGAGAGAAAAACGAAACAGAAGGAAAAGGAAAAGGTGCTCGGCAAAATTAGAGAGGACGGTAGCAGGAGCACAAGGCTAGAAAAGGACAGAGGACTGTCCCAAGGAGCATCACACTCCGGCAGCCGCCCACTAAGCCCCCCTCACGGCATCAACTAGCCGAGCAGGGAGGGGGGGCCTTCGACATGTAACCCCCCCATTTTGGGTGAGAGGACTTGACCCATAATACAGTCCCTTTAACAATCAATGTATTATTAATTAAGAACATCCATAGGACATTAGTTCCTGGATTAAATTTTCATACCACTAGCTCTACCCTGTTTACCACTTTTTCTCAAAAAGTGGTGGTCCTTCGTAAGCTATCGAATATGGTATTAATTTAAATGATTTACATGAGTCAAGTTTTCCCACACAAAATTTGGTCCTTCGAACTGGATTAATCATAATCAACGTTCAATCCATATTAGATGAACCATAATTAACCATTTGCTAACACCAATTATTTTGTGTTACTATTATTAGGCTATACAAATATTTCATTTACTGCTGTCAGCACTGTTCATATTATAGCCTAAACCACATTAAATCTATGATTACTGATTCACCTAAGTCAGTAAATTCATAAATATTTCAGGTGTTAAACATTTACGGCAGTAGAACACTTGCCACACACAAGTAATAACCTTGTGTTCATTAAATTTCTTATACACGTATTTCTTACAAGTGTATATATTATATAAAATTACAAAAATCCCCCCCCCCAAAGTAGCACTATTTTACACATTATTGCACCACATTTATTGTAGTTATGCCAACCCAACAGAGGTAGGATATTTTAGACTGCAACTGTACTGAGATTTGTACAAATTCAGCCTAAACCATTAGTTGCATTAATAGGTAGAATTATTACCTAACTAGTACTGTTAGACAGTGCTAGTGTATTATTATTTAATTTGTGCTGACCGGGTCCACGTCAACCAGTAGATCAGCAGGGTGGGATCTATTATTATTAATTGTGTTAATTTTCATTATTATGTCCATCTTTGAGTGTTACTGAAGTGTCTCTACCCATCCAAAGCTGATTTTGAGGAGCTAAGCCTAGGAACCCCTGTAGAGACACCAAAGTGCTACTCAAATCTTAGTTCCTCCTGTTAGGTAGGTAGCTAACCTCTGAATAAGGTAAACTAAAATCAGCCTTAAGAAAATATCAGGCTGTTAATAACCATACCTGCTCTACATATATGAGCAAGTACTATAGCTGTCCAAGTAGCTATATAAGCCCTTTAAGGCTCAAACCCATAGCCAACATGGCTACTCCAGAAAAAACTGGAAGAATCTTGAAAGGTTTTCAAAGTCACTAATCAAGACTACGGTGGGGAGTTCTGGCTCCAGTATAATACTAATAAAATGTATAATTTTAAGAATGCAAAATAATGATTAATTCTAAGATAGCTCGAAGGACCAGAATGAGTAATGAAATGAGATAATCAGTGGCTTATAGATCTATGATTATATGTGAATAAATTCTATTAAGCAATGACTGTAAATTATATCATTCTAGAGCCAGCCTCCCATGACACATTTTAGGGGGGTTATTCTATAAGATTAATCTATGTATAACATATATTATGCAATAATAATAATAATTATAATATGCAACACATAGATAATGAGTAAAATATGTAATGCAAGGAATACTACTGCAATGTAAAGATTAATATGCATAAATGGCAGTATCAGATATATAGATATATGTATATGGACTCTGAATAATAAGGTACCATCTACAATGAAAACTGATTATGTCTCAGCTGTGACAGAGGGACGTACATGCTGTCCACTGTACGCCAGGCTGGAAACTGTTGAGATAGTGATACTTGGAACACGTGAGGGTATGGCGGTCACACGCTTCCTCAGGGGTGTTGCACCATGCTGCAATAATGGTAATTCCGTAATTTCCACCCCAAACTAGTATTTACACACATATAAGGTAATATCTAAATATTTGGAAGGGAAAGAGCTGCACTTACATGGAATTTTGCGTACGCCCGCAGCATGACGACATGGCTATCTATATTAATTATATTTAAGAGCTCTATAAATATTAATAAAAGGTAAAATGCCTGCCAAACTGGTGTCCGTGATTCTGGGAAGCTGCGTCCTCAATCTGGCATCTTAAGATGTTCCGATGCCGGTTGGATGAGAAGATTTGTTGGACCGCTTACGGAACACTTTCACGCTTCTTGTTGGTAATGGCGAGAGTCCTTTCTCCTCCCTCCCCAAAGTCGCACATGCGCAATAGCTCACCGTGAGGATTCGACCATAAATTATATTTATTTATTAACGGTAAATAGGGAAGGGGGCGTTTATGAACACTCTTGATGGTTTAGATAAATTCTTTATGCGGTGATGTTTAATTCTCACAGTGCACGTCAGTTAATGTAGACGGCACAAATAAAACAATACTTGCTTGGTGGTGGAAATGATGTTAGATTATGATATTATTTACTAGAACAGCGATTAAGCTGGGTAAGGAAATTCCAGTGAACTGTTGTATACTAAAAGTAAACCTATTACTAAATTATTATTTCTATTAAAGGAAAGTAAATGGTTGCATTTGTATGAGATCTATAGGTATGTGGAAATTTTATCCCCCGTGTGTGGCTGACGCAACCCTACACAATTCTAGGAGAAATTACATGATGTTCCACAACTTAATACAGTAAATTCTACAATACTAAACTACGTATTATAGTGTTAGTTAATTATTACGCTTAATACAGGAAATACATCCTGTTGTATTAAGGATTATTAAATGAATATTAGATGTGTATGAAGCCTAATACAGGAAATACATCCTGTTGTATTAGGGATGAGAATAACTGTTGGAAATTTCCAACAACTACTCAACAAATGTGATAACTGGTTAGGAACTAGTCCAGTTGACATTTTCAAGCTAGGAATTTCCACAAAGGTGGCTAGCCAAAAATATGACCAAGTAAAGGATATAATCGAGTCTTATTGGAACATACTTCTTGTCAGTGATACTGACCCAGACGAATTGAGTCTAATTGAATCTGACCTTGCCAACTATGAAGACAAAATTCAGGCCAAGTTAGATCATTATTACAAAGTGCTTGCGACACAAAATGTTCCTAATTGGTTAGAACATTTTTATAGTTTACCTATACCCAAGCAAGCAAACAGCTGAGATGAAATACATGAGCTACCTCAAAATGAGGAGATTCCTCTAGTCATCCTTACACTGGATCTATAATTGTTCAATCTTCATTTTCTACAGTCTCATCTAATACAACTTCGCGTAATGATTCATTTACAGAGTCTGATCAGCTTTCAAAAAGCTCATCTCAATATTCCCTGGATTCAGTATATGAGGCTAATGAATTAACCAGCTTCTCACAGGAATCCAGAGAAATAAGTGAAGCTGCAGATGAAACTCCCAGTGAATCTAAACCAGAAAATGAAAATGAAGCTGAAGCTGCAGCAGCAGCTGAAACTGTAATTAAAGAAGAGGCTAAGCAAGAAGCCTTAAGCAACACAAGTAATAGTCATAATTACTCACAACAGATCTCTAGAGCAAGTGGTGATAAAGAGAAGACTGTTATAAACCTTGTACATCAATCATTAGATTTATTTCAACCAGTTGACTCCTTACAAGTCTTTAGTTTTCAGCTTGAGTCACTGTTAAGTTCTTTCAGTAAGGAGGTGGATCACCCCACTGCTGAGTGGATGACTAAAATTATCATCCAGAGAAAATTGACTGGTGAGGTACTCAATAAATTGTATTTATACCAGAATGGTAATGTCCTGTCAATGCAGGATATATTCACAGGTTTGCGCAATATAATCAATCAACAAGCAAACCAGGCATTTAATAGCTCTTCTGAATCTTCAGAAACTGTACCCATATTAGGTTCCTTACCTGAAACTCCTAAAGTGACACAGTCATTAGGTAACAAGGGTACTAATAATCAAGGTAATAACAACAGGTCAAACACTGATTCATCAGTAAGACCTTAGAGCACCACAAGTGCTACAATAAGTACTCCTAAGAGCCCAAATGCTCCCAAGAGTAAACCAAACAAGTTGTTTCCTCCAACTTACCCTAAGTTGGAGGAAACAAAACAACAAGCAAATGCAAACAGCAAACCCTTCACAACCTGTAGTTGCAGTTTCACCTAAACCGGCAACCCCTAAACGAACTGTAGGATGGGGATTATGCTTGTTTTGCAATCAAAAACATTCTTCGTACAAATGTACTAATTAGCCTAATAGAGATACCCGAGTCAGACGACTCAAACAGTTACACAAATGTACTAGGTGTCTCAAATCACATAATGTTAATAGCTGTGACACCCCACTGAACACCTGCAATAGATGTGAAAGGGGCAAGCATCATGCTGCACTGTGCAAATTTGTCAAAACAAATTATTTTAATCCTAGAACAGGAGGTAGAGAATCTACACCTGTACAGTGCTGCAAGGTGCGAGAAGTGTACAGCGTAATTTCACCAGCGTCTCAAGTGCATGCAACCTTGCCCACTGCCCAACTCCAAGTAAAGAATAAAGGAGCCAAGATCACCACTCGTGGACTATATGATTAAGGATCCCAGGGAACTTTCCATACTCAGAAAGCGGCAGAGGCACTTAACTTAAAACCTATCACATAGGTAAAATTAAACCTGTCAGGGTTCATGATAGATCGAGGACTCCAATATTATTCAGTAGTTCAACTGCATGTACGTCTAGGTGGTTATGCCAAGGCTATTAAAGCCATTGTTGTAGATCAAATACCATTTGACCTAAATATTAAGGGTCTAAGGTATACAGCCAAATTCCTGCAGGAACATGAAATTAAATTGGCTGACAACCAGTTAACGTCTGACCACCTTAATAATGTAAATGTACTAGCTAGAGCAGACTACTATTACCAGTTCATCGCTGGACATGTTAAACGATTAGGGCTTTTTTTTTTGCAGGAATATGCCTGCGCGGGCCCTAAGCCTCTGGCTGGCCCACTATGTGTTGCTTGTTTCTGTTTTACTTGGGCAGAGCATGAGTATTTATGACTCGTATGGTCGCTTCAGTAAGATTTTGCCATATGTGTTTAACAACTTCTGCTCTGTTGAATCTAAGTTGAAATCTTAATGGGTTTGTAACTATGCACTGTGTTAGATAATGTTCCAGTGGTCTGTCGGGCATTTCTCCAGTGCTGACATTTCCTCTCATCTTCCAGAACCTGTAAGCCTATTTCCCATGCACATGGGTATCCATGCTTGATGTGATGTAAGTGTACTTCTGTTACTCTACTGCTCCCTTTCATCAAACTAAGTGGTTCGTAGTTGGTTGAATTCTTGTACCAACCTGCGGATCCTGATGTTGCAACTGCTGTGTTGTGGTCACTGTACATCGTTTTCATTGCTATGTTTCTAATTACTTTCTTAATCTGTGATAGACTCTGTGGTATGTAAATGTCTACATTTCTTCTCTCAGTTGCAAGTTTTACAACTTCATCTGCAATGTCATTTCCTATTATTCCCACATGACTTGGCACCCAGTTGATAAGTACCTGTCGGCCTTGTCGTTTGAGTGTTTGCGTTAATGATGTGACATTGGTGATCAGATGTGTGTTATCACATATGTGTTCTTGTTGCAAGGTTTCAATGGCGGTTCTCGAACCTGTATGTATGATAATATGTTGTCGGTGTTCAGCAAGAGCATGTTCCAAAGCCTTTTGAATGGCTAGCATCTCTGTTTGTAAGGTCGAACACCCATCTGAGAGTCTCCAACTATTTACAGAGTTTCCTGCTTTAACTGGAGCTCCGGTTTCTTGACCCTGCTGGTCTACTGATCCATCTGTAAAGTAAGTGAAGTTGTCGGATGCCAAGTTTCCTTCGATATGCATCTGTGCAATGTTACGTAGCAGATGAGGATTTGCCCTTTTTTTCATTCAAAAACCATAATCTTAAAGTCTGCTGGCAGAGATTCCCAAGGGGCTTGCATAACAAAGTCTGCATGTATTTCGTCGACACCCTTCTCAGTGACTGTGTTTGTTATATTGAATGTATTGATGGTGTTTATCGCACAATGGGTCCCCCTGTTGCTATTGGAGGCTCTTCTGTCCAGAGTTAGTGCTCCAGTGATTATATTTTTAAGTGAACTGATTCTAGGTCTAGTCAATATCTTGGTCAGCATGCATGCAGAAATCTCTTTTACCCTTATTTCAATCGACGTTAGCTTGGTTTCTAGTCTTAGGTTCAGTATTTTTGTCCATCTGGGAGCTCCTGTTATGATTCGCAATGCATCGTTTTGAATAACCTCAACGTTTGCCCACTGACCGGGAGAAAGAATGAGTAAGGCAGGCACTGCATAATCAACTAGGGAACGAACGGCGTGTATGTAAAACATTCTTCACACTTTGTGTCCCGCTCCTAGACGGAGCCCTGTGATTGTTCTCATTATATTTAGTCGTGATTCGATTGGGCATGAATATGCTCCAATCTGCAGGTGGCTACTTACTGACAGGTAAAGTTTTAAGCCTGAAGAAGCTTATGCCTGCCAACAATAATAAATTAATCAGCAGTAAATCAATTCTCCAGCATCAAGCTAAATGAGAAACCCAGCTGAGTAATAAGCCCAGATTGAATGTAGTACAATTAGTATTCGCTGAGATGTTTCCTAGCTCTCAGTGGAAAATCAGTGGTCCGTAACTTAACCAGGTACATGTCACAGCGACCAAGCCATTGAATCCACTGCAGACCTAGAATTATTCTCGACAAGTAATAATTGACCACACTCAGTCCCCCTAGGTAATCAATAATATTAGACTAGAGAATCTAGCACTCCCTAGGTAATTAATAATATTAAGCTAGAGAATCTAGTACCCAATGCACCCAGCATTTCATGAATTTAACAGTAACACGAAGTCATCAAGAAACTTCTACACTTGTAAATTCACCCGGACCAAGGTCAATTATACCTGCGCTTAAGGTTTGCCAAGGAAACCTTATTTATTCGACGTTTTCTGCACTAGGAACTAGTGAAAATGTTTGCATCAAATTTTGTTTGAGCTGTTTTTCTTTCGTTTCTGCTTCTTACCGTAGGAGCGCAGCATGAGCAAAATTGCACTTACCAATACGTTAGTGAACATACCACAGAGAACTAATAAACCGTGAAACGTTTAGGTTGGGAAAATGTTACAAATTATCTTCAAATAGGATTAATCGTAGCAATAATTAAATTTCCAGTAACCTTAGTTTCCCATCGTTTAATGCATTTCCATTAAACCATAAGCATTGTAACCTAACATGCTTATCGAGCTCATTACAGCTCACCCTGCTAATCCGGGCTCATAACAGCTCACCATGTAAATCCGAGCTCATTACAGCTCACCATGTTAATTCGGGCACATTACTGCTCACAATGTTAATTCGAGTACATTTCTCCTCACAATGTTAATTCGAGCACATTACTGCTCACAATGTTAATTCGAGTACATTACTGCTCACAATGTTAATTCGAGTACATTGCTGCTCACAATGTTAATCAGAGTACATTTCTCCTCACAATGTTAATCTGAGTACATTACTGCTCACAATGTTAATTCGGGCACATTACTGCTCACAATGTTAATCCGAGTACATTACTGCTCACAATGTTAATTCGAGCACATTACTGCTCACAGTGTTAATTCGAGTACATTACTGCTCACAATGTTAATTCGAGTACATTACTGCTCACAATGTTAATTCGAGTACATTGCTGCTCACAATGTTAATCCGCGTACATTACTGTTCACAATGTTAATCTGAGTACATTACTGCTCACAATGTTAATCTGAGTACATTACTGCTCACCATGATAACCTTGCAATCATTATTCCTCACCATTCAGCTAGAGTGACACTACTAAGAATTAGTAAGTTGGAGTTGTCACAATTAGCTTAGCCCTCTACTTAGGTAGGTTAGGAAATTTAAACCATCTATTTAGTTAGGTATTAGGGACTTTAGTTAGTGTCAACTGAGTACCAGCCCAGTCTGTACTCACAATTAAGCACTGTTGACTATTTATTGAGACTGATTTAATAAAATTAATTTCTCATCTAAAGTTGAGGATGTATTAATGAGTTTCCAGTGATGAGCCGGTGAGCTGTAATTTAATTAGCTGATAAGTCAGAATGACTAGGCTACTAATCTCACTGTCGTCTCTGAGTCTTCCTTGATTTAATGAATAACATATTCAGTTCTGTAATATTACTTCACATTTAGCTAGTTAAAAACTTAGTTATATCATTAGTCAGAATGACTGCTGCACCACAGTGCATAAGGGGCCAAGGTGAAGTTTTTTAACAGTTTTTAAATGTCAATCAATATATTTTGACTAGTTGTATATGAAAAGGGTTGCAATTGTTCCAAGTTTCAGTGCTGCAACCTAAATAGAAAGGGAGATTTAATTTTTTTTTCAACGAATATTACACATTTTCAAGTGAGTTCAAACCTTTCACCTTTTCAGATATAATCATTTTATGACACTTTTCTGACACAGTAGCATATAGTAAAAGGATCTGTAGGAGGGGATTTTCCAAAACATCTTTAGTTTTCCTAATACAAATAGTCAAAGTTCCCCTAAAAAATTATGAAATATATCATGTTTATTGCTATTATAAAATCAATAAATGAACTTAGGAAAAAACGCTTCCTACAGATTTTAGTTTATAATTTTTAGTCGATTTAGTCGATTTTATGTCTATAAACTTTACATATAAGGTGTAAGTTTCATGTAAATTGAATAAAAATGAAAAAGTACCAACTCGTTTATGTTACTTGAAAAATAAATCATAAAAAATTAAAGTCTAAGGTGCATATTAAACCAAATTTAATTCTGCTTCTGTGCAGACATTTACACATTTGAGTTTGGGGTGATCATGATGCTTCAGTGATGTGTTGGTGTCTAGTTACACAACAGTTACAAGTCACAGCGACCCTACTGTAGCATCGAAGTCTCCTTGATCTTGAATGACCTAATGATAAATATTATTTAATTACTATATAACAATGTAGATTACAACTTATACACGAATGTCATCTGTTCTTGAGAATATTTTCTGAGTTTGCAGAACAATTCAGCAACTAAGTAATGCAATTATTTCACGTCACAGCGATCTTAGTTGTTGAGTCTACGGTAAACTTTAGAGAGTTCTTGATTACAGATACCTTAATTAGTTAACATTTCATTATTTAATTCATGTTCCCATAATGAATTCGAGTCATATTTGTACGACAGATTCGGGACATTTGTAACTAACGTACTAATTTACTAATCCATAATATAACTTCAAAATGGGTACGTCAGTACTCGGTGAACTGCAACCGAGATTTCCTCCCCAGGAGTTATGTTGGAAATTTTCCAACACTAATACATCATTTGTTGTATTATAATAAAACATCATTGTATTAACCATAGTATTTACTAACTCTACTAATTTATAGAAATTATTCAATAAATGTTTCTATTGCGAAACAATATTTGTCCAAGGAAGCAGTGTCCAAGGAACTAATTATTACTCCAACCTACAATTGACGTCTTATCATGGCAGCTGGGGACTAGAGACCTGGAGTCGTTTTTTGGATTGTCATGTGAAGTTTGGTGATATGCAGTCGTGACCTAATAGAGCGAGGGAGGATTAACTTTGTTATCCTACGTTGGATGTTTCCAATTGGAAATTCAAGTCCATTGTATATTATATCGACCAAAACTGAACTACAGAAATCTAACAAGAGCAATATATTGCCAAGGAAAAGGTATTTCATTATTAACGCTTCGAGAAAAAAATCCTAGTATCCTATTTGCCTTTTTCGAACACGTATGCATTAATACATTAATACACAGAAATCAGAATATCGTGATGCATCAAATGAACAAATCCACTAGGGCCATGATGAGGGTTCGAACGTACGCCAAGGATGATCCCATCATTCCCGTACACCCTCATCACGGCCCTTGTGGATTTGTTCATGTATGCATTAATTTTTTGGTTTTAAATTCTTACTGATCGTAATTACCCAGATCAGTTATGCAATCGAACTTTGTAATCTCAACTCCAACAAGCTCTTATCCTGTAACTTTCTCATCATTTCCTATGTATTATAAAAGTACCTAATAATGAAGGTAACTGCAGAAGGCGTATTGGAACATACGAGCCTTTCCTATTTATAACCACCCAATCAATTTCATATATATGTCCAGTCTACGCTTGAAACAATCAATGAATCCTACTTCTTTTATGTTACGCGGTAATTGGTTCCAAAAACCAACAACCCTGTTACTTATCCAGTATTTACCCAGGTATTTCCGAAATCTAAAGTTATTAATATTTGGTGTTGATACTTTTAATACCACATTAATATCTCTTTTGGTATATCCATTCACCCACTTGTACGCATAAGAACATATGAATGAAGGTAACTGCAGAAGGCTTACTGGCCATTTGAGGCAGTTCTTGATACCCACCCATTTGCATTCACACACACACACCACACACACATATATATATATATTATATATATATATATATATATATATATATATATATATATATATATATATATATATATATATATATATATATATATATATATATATATGACAGTGTCAGACCACGGAGGAAAATTGAAACAGAAATTTCCTTGAGTACTTTCGTATATTAATACATCTTCAGAAGGAGTGGTTTTACAGGTAGAGTACTGGACATAAATAGGCAGGAGAGAATGGTGGAGTGAGGTGAGGTACAATAAGTGGACACAAACATGAGCCGCACAAAAACTGCAGAGGGCCTATTGGCCCATCCAATGCAGCTCCCATTCATAACCACACACAGGCCCACACATGGATAACCATCGCATAAGATAGTAAATATTTACAATGAATTAGTGAGACAAATGTGTTCCAATAATCCTACTCAAATCATCAAATAAAATAATGAAAATACTGATGGTAAGCTATTAGTTAGAAACAACCCTCGTAGTGATAATTGTGTCATTTATAAAATACCTTGAAAAGACTGTAATAAGTTCTATGTTGGGCAAACATCTAAAGATTTGAAATGCAGAATTTCGCAACATAAATATTCTGTAACACATGGCCAATTGTCTAATGCTTTGTTCGTTCATTTGTCAGAAGATGCTCACCAAATTGATTGAGAGATGGCTTCTTCAATAACGAATTGTAAAAGCACCTATAACAGAAACATAATTGAATCTGCTTTGATATAGATCACAAAAGAAAGTAATATGAACATTAGCAGTGGTTAATATAACTTAGATCCATTTTAATAGATCAATTAGAGGGCGATTTGAGTAGGCTCATTGGAACACATTTGTTGCTCTACTGCTCCCTTTCATCAACTAAGTGGTTCGTAGTTGGTTGAATTCTAACCCGCAGATC
>WNGS01167672.1:56173-74187 GCA_020271785.1 Procambarus virginalis | reverse complement strand
CCCTGCTTCTCTCACCCTTAATCGCAACTCAGGATGGAGCACTGACATAAAATTCTCCATCACTATCAGCCGTTTAATATCATCCACCGACTCCGCTTCCTCCGCCTTCAACCATCGTAGGAATTTCCGTTCCAGCTGACCCCATGGCGGTCTCAGCGTAAGACTTTCCCGACGCTCTCGTACATTCTCTGAACCGCTTCTGGTACATCCCCGGAGTCAGCCGGAATGAGTGGAGCACCGCATTCTTAATTCCGTCGTTACTACCACACTCCTCTAGGTCCAGCATGTTGTAGGCTTCCCGGGCATCACCAGTCAACCTGCCCTGGACCCAGAGCAGGCCAATCATCTTCTGGCCACTCCTTCAGAGTTGCTATCCGTTCAAATTGTTCGAAGAACGCTTCAGCTTCTTGTGGTTCGAACGTAGGTAAATCACGTTCCCTTACCTTGAAGTCATCCTGCCGTGCAGGTAGTGAGGGCAGACCATGCTCAATGCGACGCAATTCTACTTCTTTCTTTGCCTTTATCTCCTCCAGTCGCAGTTGTCTCTCTCCTTCTCCCCGCAGCCGAGCTTCACGTTCCTCTCGCTGCAGCCGTGCTTCTCTCCTCTCGCTGCGTTTGCGCTTCTCTTTCCTCTCGTCGCATCTGGGCTTCCAGTTGCATCTTCATTATTTCAAGTTGCAGGCTCCTCTTACTACAGTCGGACCTTCCACTGCTCCCATGTTCACTGTGAATTCTATCCACACTGGTAGACGCTTGGGGTGGCTCTAGTCGGGACGGTTCACCTTGCGACGGCTCTCCTTGGGACGGCTGTCCTTGAGATGGCTCCTCTCCTGTCGCCTCCTCTCGAGCCGTGAGCTGTGCCATGATCTCTATCCTTCGCTCCGCTACCTTAGTCGTCCTCAATCGGATCCCAAAGTGGATTGCCACTTGTTGGAGCTGGGCCTTGGTACACTTCCAAAATTCTCTCATCCCTTGTCTCAATAATTTTTCATACTTTATCCTCCTCCATCTTTATGTCATCGAGCATACACGACAGCACAGACAAGTTAGTTGGTACTAATTTCACCGTTTCATTCCCTTAGCTTGTTGGGTAACAGTACCACTGAATTCACTGGCCACACTGTAGTAGTACCCATGGCAACACTGTCTTAAATTTTGGGCAACACTGTAGCTTGACTAACACACACCCTGGCAACACTGTAGCCTGATCCATGCATCTTGGCGAAGTCTCTAGTTCTTGGCTACCGTGGTTCGAAGCCTGGCAAGGTCGCCAGTTCTTGTCACAGGGGGTGGGCTGGGGCTCTGCTAGCACTCAGCTGCTAGGGGCTCAAAAAGGCCGAATACTCAGCTCCTCCGACTCCCGGATTCACCGAATTCTCCTTGGTCCCACAGAAGAGGACCAGCAATGCCACCTCCGCAGGTCTTTGCTCCCAACACTAAAGGGGGGTTCCACTGATTCACCCTGGGAGCCCTTCAGTCAAACATGGGGAAACTGCTGTTAACAGTTCCGGCCTAGACCTATGGAGGAGTGAGAAAGACTTAGGCTTACCTTATAAGAATAACCTCCCTGAGTCTTACCTGCCAGACAAAAAGGTTGCAGGAACTCCTTTCCGCCTGTCTTCTCTATCTTCTTCCTTAACAAGGTCGCCAGCTGGGTTAGTATATCTGCACCCCAGCGATGCAGTTCAGCGGGTGTATTCTATGCTGTTTGTTGCCAGAGTCTTGCTACTCCCATAGATCTGCTATTGGACTGTCGGTACAGGGTACTCTCCCATAAAGGTATGTGTAGCTTTACCTCTCTCCAGCCACTACGTTACTTGTTGCCGCCATTCAGGCTCTGATACTGGTCGGGTGGCTAAGGGTACACTTTTATATAAGTCTGTGCTGTTTTACCACTCTCCAGGGCAATAAGAACTTTTATAGAGAATGTGGTTGTTCCCTAGGTGGTACTATGATAACCTTCGTGTATGCTCATAGAGAAATATTTCAACGGAGGCACACTTAAACACAATGATAAAATTTGTGAATTTACTGACACAAATTACATGATCCACATACAATCACAAGCAAAACATGAAAATTGTAAATAAGGATAATAAAATCTGGAGATCGTCAGCAAACTCTTCTTTCACGACCTCCAACCACCCCTTCAACTGGGCAGAATTAGACAAGGAGTCAACACACTCTCTCACAGAAGTCCCTTTTCGCCAAGTCGGCACTCTTCTTCAACTGTCCTGCCGTCCACACACATGTGTCCTCTCCAACAGTCCTGGATTACAAGCTGCCCTGCAGCCTATTCTACTACTAAAGTATTAATGTCATACTGCCACATACATAAGTAAATATTGTGGCCTATCTAGCCTTACTCACCAAGGGGTAATGGGAGGGAAATTTGTTCTACCTTTACATTCCTGGCTACACGACGCCTGTCCCTCGATAATGTGAGGTCCCCACGCTTCCTGAATCGATCCTTGACGATCCAGAAACGTTCCACAGGTCCTCAGGTGACGTGAAGCCTTCGCGTCATCGCCGTTCTAATCCCTGAGATTCAGCTATCCCAATCCAGGTTCACCAATGGGCGCTGAGCTAATCCCTATATTCACACACTCGTCCCTTCCACAAGGTGTTGCTCCTTGTCCTAGGAGCGGTGTCGTCCCTCCAAAACCCTCAGTGGATGTGACCCAGTCAAAGCTAGGCCTGCCCGCCGCATCTTCCAGACCCTCTCGTCCCAGCGGCGCCGCCCAGCATCGTTGCCGACTATTTTCCAAGTTTGGCACTCCTCTGCTCAATTAACTTGGTTCCTTTTGGCTTTCTAGAAGTGCAGGGTCTCCAATATCTCATGGTGGGCTGCGATGGCTAGTTTAATCCACTGCATAAGGCTTGTAGAGCCTCAAATCCTCGAGAGCTGACCGAGGCGTGTCCTCTCACCTCCACAGTCAAGTCAACTCTGACGTCTGGGCGCCGCCCGGGCACTCGGTGACGTCACGGCGGGCTCTGATTGGTGGTTATGTTTCTTGTGAGGAACCTCAAAGAAGAATGCACTCGAGGTTACGTGAGGTGCATTCACTAATCTGAATGAAATGAAATTGCGGAAGACCTACGTAGCGATAGCTTACAGCATAGCTGCTTCCCATGACACATGTTCCAATGCACTCCTCAGACAATTACGACCAGTCTGCCAATGGGACACAGACGTGGACACATTTGGAATGACCAAAGAATCGATGCATATAATGGCCGCAATAAGGAAAGTTTGACTGATATATTCATGGAAACGTTCTAATAAGACAGCTGGTGTTGTTCATCAGCTGTATCTTGATTTTGTTAGGCCCTGTTTATATATGTAGTGCAGTTCAGATTAAAATAGGACACTGGGATTTATTATTGAAGCATTAGTAACAAGACACCTAGGTTGTTCTTTAGCTATACTTACTCTCTGTAGGCCCCATTTAGATTATGCAGTTCAGTTAATGTCTCCGTACATTAGAATTAGATATAAATTCACTTGAACGTGTCCAGCATAAGATAACAAGTTCATTCCCAAAATTAGAAACCTGTAATATGAAGAGAGATTTAACAAAGCTTAAATTGCATCAATGGAAATGCGAAAGAATTATGGGTGACACGATAGAGGTCTAGAAGTGGATAAATTTACATAACAAAAGGGGGATATTAATAGGTCAAACCTAGACAGATCACGAAACAAGAGTATAAATTAGATAAGTTTAGATTTAGGAAAGACCTGGGTAAATACTGGTTCGGTAGCAGTGGTGTTGATTTGTGGAGCAATTTCCGTGTAACATAATAGAAGTAGGATTAATTGATTGTTTCAAGCGTTGGTTAGCAATAGATACCGGAATGAGGTTGCGTGGATATAAATAGGATCTGCCTCGAATGTGCCAAAAGGCCTTCTGCAGTTCTCTTCATTCCTATTTTCTTCTCATAATAGATAGGTAATGATGATAAAGTTTACAGGATATGAGCTGGATGGGTGTTGAGATTGCGAAAGTATTTGGGAGTTATGATCAATAAGATTTAAAGCCAAAAAATCAATGCATAAATTCCGAAATAAGGCAAATATGACACTAGGCTCAATATCTCAATGGGTTAGTAATAAAATTCCATGTGCTATTCTTTAGTTATCTAGATCTTGTTAGGCCCTCATTTAGATTATGCGTTCAGTTATGGTCACCATATTAAACATCGCCCTAAAATCACTAGAGAAAACGTCCAGAAAAGGCTTAAAAGGTTAATCCTACAAATTAGAAACATTCGATATGAAGAGATTGAAACCTTAATTACATTCTTTAGAAAAGCAAAGAATTAGAAGTAACATGACTGAAGTGTACAAGTAGAGTAATTGGTATGTCAAGTGTCTTTAATAAGGTTTGTTGATTTCTGAAATTAAGCGTTGTTGATTTCTGAAATGAAGGGTTATTGATTTCTGAAACAAGCGTTTTTGATTTGTGGAGCTAATAGCAGCACAACAGTGTTGTTGATTTGTGAACCAATTATTCTGTAACATAATATAAATTGAATCCCTTGACTGTTTTCATGAGTATTTTAGACATATATATATAATATGTATAATATATATTATTAGATATATATATATAATGATATATATATATATAATATATATATATATGATATATGTCGTACCTAGTAGCCAGAATCACTTTTTGGCCTACTATGCAAGGCCAGATTTGGCCTAATAGAGTCCAAGTTTTCCTGAATTAAGAAATTTTCTCTAATTTTTTTTCGTATGAATATAAAGCTTACCCATTCATTATGTATGAGATCATTTTTTTTTTAGTTGGATTAAAATTAACGTAGTATATGACCGACACCTAACCAACCCTAACCTAACCTACCTAACGAACCTATATTTGGTTAGGTTGGTTAGGTAGCCGAAGAAGTTAGGTTAGGTTAGGTTAGGTATGGTTAGGTAGTCGACAAAACATTAATTCAGGAAAACTGCCTATTAGGCAAATCGGGCCGTGCATATAGGCTGAGAAGTGCGTTCTGGCTACTAAGGTACGACATATATATATATATATATATATGTGTGTGTGTGTGTGTGTGTGTGTGTGTGTGTGTGTGTGTGTGTGTGTGTGTGTGTGTGTGTGTGTGTGTGTGTGTATGTGTGTGTGTGTGTGTGTAAAACACGAAAAATAAACACGTGAATAAAAATGTGACTGTGTCAGACACGGAGGAAAACTGAAACAGGAATTTCCTTAAGAACTTTCGTATACTAATACATCTTCAGAAGGAGTGGTTTTACAGGTCAAGTACTGGACATAAATAGGCACGAGAGAATGGTGGAGTGAGGTACAATAAGTTGACACATATGAGCCGCACAAAAACTGCAGAGGGGGCCTATTGGCCCCTCTGCTCCCATTCAGAGCCACACATTCGATGCAGCTCCCATTCATAAGCACACACAGGCCCACACATGGATAATCATATCATAAGATAGTAAATATTTATAATGAATTAGTGAAACAGAAGTACACTTACATCGCATCAGGCTTGGATACCCATGTGCATGGGAAATAGGCTTACAGGTTCCAGAAGATGAGAGGAAATGTCAACACTGTGGAGAAATGCCCGACAGACCTCTGGAACATTATCTAACACAGTGCACAGTTACAAACCCATTAAGATTTCAATTTAGATTCAACAGAGTAGAAGAAGTTGTTAAACACATATGGCAACATCTTACTGAAGCGACCATACGAGTAATAAATACTCATACTCCGCCCAAGTAAAACAGAAACAAGCCCCTTAGTGGGCCAGCCAGAGGCTTAGGGCCCGCGCAGGAATATCCCTGCAAAAAAAAAAAAAGTACATGCGAGAGACAGTAGGGTCGGTCACCCGGTACATGCGAGAGACAGTAGGATTGGTTACCTGGTACAGGTGAGAGACAGAAGGGTCGGATCACCCGGTACAGGTGGCAGACAGAAGGGTTAGATCACCCGGTACAGGTGAGACAGTAGGGTCGAATCACCCGGTACAGATGAGAGACAGTAGGGTCGGTCACCCGGTACAGATGAGAGACAGTAGGGTCGGTCCCCCGGTACAGGTGAGAGACAGTAGGGTCGGTCACCCGGTACATGTGAGACAGTAGGGTTGGTCACCGGTACATGTGAGAGACAGTAGGGTTGGTCACCCGGTACATGTGAGAGACAGTAGGGTCGGATCACCCGGTACAGGTGAGAGATAGTAGGGTTGGTCACTTGGTATAGGTAAAATTCAGTGGGGTCGGTCATCCGGTACCGGTGACCGGTAACTGTGTCTTAATGACACGTAAGTGTGAGTAACTGGGTCTTAGTTACAAGTTAGTGTGATCAACTGTGTCTCAGCGACACGTAAGCGTAAGTAACCGTGTCCAAGTGACAAGTAAGTGTGAGTAACTGTGTCTTAGTAACACATAAGTGTGCGTAACCGTGACTTAGTGACGCGTAAGTGTGTAAGTAACTTTGTCTTAGTGACACGTAAGTGTAAATAACTTTGTCTTAGAGACACGTCAGTGTGAGTAACTGAGTCTTAATGATACGGAAGTGTGAGTAACTGTGTCTTAGTGACACCGGAGGTCATTCCATTATTTAGTGGGTGAGTATCTCATTTATCATTTGTTTCTCAGTGACACCGGTGTATTTATCGCATTGTGTATTCCTGTCTTTATGTTAAGTTTATCAGTACTGGTGTGTTGTCCGGGTGACAAATGTGTTTCCCCTCAATTAATTAACGTCGACTGAATCGTGAATGTCTCAATGACTAGTGTTTTAACGTAAACTAATTACAAAGTTGATTATCTCACTGACAAATGTGTTAATGTAAATTAATTACAATGTTGATTGTCTCAGTGGCAAGTGTGTTAACAATTGAAGTTGGTAGTGAGTTGGTGGTTGACCTGACTGGCTAGGGAGAGTCACCCCCCTTCCCCAAGGGATTTGACTCATGGGTAGGGAACGGCAGCGCCACTCGCCCCTGTGTCGAGTCATCCAACTAGTAGAATAATGAAATGTATTACAGACTTAGTAGGAATTATCAATCGGGGTTAAGTTCTTATGATAAAATTAACGTTAATTGGGTGTAATTAATAAGTCTTGTATGGTATCTAAAAGGCATTTGACGTCAGTAAGATTTGAAAATATGTAAAAAGTATTTCATCACTGGTAAATAGGTACCTACCAACTTGTTTGTTAAATCATGTAAATTAGTGAAATACAAGTGTTACTGAATATTGTAATTAGCCTGGCTCGAATATCTAGATAATTCCCATTTGTTTTGGAATTAGAAGTCACCTTTAGTGACGAATACAGGATTTTAGTAGTAATCATTTTCAAAGATTAATCTGGCAACAAGCCTAGGTCAGCCGAAGCTTGAGAGAACAGGTGAAGTTCAGTGTGGGCTGTGTATCAACTGGGGTCAAGATCTCTCTCCGAAGCCGTGGCAGAAACATCGAGGCCTAGCTTTGATATTTTTTGTGACTCAGTTTATTATAGTGTAGAAATCCACATTAATTGTTGTAGTTAATTTACCAATGGCCTCAGTTAGGAAAATATTCAGTTAGGAAGTGTTCCGATAGGGTTTTATTTAATATTTTCTTTTTCTTTGATAACCTTTGATTTAATAAATCATTTATAGAATTAATGGTGTTTAGTGAAATTTCCCGCAACGTTTATATTGCACTTTCTGTTGATGCGCTCAAGCTCCATGCTTGAGACTGGGGCTCACTCTGTAAGCCTGCCAGTATATATTTATTAACTTACATAATCCCTTTGTACTTTTGATGTAATTACCACACTTAATGTAAATCTTATCCCTCCTTTCCGAATAACTGGGGGATCTATTTTCGGGGTTTATGCCTAACTGACGGTATCCCGCTTCACCGTCAAATGAGGGAATTATTCAGAGGGTAGTAATAAGCAGGTGATGGCGGCGTAATTCAAAGTTTGCAGTGTAGCATAGAAGGGTACAGTATCCTCGAGCTGTGATATCTAAGTGGTCAAACGTTTAGATCTTGAGGAGATGAACTGAAGGTTACACAGTAGAATTCTGGTTTCTGTATATATTTACTTAATAACGACCAGCATTTAACCAGTATGTGACTGGCCCCCCGTTACAATGGTGCACAGCGGTGGTTTCATCAATTTTGTTGTGTAAAAATTGCTGAAAGCTCACACGTCTTAGCCATTCGGTCACTTGTGTAGGGGTTAGGGAGGTCAGCCATGGGCCCACGAACCAGAATTAGCAGTTCGCCCCACAACAGTAGCGATTGAGTGGGGTAGGCAAACTTTTGGGGTCGTGAGGGGCTAGTAGTATTAAGAATTAGGTGGTTAAGTAGGTTAAGATTTTATTGGGTAAGAAGGCCGCTTTGAATTAATTGGACTGGGTACCTTACTCGACTCCTTGCAATTGGTTCAGAGGTGTTGGGAACCACCATATTCTCAAAAGCAGTTCTTTGTGGCCTGTCTGGGCGGATTTATCAGTGGGACGCCAGGGGATTTATCCGAGGGTGTTGTTAGACGACCCAGAAAGCTAAGAAAAACATTAAATCCACGAAGGTGGTTGAAGCTGCTGAGTGATGGGGTAGTAAACTACTTAGCACCGATTCAACGACTAAGTGATAGCACATTTAGTAGAGGTTGTCATTTCTAGTCTAACTGTTGCCGAAAGCAGCGTGCCGTTCTATTGGAATCTAGGTGGTCGCGGCCCCTAGGCTAGGTGTGGTGAGGCGAGCCAGTAGGCGCGATTATAGCATTAAGTCGAGTGATTCTTTGGATTAAGTTTAGTCAAATATATATAGAGTATTTCCCCTTATTTATGTTGTTCTAGGTAATAAAGATTTTCCGCCAATTTCTGTGCCCCTGTATTATAAATTTCCCGAGTGTTAAGTGTTCCTCCCTGAAAATATTCTATCTCCACAAAATTTTATTTCTGTAACTCAATAGTAAATAATCTAAGTCAGAGGTGAGGTTTCTAAAGTTTGGTTAATCCTCTGGGCTTAGTACTTCCTGTCTGGTTAATAACTGTACAATGAGTGAATTTATTTAGTTCTTAAGTGATAGTGATTTTGTGGAAAAAGTTTGAACGATTACGTAGAAAATTTCTAAGAAAATCGTAAATTGGGTTAACCGAGGTTAATTCTAATTTGCAGGTTAAGGGTATGATCCGGTTATCATTAGGATTTCTTAGTCTGTGGTAATAACGTAATTCTAGTTTTAAAGTTAGGAATGTAGAATTCGATTTTTTAGAATTAAATGAATTTTTGGGAAATTTTGGGTGGAGAAATTTTCTGGTCCAGTTTGGACCAGAATCACAGATTTTGGGAGAAATTGGAATCCGTGTGTAAAATGGATGTCCTATGTGTCATTATTATCCTTTTGACTGCCTCAGTAGTATAATTATTGTATTCCCATCAGAAAATCGTAAGGTGAATTTTGTCGACTTAGGCAAAATTTCATATCACTAATTCTTCGAATTTTCGAAGAATTGGCGATATGAAAATTTTCAGAGTCCAGTTTGTGGAATAACGCAGTTTTTGGTGAAAATTCAAATTTTCATGTTTAGTAAGTGTTCCAGGGCCAATATCGTAATAATGGTCTAAACCAGTAATTAGACCAGTAATAAACCAGTAATAATTAAAAGTAATTAAACCAGTAATAAACCAGTGGTCTAAACATCGGGAATTAGTAATTAAATTTTTGCCCAGTTAAGAGATATCTCGAGGAAAATTGTGTTGTGCATTATTTTCAAAGTCCAGTGTTGTGCCAGAATCGCGGATTTTGAGAGAAATTCGAATTCGTGTATAAAGTGGACGTCCTATGTGTCATTGTTATCCTTTCGACCACGTCAGTAATATAATTATTGTATTAACTTCAAGAAAGTGTAATTTGATTTTTGCCAATTTAAGCAAATTTTCGGAAGGTGGTTGATAGAAAATTGTCAGAGGTCACTTTCATAAATTTTCGGGTTATTTGTGATTAATTCGAATTCGTGGGTCAGGTGCAAGATCTGGAGGCCATTATGATTCCTTAGACTGTGGCAGTAACGTAATTCTAATTTAAAGTAAGGAAAGTAGAATTAAATTTTTCAGAATTAAGCGAATTTTCGGAAAATTTTGTTGGAAAAATTCCTAAGTCCAGGTTTGTGTAAAAATCTGAGTTTTGATGAAAATTCGATTTCTCATGTCAAGTGAGCGACCCAGTAGTCATTACTATTAATTAGAGCATACCGTTAACATACACCTTATTTCCTACTTCGGAGATACAAATTGATTTTTAAGGGTTTAAGCGAAAAAATGCGGGACTTGTGTTTTTAGCGAGGCTGACCGCTCCATCTATAGTCAGTAGCCACTCTGTTCCCTTTCATTTCATTTAGTATGCCAGTGCAGTATCTCATTATTAGTCCATCACGAGTGCGGCTCGATAGTAAATTTATTTTTGGTTAAATTTTATGAAAGTAAGATTCTTTCATTCTTATTGCGAGTACGCACCTCGGTTCCAGTAAAACGACTGTGGATTCCTTCACAATCTGGTACTAGAGCAATGCGTGCTCCTTCGTCAATTTGGTTTAACTTAAGCGATTCTCTCATATAAGAGACGAAATTTTTATTTTTAGGAATTAAGATTTTTTTCCTTTTCGGAAATTAGGCTAAAAAATTATGAAAAGTATTTGTGGAAATCTCATTAGTAGTGGAAACCCGGTTAGTGGTGAGGTGTATGGTGTATGGGTTGGCGCACCGGGAAATACGGAGGATGTTTAACCCAGACGGGAACCAGTTAGTAGGGCCCTGGGGGGGGGGAGAGGGTGTTGGAAATTTTCCAACACTAATACATCATTTNAAAGTTGGCATTACGAGTCACATGTTGCGTTAGTGATGGCGGTACGTATCATATATGGTTATTTAGTTGCGGCCGTATGCGTCACATTTTTTGGTTAGTGCTTGCAGTACGTGAAATGTGTTGTCTTAGTGCTGGCATTTCGTGTTACATGTTGTGTTTGTGCTGGCAGTACATATCACATGTTGGGTTTGTAATAGTACGTGTCATGTGTTGTGTTTGTGCTTGACGTTCTTGTCATATGTTGTGTTTGTGCTGGTATACATATCACATGTTGGTTAGTGTGATAGTACGTGTCATGTTTTGTGTTTGTGCTTGACGTTCTTGTCAATGTTGTGTTTGTGCTGGTAATACATATCACATGTTGGGGTTAGTGTAGATAGTACGTGTCAGTGTTTTGTGTTTGGCTTGACGTTCTTGTCATATGTTGTGTTTGTGCTGGTAGTACATATCACATGTTGGGTTAGTGTAGATAGTACGTGTCATGTGTTGTGTTTGTGCTTGACGTTCTTGTCATATGTTGTGTTTGTGCTGGTAGTACATATCACATGTTGGGTTAGTGTAGATAGTACGTGTCATGTGTTGTGTTTGTGCTTGACGTTCTTGTCATATGTTGTGTTTGTGCTGGTAGTACGTGTCAAATACTGTGTTAATGCTGACGGTTTGTGTCATATGTTGTGTTAGTGCTGGCAGTAAGTGTCATATTTTGTGTTAGTGCTGGCAGTACGGTTCATATATTGTTGTACTTCTGGCAGTATGTGTCAAATGTTGTGATTGTGCTGGCTGCACGTATCATATGATGTTATTGTGCTGGCAATGCGAGTTATATGTTGTGTTAGTGCTGGTGAACGTGTCAGATGTTGTGTTAGTACTTGTAGTACGTGTCACTAATTGTGCTAGTGCTGGCAGTACTTATCATATGTTGAATCAGTGGTGCAGAACGGGTCATATTTTGTGTTAGTGCTGGCAATGCGTGTCATATGTTGTGTTAGTGCTGGCAGTACTTGTCATATTTTGTGTTAGTGCTGGCAATGCGTGTCATATGTTGTGATTGTACGAGTCATGTGCTGTGTTATTGCTGGTAGCACGTGTCATATGTTGTATTAATGCTGGGTTTACAAGTCATATTTTGTGACTATGCTGGCTGCACGTACTATATGTTGTTATAGTGCTGGCTGTACACGTCATACGTTGCGTTATTATTGACCGTGTTTGTCATATGTTGCATTAGTGCTGGATGTACGTGTTATAAGTTGAGGTAGTGTTGGCAGTACGTGTCATATGTTTTGTTAGTGCTCACTATGCGTGTAATATGTTGTTTTAGTTCTGGCAGTGCTCGTCATATGTCGTGTTAGAGCTGGCAGTACGTACCATATGTTGTGTTAGTGCTTTCAATACGTGTCACATGTTGTGTTTTTGTTGGCAGTACGAATCATTTGTTGTGTTAGTGCTGGAATTACGTGTCACATATTATGTTAGTGCTTTCAATACATGTTACATGTTGTGTTAGTACTGTCAATAAGTGTCACATTTTGTGTCATTGCAGGCAGTACGTGTCATATGATGTGTTAGTGCTGGCTGTACGTGTCATATGTTATTTTTGTGCAATCAGTACGTGTCATATGATGTGTTAGTGCTGGCTGTACGTGTCATATGTTGTTTTTGTGCAATCAGTACCTGTCATATGTTTTATTAGTACTGGTTGCATCTGTCATTTGTTGTGTTAGTGCTGGCAGTACGTGTCATGTAGTGTTACTGCTGGTCTTTCATGTCCTATGTTGAGTCAGTGATGACTTTTCGTGTCATATCTGGTGATAGTGCAGGTAGTACGTGTCGTGTCATATCTTGTGATAATGTTAGTAGCATGTGTTGTGTTAGTACTGGTTGTATGTGTCATATGTTGTGTAAGTCCTGGATGTCCGCGTCATAAATTGTTAGTGATGGCAGTACATGTCATATGTTGTGTTAGACCAGGATGTACCTGTCATAAGTTGTGTTAGTGATGGCAGTGTCATATGCTGTGATTATGCTGGCTGCACGTGTCATATGTTGTGCTAGTTCTGGTTGTATGTGTTATATGTTGTGTTATTGCTGGCTATACGTGTAATATATTGTGTTTGTGCTGGCAGTACGTATCATATATGTTTTTTTTAGTGCTGGCAGTACGTGTCATATGTTTTTTTAGTGCTGGTAGTACGTGTCATATGTTTTTTAGTGCTGGTAGTACGTGTCATATGTTTTTTAGCGCTGGTAGTACGTGTCATATGTTTTTTAGTGCTGGTAGTACGTTTCATATGATAAGTTAGTGCTAGCAATACGTGTCACATGCTGTGTTAGTGCTGGCAGAACGTATCATATATTGTGTTAGTGCTGGCAGTACGTGTCATATGTTGTGTTACTTTTGGCAGTATGTGTCATATGTTGTGTTAGAGCTGGATGTACGTGTCAGATGTTGTGTTAGTGCTCTCAGAACGTGTCATATGTTGTGTCAGTGCTTGCAGTACGTGTCATATTTTTTGTTAGCGCTGGCAGTACGTGTCATATGTTGTGTTAGTGCTGGTAGTACGTGTCACATGTTAGGATAATTCTGATAGAATGCGTCATGTGTTGTGTTAGTTCTGGCAGTTCATGTCAAATGTTGTGTTAGTGCTGCCAGTACATGTCATATGTTGTGTTTGTACTGGCTGTACCTGTCACATGTTGTGTTAGTGCTGGCAGAACGTGTCATGTATTGTGTTAGTACTAGCAATACGTGTCATGTTTTCTGCTAGTCCTGGCAGTTCTTGCCATGTGTTGTGTTACTCCTGGCAGTACGTGACGTGTTGTGTTACTGCTTGAATTTCGTGTCATATGTTGAATTAGCGTTTGTTTTTCGTGTCATATCTTGTGTTAGTGCTGGCAGTACTTGTCATATGTTATTCTAGTGCTGGCAGTAGGTCTTATATGTTGTGTTAGTGCTGGCATTAAGTGTCACATATTGTGTTAGTGCTGGCAGTACGTGTCATATTTTTCGTTACTGCTGGCAGTACGTGTCATATGTTGTGTTAGTGCTGGTAGTATGTGTCACATGTCTGGCTAGTTCTAATATAACGTGTCATGTGTTGTGTTAGTGCTGTCAGTAAGTGTCATATGTGAAAATTCTGGCAGAACGTGTCATGTGTTGTGTTAGTGCTAACAGTACGTGAAATGTTGTGTTTCTGCTGGAATTTTGTGTTAAATTTTTAGTATTGTTTTTTTCGTTTCATGTCTTGTTTAATTGCACGCAGCACGTGTCATATGTTGTGTTAATACAGGTTTTATGTGTTATATGTTGTGTTAGTGCTGGCATACGTGTAATATGTTGTGTTAATGCAGGCAGAACGTGTCTTATGATTTGTTAGTGCTGGATGTACGTGTCATCAGTTGTGTTTGAGATGGCATTTCGTGTTATATATTGTGTTTGTGCTGGTAGTACATGTCATATGTTGTGTTAATTACAGCAGAATCATATTTTGTATTAGTGATGGCAGTACATATCATATGTTATGTTGTCTCGCAGGTACGTGTCATATATATGTTTAGTACCGGCAGTACGTGTCATTTGGGGAGTTACTTATTACAGTATGTGTCATATGATGTGTTAATGCTGACAGTACGTGGCATATGTTGTGTTAGTACTGGCAACACGTGTCATATGTTTTGTTAATGCTTATAGTACATTTCGTATGTAGTTTTACTTATGGAAGTAGGTGTCATATGTTGTATTAGTGTTTGCAGTACGTGTCATATGTTGTGTTAGTGCTGGTAGACAGTACGGTCGGTCACCCGGTACATGTGAGGGACAGAATGGTCGGTCACCCGGTACATGTGAGGGACAGAATGGTCGGTCACCCGGTACATGTGAGGGACAGAAGGGTCGGTCCCGGTACATGTGAGGGACAGAAGGGTCGGTCACCCGGTACATGTGAGGGACAGAAGGGTCGGTCACCCGGTACATGTGAGGGACAGTAGGGTCGGTCACCCGGTACAGGTGACAGACAGAATGGTCGGTCACCCGGTACATGTGAGGGACAGAAGGGTCGGTCACCCGGTACAGGTGAGGGACAGAAGGGTTGGATCACCCGATACAGGTGAGAGACAGTAGGGTCGGTCACCTGGTACAAGTGAGAGACAGTAGGGTCGGTCACCTGGTACAAGTGAGAGACAGTATGGTCTGATCTCCCGGTACAGGTAACAGACAGTAGGGTCGGTCACCCGGTACAGGTGACGGACAGTAGGGTCAGTCTCCCGGTACAGGTGACAGACAGCAGGGTCGGTCACCCGGTACTGGTGACAGACAGTAGGGTTGGTCACCCAGTACTGGTGACAGACAGTAGGGTTGGTCACCCGGTACTGGTGACAGACAGTAGGGTCGGTCACCCGGTACTGGTGACAGACAGTTGGGTCGGTCACCCAGTACTGGTGACAGACAGCAGGGTCGGTCACCCGGTACAGGTGACAGACAGTTGGGTCGGTCACCCGGTACTGGTGACAGACAGTAGGGTCGGTCACCCGGTACAGGTGACAGACAGTTGGGTCAGTCACCTGGTACAGGTGGCAGACAGTAGGGTTGCCCCCCTCCCAGCTCAGCTCGTTGATGCCGTGAGGGGGGCTTAGTGGGCGGCTGCCGGAGTGTGATGCTCCTTGGGACAGTCCTCTGTCCCCTTTTATAGCCTTGTGCTCCTGCTGCCGTCCTCTCCAATTGTGCTGAGCAACTTTTCCTTTTCCTTCTGTTTCGTTTTTCTCCCCTCTCTTCTCCTATCTGCTTGCCGTTTCCTGCCGACCTTTTGCTTGTTTTGGTTATTCCTTTGGACTTCTTCTATTTTGACGCCCGGGTGCTTGGGGAGGCATACTCTTGCACCCGTAGAACTGTAGTACCCAACGTCGAGAGTGAGGGGAACCTTTATTGTCAATCCCCCTTTCGTCACTGAACCCGATCTCGACGGACTGTCGGTTCTTAATATTTTTAAGGTGGCGTTTGTGGGGCATATACTCACGACGCACCCCTGGGGGGCCCCGGCATGATCGGCAATAGCTTCTTGTTGGGTGTCCTGCCTCTAATTGTGGCTCCATGGTGGGTGTGGGGGCACATTCGTGAATGAATATTCCTTTTTGTAGCGATGATATATACTGTTTCAACTGTTTCTGCTTTACCTTCTCAGGCTCGTGGGGTGGGTGACCAAGCCCCCGAGTCGGTCCGTGTTGGAAGACCGGGCTCTGTAGCCTCCGCTGCATTGGGCCCCGACCTTGCTCCTCCTTTGACCTCTCTGACTCCTCCCCTCGGCTCCCCTCCTTCCTCTGTGGTTGGGTCGAGCCCCAGGCCCCCAGTGGTGACTACCTCGTCCCCTGGCGCGGCTTCATCTCTCATTGTGACTACTGCGCCTTATACCCCCGTGACCTCCGGAGGTTCTCAACGCCGTTCCCACCACGGCCGCACTCACACGATCCCTTCCCGTAATAGTACTTTCAACGCCTTGTTTGGTCCCGCTACGTGGGCTAAATACTTTGATCTCCACCATCTGGATTCTACTCCTCCTGACGATTTCTCCCTCCATAAACACCTTGTTGATTCAATAGATGCCTCTGTTACTTTTAACTCCACCAGTTACGGTACACGTGTCGTCGCTGCTCCTTCTCAAGTTGCAGCTACTCGCTTAGCCGCTTTGTCCTGCATTGGCGAGACCCCTGTCCGGGTCTCCAAGAACGTTCGAATAAATGCCAGTGTTGGCACTGTTCTCCTCCCACACCATGTTGCAACTGGTGTTCGGGACCTCAAAGATTGCCAGGAGGATATTAAACATATCCTCGAAGCCCAAGGCCATTCTGTCCTCGAGGTGGACACGTTTGCTCGACCCCCTCGTGGTCATCGCCTCAGCCCCTTCGAGTTGTAAAAATCACCTTTGATAGTAGGGCCCTTCCGCCCTCTGTCATTCTTGCTGGTGCCAGATGCTCTGTTTAGGAGTACATTCCCTCTCCTAGACTATGCAATAAGTGTTGGAAGTACGGGCACAGTGTCCTCAAATGCACCAATACTGTGTATCTGTGCCCCTTGTGTGGGGACGCAACCCGTCCTCATAAATTCGTATAGTCAATATTGACTTATTAAATACGTGCATAGGTGACATACTAAACATAATAGTTTACCTTGAAAAGCTTCATAGAAAACACCGACCTTACCTAATCTTGTTAGTATGTTAAGATAAGCATCTTATAGCTTCGTAATTACAATTGTTACTTAACCTATTATAGGTATAGTAAGCATTATAGGTATAGGTAAGTTAAGATAAGCATCTTATAGCTTCGTAATTACAATTGTTACTTAACCTATTATAGGTATAGGTTAAGTAATAATTGTAATTGCGAAGCACTAAGATGCTTATCTTAACATACTAACAAGGTTAGGCAAGGTCAGTGCTTTCTATGAAGCTTTTCAAGGTAAACTATTATGTTTAGTATATCACCTATGCATGTATTTAATAAGTCAATATTGACTATACGAATTTGCGAGGACGGGTTGGGGGACGATAGTCATTCTAAGTCCGAGTGCACTTCTCCCAGGCTCGCTGCCTCAATTGCGGTGAAGCCCACCCTATCTTCTCCCGCTCGTGTATGCACTACAAACTCGAGGAAGCCGTCCTCAACTTGAAGCACCGTGATCGTCTGTCTTTTCCTGAAGCGAGATGCCAAGTTCTTCGTCTCACCCCTTTCGCGGGCGTCTCCTATGCTCGCGTGTTGCGTTCTACCTCTCCTCGTCCTTCCCGTCTTCCTCAGTCTCACACCGTTTCCAGGCCTTAAACCCGACCACACCACCACCACCTCCCCTATTCCTTTGCCTCCTGTCCCAGATGGTCTCCCTCCCGGTTCTCCATCTGGGATTTCCCCCTTCCTACCCAGTCCACCATATCGCCTTTGTCTTCTTCCCCATCTCCCCCCACTCTTTCTTCCCGACCCTCCCCCCAGACTCTTGACCCGCCACGCCACCTGTCGTCCAGGCTGATATCCATCATCCTCCCAGCAACCTTCGTGTTGTTCGCTCTCGTTCCTCTTCTGCTGAGATCATTGAGTCTGTCGCCCGGTACGTTGTTACTGGAACGCCTGTCTCTTCGAGTCAGAAAACGTAAGCCTGGCTCCTCTCCTTCTTCCTCT
>WNGS01167672.1:0-11463 GCA_020271785.1 Procambarus virginalis | reverse complement strand
GCTTGATTGGTAATTTAACAAGATTAAAGACACCATACAGCAGATTGCCAGCACATATAAGACAGCAAATGAACAATGGTAAAGAGTTCAGATTGGGTACATAAAGATGGGAAGACGGTGGTAAGCAATAGATACAGATAAACAAGAATAATAAACACCATACAGCAGATTAGCAGCACATATAAGAAGACAGCAATGATCACAATGGTAAAGATGTTCAAATGGGAACATAAAGTTGGGAGATTGGGTAGCAATAGATACAGTGCAATTTTAAGGCAAAAGGTGAAAAAACTATGAAGATGAAATTAGGTACTTTTAGTATTGATTTTGAATGATGAAAAGTTGGACAGCAGCTTTCAATTCAATAGGGAGTGAGTTCCATAATCTGGGTCCCTTTATTTGCATAGAGTGTTTACACAGATTAAGTTTAACTCTGGGGATATCAAAGAGATATTTATTTCTGGTGTGGTGATAATGGGTCCTATTACATCTGTCCAGGAAGAGTTTCAGAGCAGGATTTGCATTTAAGAACAGGGTTTTGTAAATGTAGTTGACACAAGAGAATTTATGGAGTGAGATTATGTTTAGCATGTTTAGGGGGTTAAACAAGGGGGCTGAGTGTTGTCTGAAAGCTATTTGAGAAAGCTGAAAGCTAATAATATCAAAAGAATTTGATATTATTCTGATAGCAGGTTTTTGCTGGGTGATGATGGACTTGAGATGGTTTGCAGTGGTAGAACCCCATGCACAGATACCATAGTTGAGATAGGGATAGATTAGTGCATAATATAGAGAGATGAGAGCAGAGTTAGGTACATAATATCTGATTTTGGAGAGTATACCAACTGTTTTAGACACTTTCTTAGTTATGTGTTGTATGTGGGTACTGAAGTTGAGTCTCTTGTCTAGGAATAGGCCAAGAAATTTTCCATCATTTTTATTGCTAATGTTTACATTGTCTATCTGAAGCTGAATTGCATTTGTAGATTTGCATCCAAATAAGATGTAGTAGGTCTTTTCTATGTTAAGTGTTAGTTTGTTGGTTGACATCCATAAGTGGACTCTTTTTAGTTCATTATTAACAACATTATTTAGTGTATGTGGGTTGGGGTTAGAGTAGATGAGGGTAGTATCATCAGCAAACAAATAGGTTTCAGAATGTTAGAGACATTAGGCAGATCATTGATGTATATAAGAAATAGAAGAGGTCCCAAGATACTGCCCTGTGGCACTCCAATGGTTATTGGTAGAGTGGGAGAGGTTATATTATTGATGGCTACACATTGGTGTCTATCACTAAGATAGGATTGGATATAGTCCAGTGCATGGCCTCGGATTCCATAATGATAGAGTTTACATAAGAGGTAATTGTGATTAACAGTATCAAAGGCCTTTCTCAGGTCAATGAAGAGTCAATCGGAAACTCATTTTTGTCAAGGGCTGAGTAAATTATATCAAGGAGACTAATAATTGCATCGTTGGTACTCTTTTGGGAGCGGAAGCCAAACTGACAGGGGCTAAGAATGTCGAATTTTACGAGATAGGAGTAGAGCTGTTTGTAGATAATTTTTTCAATATTTTTGATAGAATGGGTAGGTTCGATATAGGTCTATAGTTGTTTATGTCTGCTGGATTACCTCCTTTATGAACTGGTATACTCTTGCTTTTTTAAGGATATCAGGTTAGGTATGACACTCAAGGGATTTGTTGAACAGCTGAGCTATATGTGGCGCAAGAGCATGAGAGGCGCTCTTGTATACAATGGATGGGATTTCACTGACGTTCCCAGCTTTGGTTTTCAGTGAGTGTATGATGGACACACCATCTGTCGGGCTGACTGGTGAAAGGAGAAGAGAGTTTGGATAGCTGCCTGAGAGATATGTGTTGATATGTGTCTGAGTCTGTGGGATTTTACTTGCAAGGTTAGCACCAATCGATGAAAAGAAGCTATTAAATTCATTCGCCATTTCTAAATCACGTGACGGTGTAAGGCCATCCTTAGAGAGTGTTATCTGGTTGTGGAGTGTTGTTTAGTTCCTAGGATATTAGAGATGGTATTCCATGTGCTTTTCATGTTGCCTTTTGCTTCTTTGAATCTAGTCTCATAATATGAAAGTTTAGCTTTTCTTATGATACTGGTAAGCACAGATGAGTATCTTTTAACTACTTCCTTTGTAACTAGGCCACTCCTAAAATTCTTTTCATATTCATGTTTTTTGTTGATTGATTTAATTATGCCACTTGTGAGCCACGGGTTATTTTTTCTTTTATCAGTTACTTGTTTGGTAAGGAGGGGACAGTGAGTGTTGTAGAGGCTTAGAGTTTTGGATAGAAAGAGGTTAGTTAATGAGTTTTATCCTGTATATTATTACAATTCCCAGTTAACATTGTGAAGTGCATTAGAGAGATTGCCTAAAGCTGATTCACTGTGTAGCCTGAATGAGAGTTTCTTGGTTTCTGGTTCTCTCACACATTCAGGCCACAATTTTCTCCAGTCAGAGATCAGGGTTCTTTGTGTCACTTCTTGCCAGGCTTTGTCAACAAGTTTTAAAGCACTACAAATGTTAAAATGATGTTTCCAGAACTCTTTGAGGGTGAGGTTTATGGCTTCAGTCACTTCAAACATTTTCGGAAAAGTGCCCTTTCATAAAGTTTCTTAAAATTCGCTATGATTTTCTGGTCCATAGGCTGAATTAGAGGAGTGGTGTTAGGAGGAAGGAATTTAACTGTGAGGAATTTATTGTATCTGGGCAACACATCATCTTCCAAGCCTCGAGGATGAGCAGGAGCATTGTCGAGGAGAAGCACGGCTTTGAGTGGCAAATGTTTCTCCTGCAGATATTTTTCTATGGTAGGGCACAGCACTTCATTCACCCACTCCGAAAAAATAAGCCTAGTCACCCATGGTTTTTTTATTAGACCTCCACATCACACACATTTGAGTTTTCTGCACTTTATACTGTTTGAAAACCCTTGGATTTTCAGAATGATACACTAGCAAGGGTTTAATTTTCAAATTGCCACTCGCATTTGAACACAGCACAAGCGTAAACCTATCTTTCATAGGCTTGTGTCCGGGCAAGGGTTTTTCCTCCTTGGTAATGTATGTCCTCTTAGGCATTCTTTTCCAAAACAGTCCTGTTTCATCACAATTAAACACTTGTTGTGGTAGGTATCCCTCAGCCTCTGCAAACTCTTTAAATTCCTCAATAAATCGTCCAGCGGCTGGTTTGTCTGAGCTGGCTGCCTCCCCATGCCTTGTAACACTATGGATACCACTTCTCCTAAATTTTTCAAACCAGCCCCTGCTTGCCTTAAACTCTTTTGTCTCTGCATCACTCGTTGCAGGGGTATTCTTTAGAAGGTCTTCGTGCAATACCCTGGCTTTCTCACAAATGATGGCCTCTGAAACACTATCACCCCTTAACTCCTTGTCGTGTATCCAAATTAATAACAACTTTTCCACTTCTTCAAGTATTTGTGGTCTTTGTTTTGTTATTGTTCTTACTCCTTTTGCCACTTTATCACTCATAATCTCATTTTTCTTCTTAAGTATAGTGCATATTGTTAATGTGGCTTTGTTGTACTGCCTACAAAGTTCAACAACACATGTACCGTTCTCATGCTTCCGAATGATCTCTTGTTTCTCCTCTATTATCATCCTCACATGGGCTTTCTGGCCTTTATCCTTACCACTGGCTTTCTTGGGACCCATGGTGAGATATATAATATCAAATTGTATAGTCAAATCACAAAAAATCCAACAAAACACTGAAAATCCACGAGAAGAATTGATGCGAGGTAGTCACTGAGCGCGAGACAATGGTAAACTGAGGGGCGGAGGGGTGACGATCGCCGAACCTACACGCGCTAGGTCGGCCTGTACGCGTATCAACAAACTCGCGTCCCGAGGTAACCCTCGCGTTCCGAGACATATTTTCCGAGGAAATCCTGCTCGTCTCCGAAGAACTCGCATACAGGGACACTCATAAAGGAATTGGCATCTAACCCGAGGTTGGTGCAAAACACAGTTGATCGGAGTAAGTCCCTGATAATTTTTGGCTGCAAAGAAAAGGAGATAACATCTAGGTCAGAAAGAGCTGTAGAAGAAGCAAAAGTAGTAGATAAAATTGTTGGCCTCGTGGAAGGTCTTACAACTAAGAGAATGTGTGCGACTACAGGAGAATAGGCAGATATGTAAAAGGGAAAGATCGACCTTTGAGGATCACCCTAAACGGTGCCAAGCAGATGGAAGAAGTACTAAGGAATGCTAGAAAGTTACAAAGTGATGAGGATGGGAAAATGTGGTCATTAAGACGAGATCTTTCAAGAGAAGACAGAGAGAAGCTGAAACTGAACCTCGCTGAGGCAAAACGTTTAAATGAGAGCAGGAATGAAGAAGAAATCAAATCTTTTTCTACAAAGTGTTAGGGGTAGGCAGACCAGTAAAGTGGTACATAAAGGCAAACCAACACAATCAATAGAGAGAGGGGGAGTGAAGAATAAGGAGAGGGGGAACAAGTTCCTGAAGATTGCATACACCAACATAGATGGAGTAAGATCGAAGATATTGGAGTTAAGTGATGTAATACAGATGCAGACACCAGACATTGTTGCACTCACGGAGACAAAACTTGAAGATGATATTTTAAATGAGGTCATATTCCCAAGGGGCTACTCAATTTGGAGAAGGGACAGAAAAATTAGGAAAGGCGGTGGCGTTGCTGTGCTGGTGAAAGAACACATAAAGGTGAAGGAAATAATGACTGCCAATCCACAAGAGGTTGACATAATAGCACTAGAGATCTGCCATGAAGATGATAAACTAATGGTCATAAATGCATATAGTCCACCACCAAGCAGCACATGGTCAAAGGAGGAGCTAGATAGTAAACGAGAAGGTCTTATAACAATAATGAGAGAGATTATAGCGAGAGCGGATAACAATAGGTCACGACTGTTGATAGTTGGTGACTTCAACTTGAAATCCATAGACTGGGAAGCATATGAAGCTAAAACAGAAGATTTTTGGACCTGTAATTTGTAGACCTCATCCTGGAAACATTCTTGTATCAACATGTTAAACAAGCTACGAGGATGAGGGAAGGGGACGTTCCCTCCATGCTAGATTTGATATTTACCAGGAAGGAGGAAGAAGTATTTGACATTCAGTACCTTCCTCCCTTGGGTAAAAGTGACCATGTCTTTTTGGGAATAAAGTATGCAATGTGTTATAATCTGGAAGAAAATAAGGAGGATGAGGCAGTTGAAAAACCTGACTTCAAGAGAGGACATTATGGCAACCTTAGAAATTTTTTTAGTGAGTATAATTGGACAGACTTGTTGCTAGGCAAGGAAGTGAATGAGATGTATGTCAAGTTTTGTGAAATATATGATAAAGGCACAAACAAATTTATACCAAAACAGAGATGCAGAACTAGGAAACAGGATTGGTTCAATAGGAATTGCGAGAGGGCCAGAGACCAAAAGACACAAAAATGGAATCAATACAGGAAGAGGCCAAACCCCCAAACATACAAACGATACAAAGATGCAAGAAACAACTACACAGCAGTGAGGAGAGAGGCAGAAAGAAATTTTGAAAAAGGGATTGCAGACAAATGTAAAACAGAACCAGGTCTATTCTACAAATTCATAAACAACAAATTGCAGGTAAAGGATAATATTCAGAGGTTGATAATGGGAAATAGATTCACGGAAAATGAAAAGGAAATGTGTGAAACACTAAACGAAAAGTTCCAAAGTGTGTTTGTACAAAATGAAATCTTTAGGGAACCAGACACAATAAGAATTCCAGAGAACAACATAGAGCACATAGAGGTGACTAGAGACGAAGTGGAAAAAATGCTCAAGGAGCTAAGTAAGAACAAGGCAGTTGGTCCAGATGGAGTTTCACCATGGGTTCTGAGAGAGTGTGCACCTGAGCTCAGCATTCCACTTCAGCTGATTTTTCAGGCATCCCTGTTTACAGGAGTTGTAGCTGATGTGTGGAAAAAGGCTAACATAGTTCCAATCTACAAAAGTGGAAGCAGGGAAGACCCCCTTAATTATAGACCTGTATCATTGACAAGTGTAATAGTCAAAATATTGGAAAAAATAATTAAACTAAATGGGTAGAACACCTGGAGAGAAATGATATAATATCAGACCGACAGTATGGTTTTCGATCTGGAAGATCCTGTGTAACGAACTTACTCAGTTTTTATGATCGAGCAACAGAGATTTTACAGGAAAGAGATGGTTGGGTTGACTGCATCTATCTGGACCTAAAAAAGGCTTTCGACAGAGTTCCCCATAAGAGGTTGTTCTGGAAACTGGAACATATTGGAGGGGTGACGGGTAAGCTACTAACATGGATGAAAAATTTCCTAACTGACAGAAAAATGAGGGCCGTAATCAGAGGCAAGGTATCGGATTGGAGGAATGTCACGAGTGGAGTACCACAGGGTTCAGTTCTTGCACCGGTAATGTTCATTGTCTACATAAACGATCTACCAGAGGGATTACAGAATTACATGAACATGTTTGCTGATGATGCTAAGTTAATAGGGAAGATAAGAAACCTAGATGATTGTCATGCCCTTCAAGAAGACCTGGACAAAATAAGTATTTGGAGCAACACTTGGCAAATGGAATTTAATGTGAATAAATGCCATGTTATGGAATGTGGAATTGGTGAACATAGACCCCACACAACCTATAAATTATGTGAGAAATCTTTAAAGAATTCTGATAAAGAAAGGGATCTAGGGGTGGTTTTAGATAGAAAACTGTCACCTGAGGACCACATCAAGAACATTGTGCGAGGAGCCTATGCTACACTTTCTAACCTAAGAATTGCTTTTAAATACATGGATGGAGAAATACTAAAGAAATTGTTCACGACTTTTATTAGACCAAAGCTGGAATATGCAGCGGTTGTATGGTGCCCTTATCTTAAGAAGCACATCAACAAACTGGAAAAGGTGCAACGACATGCCACTAAGTGGCTCCCAGAAATGAAGGACAAGAGCTATGAGGAGAGGTTAGAGGCATTAATATGCAAAAACTAGAAGATAGAAGAAAAAGAGGCGATATGATCACTACGTACAAAATAGTAACAGGAATTGATAAAATCGACAGGGAAGATTTCCTGAGACCTGGAACTTCAAGAACAAGAGGTCATAGATTTAAACTAGCTAAACACAGATGCCGAAGAAACGTAAGAAAATTCACCTTCGCAAATAGAGTGGTAGACGGTTGGAACAAGTTAAGTGAGAAGGTGGTGGAGGCCAAAACCGTCAGTAGTTTCAAAGCGTTATATGACAAAGAGTGCTGGAAGACGGGACACCACGAGCGTAGCTCTCATCCTGTAACTACACTTAGGTAATTACACTTAGGTAATTACCGCATTCCGAGGTACCACTGTATTACTCATTATTATCATAATTTTTTGTCAATCTTTATTGATTCTTTTTTTCTTTTTTTTTTTACCTAATTTGTATCTTCTTGTCTACAGTGATCCTTATTTTACTTCTAATTGTTTTTATTATATGTGTATTTGCATTTATTGTTGTGTTTTTGCTATTAATTACTTTATATTTACATCACATATAGTATTTAACTGTTCTGTAATTGCTTGTCTTATTGTATCTTGACCCCATTGCATCTACAATCTTCTGTCACAAAGCTACAATAACCAGCATATTGATCACCACCACTATTGTAGGTATTAACAGCAAACCTTGCAAAAAAAACACTCCAAAAAACACTTGCTTATCAGTTTTCAACCAAAATGTCAGATCACTCGGTAAACATTTTGACGATATAAATGCAGCACTCACAGCACTAGGTACTAAACTATCATTCATTATTTTAACAGAAACCTGGCTAAGTAAAGACTATACCCAACTCTACAACTTAGCTGGTTATAAAGCCATTCACAACTGTAGGCCTAATAAAAAAGAGGTGGCACAGCTATATATATCAAGAAACCTTCATCTGCAACAGTGTCATTAGTGATAGAGACGACTACTGTGAATATACCTTTACTCAGTTTCTTGAATAAATCCCTTAAATCCTCCTTGACTATCTGAGCTATCTATAGATTTCCTAATGCTAACACAGCTTCGTTCTCAGATAACCAAAGGAATCTTATCATAAACAACAATCTCAACAAAAATCACATCATTTTAACACTTTGGCGCACCTGCTGCGCCACCCCTCAACTATGTGATGTGGGTCCCAGGGTTTCAGGGGAGCGCGCGGTAATTCTGAAAAGTGTATACTCTCTTCAACTTTGTTACCTCAATTCTCGTCCTACGAGATTAAATTTGGTATCATTGTGTTCGCAGTAGAATTCTCTACAGCACTAAATGCATATAAACTCCAAAGCCCGGCTAATTACCCACAGCAAACAGAAAGTGCGAACGAGTTGCCCAGGAGCGCACAAAAGCAATAAAATGTGTTCACTCTGGTCACCTCAATTTCGTCCTAGGTCTTTCATTTTGGTATCAATGGGTTCGCAATAGAATGCTCTAGAGGAACATTAGCATATAAAATAAAAAACCTGGTCACGCTCCAACCGCTGATGAGTTGAAGACGGGCCACGTTAGCCGCCAGTGAGCACCCAGACGCCTTCCAGCTACACTCCCAATTCCTGCCCACAAATGTTTAGTATTATTACTTGTTGCTAATCTCAATTTTCGTGTTACAGTGCTCATTTATGTATGAAATTGTTCCTAATAGAATGCTTTAGATGGATATGTGCATATAAGGGCCAATTGAAGAACAATATTGCCAGTACAATACGCAAAGTATGAACAAAAAAAAATATATACAAAATAATACAATTTTTTGTACTTACCACCTCAGTGTTGTGTTGAACATGACATAGGCGCGCATTTTAAAACCAGTCCCCAAAAATCGATAAAAATCTGATTTTTGGCGATTATTTTAGTGTATGACGCAGCATTGCGTCATGCCCGGACCAAAGTGCTAGGAGATGACTTCAATATTGACCTATGTCAACAAAATAGCCCCCCAAGTTGACTATTTCCTAAACAGCAGGAACTCCTGTATGCTGTTTATTTTATGCCTGCTGGATCAAGGTTGAAGCCCACGCCCTACTTTCCCTTTTGGATGATATGGCAAATGATACTTGCTAAATATCAGACTTTATCCTCACTAGGATTCAGAAGACTGTATACTTAGTCTTCCTGGCTTGGTGTCTTCTTATGATAATTACCTATTGTAATGATAATAATAATAATAATATTAATAATTTATTCACAAGAAGGTACAATGGGTTAGTGAGATTACATAAGATTGGTATTTTTACATTCTCGCAAAGCCACTAACTCGCAAAGCATTTTGGGCACGTACTTAATCTAACATATCAGGCAAGATGAAAAGGTACATTGTAGCAAGGTTTTATATTAACAAATCACCCAGAAAAAAAACTGCTATCATGATGACAATAACAAACTCTGCTTTCAGACAACACACAGCACCCCTTGAGATTATCTTGAGATAATTTCGGGGCTTTTAGTGTCCCTGCGGCCCGGTCCTCGACCAGGCCTCCACCCCCAGAAAGCAGCCTGTGACAGCTGACTAACACCCAGGTACCTATTTTACTGCTAAGTAACAGGGGCATAGGGTGAAAGAAACTCTGCCCATTGTTTCTTGCCGGCGCCTGGGATCGAACCCAGGACCACAGGATCACAAGTCCAGCGTGCTGTCCGCTCGGCCGACCGGCTCCCAAGCTGTTTAAATCCCTAAACATGCTAAACATAAATTCACTCCAAACATTCTCTTGTGTCGATTACATTTATAAAACCCTTTTCTTAAGTGCAAACCTTGTTCTGAAACTCTTCCTGGACAGATGTAATAGAACACATACTCACCACACCAGACATAAATATCTCTGATATCCCAAGAGTCAAACTTAATCTGTGTAAACACTCCATACAAATATTGGGATCGAGTCTATTCATGGAACTCGCTCCCTAATGAATTGAAAAGCTGTCCAACTTTTGCGTTATTCAAAAATAAAACCAAAAAGTACTTAATTTCACCTTCATAGTTTCCTACCTTGTTCTTTAACTCACATTTCATCTAGTGCTACCCAATCCCCAATATTTGTACCTAAGCCATATTACCGTACCATTGTAATATATTTATTTTATTTATATACATATACAAGAATTGGGGATTAACGAGAACATAGAATTTAGGCTGAATTTACATTCTTGTACAGCCACTAGCACGCATAGCGTTCGGGCAAGTCCTTAAACTAACAGATAATTTTTATAAATAATTAACAGTAAAATTGACAAAAAATGTTTACAGGTACTTTACAGCTTTACTCTACAGGTACAGATGATTTTAAGTAGAACATACAGTTAATTGAAAAAAAAAATACAGGTACATTGTAAGAAATTTTAACACAAAAGCAGATTAGAATAATACACAATAATAGCAATACACAATAATGAACAAGGATTACTAGGTATATTAGGAAAACATCTCAGGGTTAAACATAGGTTCACTAAAGCACAATATGGGGACCATTACAAGAAATAATGCAGTAGAATATGCACTCAATACAACAACTTGTTATCAGATGACCTAGATTACAATGGTAAAGTAATATGGCTTGGGTACAAGTATTGGAGGAATGGGTTGCACTAGAAATAGTGCAAAGATAAAGCTCTAGGTAGAAGACAATGAAGATGAAATTAGGCACTTTTTGGTTTTATTTTTGAATAAGGCAAAAGTTGGACAGCTTTTCAATTCATTAGTGTGTGAGTTCCATGTATAGAATTAGGTCCCAATATTTGCATAGAGTGTTTACACAGATTCAGTTTGACTCTGGGGATATCAAAGAGAAATTTTGTCTGGTGTGGTGATTGTGTTCTATTACATCTGTCAAGGAAGAGTTTCTGTACAGGGTTTGCACTTAAAAAAAGGGTTTTATAAATGCAAATGATTCAAGAGAATGTATTGAGTAAATTTATGTTTAGCATGTTTAGGGATTTAAACAGGGGAGCTGTGTGTTGTCTGAAAGCAGAGTTTGTTATTGTCCTGATAGCAGATTTCTGCTGGGTGATGATTGGCTTGAGGTAGTTTGCAGAGGTTAAACCCCAAGCACAGATACCATAAGTAAGATAGGGATAGATAAGTGTATAGTAGAGAGAGAGAGAGAGAGAGAGAGAGAGAGAGAGAGAGAGAGGAGAGCAGAGTAGGGTAGGGTACATAATCTGATCTTAGAGAATTTACCATCTGTTTTGGAAACCTTTTTGTTGTGGGTGTTGAATGTGGGTGCTGAAGTTGAGTCTCTTGTCTAGGAATAGGGCAAGGAACTGTGGTACTGTGTATAGCTGAGATAGTCTTGGTTGTAAGTTGATGTAAAGTCATTCCTTGTTACTGACTTTAATACTTATAAACGATTACATGACTAGA
>WNGS01167671.1:0-54750 GCA_020271785.1 Procambarus virginalis | reverse complement strand
GACTTCCTCATCGTTTCTACTTCAAGCCACATTAGATACACATTTGAAGAAGTCAAATAGCCCTTATAAGACAGAGATCAGTGACAACTTGTATGTCGATAATTTCCGGGGAACTACTAATGACAAATCCAAATTGGTAGAAATTTACCATGAGGCTAACCGTGAGTTATTAGGAGCCAATATGCCACTACAATCATGGGCCTCAAACAATAAATCATTAAACCAGATAATCGAGAAAGAATTTCCGGGTTATCAGGTGCCTAATCAATTAAAAGTTCTGGGCGTGGAATGGAACACAGGTACTGACGAAATGAATGTCAAGTCAGTACAAACCAATAATTCATCCCTTACCATGAGAAAATTGCTCTCATATGTCAGTCAACCATTTGACCCTTTAGGCTTACTTAGTCCTATATTAATAAGGGGCAAACTCCTAATGCAGGAATACTGGCAGAAACATATGGGATGGGATGATCCGTTGCCAATTGAGTTGCAAGATTAATGGCAAATACTCGCAACGGATTTAAATCAATTAGGTGTTTTGAAATTTCCTCGTAATGCTTCAGGACAAAACTTACCTACAAATTTGCACATTTTTTGCGATGCCTCTGGCAAAGCTTATGGCGCTGTAGCCTACTTAGTCAATAGTGCACAATCAATTTTACTCACATCTAAAGCGAGAGTTGCTCCAATCAAGAAGAGATCTTTACCTCAAATGGAGTTAACTGCATTGCTAGTGGGAGTAAGATTGGCTCATTGCCTGACCAAGACACTCAATAATATTCACTTTGGTGAGATCGTAGTGTGGTCAGACAATGAGGTAGTCTTACAATGGGTAAGAAATAACAACAATAAAACTCCCTACGTTAGTAATCGTGTTAGGGAAATTCATGAATTATCTGCTGGATATAAATTCAGACATGTCCCCACTAAGGACAATCCTGCAGATTACTTATCAAGAGGTTTAACATTTAAACAGCTAAGTAAGTCTTCGATGTGCAGGCGATGAGTCACAATAACGTGGCTGAAGTATGTTGACCAGACCACACACTAGAAGTTGAAGGGACGACGACGTTTCGGTCCGTCCTGGACCATTCTCAAGTCGCTTGTGATGAGGAGGTAGAGAACGGGTAATAAATAGGCAAGAGAGAGGTGAGGAGGAAAGTAAGGTGTAGAGAATAGTAGTAATAATGAGAACTGCAGAAGGCCTATTGGCCCATACGAGGCAGCTCCCATTATAACCACCGAAGGAAAAGTAATAGGAATAAGAAGAGGATAGCAAGGGAGCGTAGGAGAAGAGAGAAAGAAAAGGAAAGAGAAAGAAAGATAAATGGAAGGGGTAAGCTTATGTTAAGTCACGTTTGTTAGAAAGATTAGAGCATTTGAGTATATACTGTGAAAGGGAAGAGTCCACAGCAACAAAGCCAGGACTCAAGTTCATGTTGGGTACTTGTGTATAAGAGCCGATTCTACAAGACGGCGTCTGTGAAGAGTAGAGGCAGGAAAGATTATTTTGGAGGAAGACCAATCAATGGGATGATTAGAATCCCTCACATGACAGAATAGAGCATTGTTAGTGTCTGCAGACTTAACACTTCTCTTGTGTTCTTTAAGTCTGTCATTCAGTGTACGGCCAGTTTCGCCAAAGTATTGAAGAGGACAAGATGAACAGGAAATAGAGTAGACACCAGCAGCATTAGAAGCAGGAGGAGCAGTGTGAACTAGATTGCTACGAAGTGTGTTAGTTTGTCGAAAGGCGAGTTTAATGTCAAGAGGACGAAAGGTATTGGTAAAAGTTTTGAGTTCAGATATGAAGGGAAGGCATAGTACAGTGCTACTACTGTTGGAAGCAGGTTTAGGATGAAAGAAATTTCGTTTAGCTTGAGAGTAGGCAGAGTTGATGAAATGCAAAGGATAACCAAGGCGAGAGTGATTTGTAGATAAAGGAAATTTCAGAATCAAGAAACTGAGGGTCGCTGATGCGTAGAGCGCGGAGGAAGAGAGAGACGAGGACACTTTTCTTAACAGAAGGAGGATGGTAGGAAAAGAAGTGAATGTACATGCCACTGTGCATGGGTTTACGGTAGACAGAGAAAGAGAACCCAGACACAGAGCTGTGAACATGAACATCAAGAAAAGGAAGGAGGGAATTAGATTCCCACTCAACTTTGAAATGGATAGAAGGAGCCAGATTGTTAAGAGAGGCGAGGAAAGGCTGGAAAAGATTAAGGTCATGAGGCCATAAAGCAAAAATGTCATCAACATAGCGAAGCCAGAGAGAGGGACGAGTATCAATAGAAGGAAGAAGAACAGTTTCGAAGTATTCCATGTAGAAATTAGCAAGAACAGGGGAGAGAGGGGAACCCATAGCGACACCGAAAGTTTGAGTGTAATATTTACCGTTAAAAGAGAAAGAATTAGATTCAACACAGAGTCTAATGAGATCGAGGAAAACGTCAGTGGGAAGAGGGAGAGGAAGAAGGCCCTCTGACGCCTTCTGTCTAAGGAAAGAGAGAACGTCATCTAGCGGAACATTTGTAAACAGAGAGTCAACATCAAGACTAAGCATCTTACAAGAGGGTTGCTGGCGCAATCTTTCTATGAAGTCCTGAGAGTGGTCCAGGACGGACCGAAACGTCGTCGTCCCTTCAACTTCTAGTGTGTGGTCTGGTCAACAAGTCTTCGATGTGGTTTAATGGACCTTCATGGCTTGTTAGTGGTCAGTGGCCCAAACAGAAACCACAAGTCATAGTGACCAGTATCACTACTCCCATGAAAGACCCAGAACCTCATCGAATCTCAGCTATTAATCCTCACAATTATTCTAACTTGAGTAAGTTATTAAGAGTGACAGCACATGTGTTTGACTTTCTTGCTAAGATAGGAATCAAGCATAAGTTTCCCAATCCTATCATTTACTGGATCAAACGTGCACAACAAGAGACATATGGAAGTGAATATGAAAATCTTCCAGATAAATTAACCAAGTCTCTAGGTATCTGGTATGATACCAACACTCATAATATATTAAGGTGTGGAGGACGTTTGCTTCATGCAAAAATTGATTTGGACACAAAGAATCCGATCCTTCTACCACGCCACCACATTATTACAAAACTTCTAGTTTTAGATCACCATCAATATGGTACTTTGCATGGTGGAGTGTTAGACACTCTCACCGACCTCAGACAGAAATATTGGCTTCCTCAATGTCGTCAAACTGTCAAATCAATCATTAAGTTCTGTATAATCTGCAAACGCTACGATGCTCGAGTGTGTCCTTACCCAGGACCTCCACCACTCCCTAAAGAGAGAGTAGTTCATCTTCGTCCGTTTGAGACCACTGGTGTCGATTACACAGGAGCCTTGCTTCTCACTGGCAATCCAGATAAGATACCAGTGAAAGCTTATATTTGCCTCTTCACATGTGCTACCACACGAGGCGTACATCTAGAAGTGACTTCTGACATGAGTGCTGAAGCCTTCATCCAAGTCTTTCGTAGATTTGCAGCTCGCAGATCCTGTCCCAAACTCATGATATCTGATAATGGCTCAAATTTTGTGGCAGGAGAAGCCTGCTTACGAGAGATATGGAATCATCCAGAAATGCAGTCTGTCATGCAGAGACGACAATGCCACTGGAAATTTATAGCTCCCAGAGCCCCCTGGCAAGGTGGGTTCTACGAACGTATGATAGGGACTGTCAAGAAGTGTTTAAGGAAGACCTTGCATCGACAGAAAATTAGTTATTCACAACTCCAAACACACGTCGTGGAAATTGAGGCGCGAGTCAACAATCGCACATTAACTTATCTATCAGATGATTTCTCACAGAGAGAGCCTCTGAGTCCCTCGCATTTAATACATGGAGGCCTGCTGAGCCCTCTGATACCTTTGACAGAAGAGGACCCCGTCGATCCTTCCTATGTAACCAGGAGTGACTTAGTACAAAGTTACCAACATCTCTCAAGAGTAATTGAAAGGTGGAATGAGGTGTGGACTCGAGAGTACCTCACCGCTCTACGAGAGTACCACTATGGAGCTTCGAGCCCCTATAATAAAGTACACCTTAAACCAGGAGACCTAGTACTAGTTGACAGTGATGGACCAAGGTCAGAATGGCCTATAGGCAAAATTGTTGCCATCCACTGTGACGGTGTTCCCCCCCTTCTGATTCTCCCACGCCTGCTGTAAGAGTCATGTCCACTATTCCCGCGCGTTCTCTACATTGCAGGCATCAATTGAACATATGTGGGAGAGAACAGTATTCTCGAAGAGCCGAGAAATTTGCGAAAATAGAACATTTTGGCCTGTGGGATAGGCCCTTAGGGAGCCAATATGGCGCTGGCGAGTCTGTTCTCCCGCCAAAACTGTGTGACGTCAGTGGCGCCAGATTGGTCACCGTCAGCGACGTGGCACTGGGAGCCAATGAAAACCAACTTTGGGAAAAGTGACGTCACATAGGCATGGGGAGTCCGGCCGTGTTGGCGCCGAGGCGATATCAGTCTTTCACGACACGTCCGAGAGGTAGGACGCGCGATCGGTCGTCCTGTCAGAGTGACGGATTTACGAACTCCGGTGGATTTAGCGTCTCCAGTTGTTGGCACGTACTCTGTGAGGTCTTCCTGCAACCCAGAGGTGGCTCAGATAAGGAATTGACAGAATATTGAGCAACAAGTGCTCAGGGGACAGGTGCGTTGCAAGAAGTGGGCAGGGCATCGACGTGTCGTCATTGGCGGTCACCAGTATAAGAGACAGCTTAGTGGCCGGGCCACCCACCGTGAGTGAACCGGGGACAGCCTTGTCAACCAGGTTGACNACCATACATGGAGTAATGTGTCTGCCCTTGTTGCACATACGTAAGGAGACAGTAAAGCTAATGGGTCATGATCCATGCACTTCGTGCATCGGTGCAATTCTAGCAAACGATGAATTCGGGAATTATGGTCTGGATAAGTACTACACTTATAAGTAAGATGTCATTATTGCAAAACAAACACTTCTTCATTGTAGGGAAGTGGTAGGAGTGGTACTCACTACTGGGGTTGAAGGGTTCACTGTGTATGTACCTATATTTCCAGATTTTCGTTTAGGAGATGATTTATTGGAATTTGGTTTTGCTACAGTAGTGGCAGTACATTGAAGTTTATGATGAGAATGAGTAGAGAAGTGTGAAACACTCTTCACATCTTGATTGGCTCTTTGTCTTTCGATTAGGGTATGTAAACCTTCTGTGATCTCGTTCATGGTCAGAGAGGTTTTATTGTACATAGTACACAATTTGTCGAAAGTTTCCCTCGGTAATTTACGCCTTACAACTACCTTAGTCATCCGTTCAGCAGTCTGAATTTCAACTTTAAGGCTTAAGGCCTTGAGTAGAGACTCTAGTTCTAGTCTGAAAGTTTGAAGAGAATCTGTAGAATTGTTAGCAGTTGGTAAATCCAGCAATTTTTGGACTAAAATAGTAATAGTCTTTTTTTTGTTATCGTAGTTGCTCTTAAGCAATTGAATAGCTAGGTTGAAACCATCACTGGTCAGTGTTATGTTAGAAATTACTTTCAAAGCTTCATCTCGTAACAATCCTTGTAAATATAAGAACTTGGTTGTTTTGGGAATATTGGTTTTGGAGTCTACTGCATCCACAAATTTACTCCTGAAATCACCCCAGCTCTCATTCTCTTTACCAGAGAATGCGGGTATAATGATCTGAGGTAATTTGACATCAGTATCTGGTAGTGGAGTAAAGGCTGTTGTTAATTTGTTTTAGCAATCTGCTTTTGAAGGGTTGAAGTTTAACCTGTACATCATCTTCGTACTGGTTTAAATTATTTGCAATGTCATCAGAATCAGTTTCACCTATTGAGGTTTATAAAGTTCTGACAAGTACGGATTTGTATGTTGCTTAATTTGCTTGAATTTACTTTTAGCAACTTGAAGGAAGTTCTTCAGTTCAATGTAGTCAACAGGTGACTGTTGTGACAGATTTTGACACTTGGTAATCTGTCGGGTCAAGTGACCTTTCAGACCTGTACGGGTCCTTTTCATTCTGTCAGCCACTTCCATCTTGCTGGGTAAGGGCTGGTCTGATAGTAAATAGTTGTTACTGATGTAACTGGGATATTGGCTCATTTAATGGAGCTCATTATCAATATAATAGCCTAATGTATTTGAATAGATTACACTACCTCGTTTAGAGGTTAACTTACCTACCTAACAATGGATAGCTAATATTTGAGTAGTACTTGAATGTCGCTATTGGAATTTCGGCCGGTTAGCTCATCAATTATCACCATTCGATGGGATAGTGAACATCCAGTAGCACTCAAAAAATACATGAAATATATGATAAATACACAATAAATGGTTTATAGATCCCACCCTAATTAGGGTCAGCACAAATTTGTATAATATGTATGTATGTACACCAGCACTGTCTAGTACAGTACTCGCTAAACAATTCCTACTTAGGAATGACTAAATAATTTATGCTGCATTTGTACACACCTTAGTACAATTACAGTCTAAAAATATCCTACCTCATCAGAGGTTGGCAGATATGCAATGGTGCAGTAATATGGATATATAGTGCTATTTTTTGGCAGGATTTTTTTTATATATAATGTATGTACTTAGAAATACAAGTGAAAATTCATGAGTATATACAATAAGTTTGATTTGTTAGCCACAAGCGTTTGTGATGATTAATAGTAATGACTAATTTATTGACCGCATGGGTCCTGGACTCTCCTGACAGATGTACATCGTCTTAGATCAAGCGCTGTTGATATGGTCTGGCTGTAAAATGGGCATTCTGCTAACAGCCGTAAATAATGGAATATACTGGTATATAACCTAATAACAATAACACATGATAATTAGTGTTAGTAAATGGTTAATTATGGTTTATCTAGCATAGATTGAGCCTTAATTGTGGCTTATCCTGTTCGACAGGACGAAAATTTTGTGTGTGAAAATTATTGTGTGGGAAAACTCGATAGCTACGAAGGACCATCAAATTTTGAGAAAACGTGAAAAACAAGAGTAGAACAAGTAGTTAAATATTTTACTCCATGAACTACTGTCCTATGGATGTTTTAATTTATATTACATTAAATATTCAAGGGACTATATTCTGAGTAACTTCTCTCACCCAAAATGGCGGGTTACATGCTAAAAGATTAATGCATCCCTAGCATTGTTCTGGCGCTTTCTCTCCGCCAGAGTAATCATAATATAAATGTAAGTGAAATTGATCATATAATAATAATTAGAGGTAAATGTTCCTCAATATACTACTGAAATATAGGCTAATATTACTCTGTCAATGGTTAGTAATATTGATCTCCTTAGGAGATCATTAATATAACTACTAAGTTATTTCTATGGATAAACATGAACAGCTTATTGTAAATCTAGAGAGATGTAATTGGTCGCCACGCTCCACTGACGACGTATTGTATCGGGCAAATTGTTGCACATGTAGGTGGGGAAGCCTAACACTTCAATTGACGTGGACCTGGGAGCTGGAAGGCAATTACATTGTAGAAATCTACTACTTAAGTAACTACAAGTATATCCTAGATTAAAGAGTTCTTCCGCAAGAAATTAATTGATATATATGTATCCCCAGCACTGTATAATTCTTCTACAGAAATAATGAATATAATCTCCTAAGTTATAAAAAACTGTTAGAGGAGAAGCGTACGAGATTTTTTTAATTTGCATTCGGCCTAACGACAACTAGCCTAAATGTTAACTGTTGCCACTAGAAAACAGGAATTAAATAATAGTTGCCGAGTCGTGTGTCCGTTGATGGAGAGAACTGTGCAATCCTTCGTCCTCCAGCTTCTACGTGAAAGGCGTTGACTATGGAATTGCAGTTATACTAGTTCTGGGACACAGCTGTTGGTCGCCAATTTAACGTACCAACGCTCTTATAAGTGAAAAAAAACGAATAGAAACTGAGCAAATTCTTTGCTATGGCTTCTCTCTCTGCAAGCACGTTGGTAAGTATGGCGAGTATGGTGTCGTCCACACCGAGTGGCGTCTTCTTACTCCTCTCTATTGCACATGCACGACTCTCGATAGGCATCTCGAGCGTAAATGGATTTATATATGCCGGAATTAATCTAGGATGGAAGAGATTGTGATGAGTATTTGTCACGTTTAAATCTTTCTTGTTATAATATAACTTCTCGTAGAATAAGTCAACTTATTAAAACTACGTAAATAAATGAGGAATATAAAGTGGAATTATTTTACATTTAAATAATTTCCACTGGAATGTTTAATATCAACTAAATAAGGGAGTTCCAGTAAGCAGTAATGTGCTACGAAAATAAACTTAGTAGTAAACAATTATCCTTAGTAAAGGAAGTGATAAACTGGACTCTGTTATAAATCCAACTAAATGTGGAAAGAAATCTTATTTCAGCTTGTCGTCCCTCACATTTTTTTTTTACATGCAAAAGCATGCGAAAAAATACGATAAATACAATAAAATCAATAAAAGCAAACTAGAACAAAACAGAGCACAAAACACAAAGTAACAAATCACAAACTCACAAAGTACAAAAGAACAAAGGTACTCAACCACAAAACACCGGTCTGAAGGGCCGAACACAAAAACAACAATACATACAAACACAGGGGAATACAGTACAGAAATGACATCGATACAATACACTGTACCCAATCCCGCACCCAACAACCCAAACACCAGAACGTATTTATACAAAACAAGTCTACCGGCACTGTAACCACACACGGAGAGGCACCAAGACAAAATGATAAGAAATACAACACTAAAGGAATGTACAAATACTCAATAGAAACAAAAGGACAGCATAATCGCAATACAGAAAACATATGCAAAACAAACAAACATATACATAACAAACACCGGAGCACGCAGGAACCGGGAAAACAAACCCGCCTCACTCACACACACACACAACCCGTACCCCACAACCATGCACAGAAACGGAAAACAACCCTCAACATGCAAGCAAACAAAGGAATCATGGGGCATGAACCTAAAAGTCATACTTCTCAGGGAACTTATCCCAAGGATACCTTTTCATATAGGCCTCCCAAATCAAATATTCCATGTCAGTATTCCATGGAGGAGTCGATTCCCCCCCTTCCGCTGCAGGGCCTGCATAAACTCAGGAATAACCAAAGCAGGTGGAAATGGCCACTTCCGAAGCTCACTGGCACAAGTCGCATAATGAGGCAGGGGATCACGAAACACCCTCTCCGTGGAAGAAGAAGACACCGAAGAAGCGTACGTAGTCTGCCGAGACGGCCATGCCGCCGAACGCACAGGAGAAGGTGACGGTTGACGTGATGGTAACACCTCTACCGGTACCGCAGCAGCTACAGAAGAGATGGCTTGAGACGGAAGAGGCGACAAGACTGCTGCCGATGAAACAGGGAACAAGGAAGGGGGTACGGACCCCCTAGAGCGAGCAGCCTTTTTCAAGACCACCACCAGGTCACCACGCTAACCGCGAACTTCAGCAGGGGGAACCACCCCCATGAAGAACCGGAACCATCCGACACAGGCGACGCACCCAATTCAGTACCCGCAAATGCACCTCTGCCATCACCATAGATTGCAACGCAACTGGAGCCACCCCGTCGTCGCTGGAAGATCCACAGTCGTCGAACTCGCCAACATCAGCCTATGCAGCGGAAAAACGACTGGAACGCTTGGGCTCCGGCCGTCAGAGCCAGAGGCAGACCCAGAAACACGGGCCCCACAAGCCGGGCAGACCGATGCATGACGCAAGACTGCAGCAGCCTCAACCACAGGGGAAACCGGGCCGCACAAAGCAGGATGCGCGTCCGCCACCCCACCACCCATCACAGTCGGGACACAACTCGAAGGCACAGGGCCATGCGCAGTAGCAGGAGACGAGGAAGTGGAGGGCGCCGACGAAGCACAGAGATCGCCCGGAAGACCCTCGGGCAGAGCTGGAACATCGACCGGAGCAAGAAGAACCGCCGATGGCGCCGCAACACCCAGAGGAGGGTCCGCAACTTCTGGAGGCATACTCGGATATGGAGAGGGAGCCTCAGCAGCAATCGGGACATCCACCTCCTAACCCCTGGAGTCCTCCTCCACAGGGAGCGGCGGGAAATCCTCTTCCTTGAACATGTTCACGGGAGCAGGAGCAGCCTCAGTGCACCCGACAGCCTGATGCCCCAACAGGCCACAGCGAAAACATGTCTGTGGTTGCTGGACATAGTACACCCGTATGTTGTACCCAAAAAGCCAGACAGAAGATGGAATGTCCGACCTCAGGCGCATCCTTAGGGTACAAATGTTGGTCTTCATACCCGTAAACTTGCTAGAAGACAGCGTGTGCATCCGCACACTAACAACGGTGCCAAACAGGCTGAAAGAAATGCCGGAGGAGGGTTTTAGGAAACTCCATGGGGGACCCCATGGACACTCACATACATCATGGCACCGCTAAGATCCGTAATGGAAACAGTTCCAGTGCCATCCTGCAGCTGCAAGGTACGTCCCTCGCACCTCAGGAGAAAGTCACGGTATACCGTTTCTCGCACAAAATTTATAACTACATGGGGAGCAGTTTCCAGCTCAATACCGTAGATGTCCATCAACAGGATATGGAGCATGTTACACATGACAAGCTCCACTACAGGGTACCCTGCACATCCAGTAAACTCCAATCCCACGGAGTTGACCCTCACAACAGGGGGAAGATGGCCGCCCATTGCAAACGCACCATGTCTACACCAACCAGGAGGGAACATTAGGGAGGATAAAGACACCCATACCCCCTGCCGACTAAAACGGCAAACACCCCAACTACAAGAGAGGCCAGGTGACAGGTCTGCACCTCACGGCTGCTACAGCGCCACTCCTCATTTCTGCAAGCACGTTGGTAAGTATGGCGAGTATGGTGTCGTCCACACCGAGTGGCGTCTTCTTCCTCCTCTCTATTGCGCATGCGAGACTCTCGATAGGCATCTCGAGTGTAAATGGATTTATATATATCGTAATTAACTAAGGAAGGAAGAGATTGACACGAGAATTTAAGTAACGTTTAAATCTTTCTTGTTATATTATAACTCCTCGTACAATAAGTCAACTTATTTAAGCTATGTAAATAAATGAAGAATATAAAGTGGAATTATTTTACATTTAAATAATTTCCACTGGAGACGCAGTGGAATGTTTAATATCAACTAAATAAGGGAGTTCCAGTTAGCAGTAATGTGCTACGAAAATAAACTTAGTAGTAAACAATTATCCTTAGTAAAGGAAGTAATAAACTGGACTCTGTTATAAATCCAACTAAATGTGGAAAGAATTCATGTTGCAGCCTGTCGTTCCTCACATCGTCACTGTGACTAGGAAGAATCTGGCAATATGGCTATTATAAATCATGATGATGATTAATTTTTCAAGTTAATAATTTTAGTAACTATTTGTGGTTAATACAAATGTTGTATAAAATTACAAGAGGTGTATGAAACTGTTGGTTATTTCCAACATAATGTACTGAATATTAGTAATTAAGTATTGGAAATTTCCAACAATGCCCCCCCCCCTCACACCAGCCTACCCCTCCCACCCATACTACACACAACGTTAACACCAGCCTTCCTCACCCACCCATACTACACACACTACCCACACCTGCCTTCACCCTCGCCAACAATGTACACACCTGCCTCCATCACCCACCCATACTACACACACTGCTCACATTATTATTATGCCTCTCCCACCCGATAACACAACATGCATTGTTCATACCTGCCTACCCTCTTCCCGCCCATACTACATGCACCGCTCACTCCTGCCTCCCTCATCTTCCCACACTACATGTACCGCTCACACCTGCCTCTCCCACCCAGCCACATTTCATGTACCGAACACACAATCCTCCCAAACCCACCCACACTACACGCACCGCTCACACCAGCCACCCCCACTCTCCCATTCTACACGCACTGCTCACATCAGTCTTCCCAACCCACCTACACTACACGTACCACTCACACCTACCTCCCCCACCCACCTACATTTCACGCAATGCTCACACCTGGCTCCCCCACCCGTTAAAACAACAAGGACTGCTCACACATGCCACCCTCACCTGCCCCACTCACCAATCACAACCTGCCCCCACCTGCACCACTCATACCCACCCGCCCATATTACATGCACCGCTCACCTGCCTCCCACACCCGCCCACACTTCACGCACCACTCACACCTGCCTCGCCCACCCGCCCATACAACACACACCATTCACATCAGCCTCCCCCACTCATCCACATTTCATGCACCACTAACACTGGCAACCCCCATACTCCCATACTTCACACACCGCTCACCCCTGCCTCCTCCACCACCCCACACTTCACACACAGCTCACACCAGCCTCCCCCACCCACCCACACTTCATGCATCGTTCACACCAGCCTCCCCCACCCGCCATTACTACACGCACCACTCACACCAGCCAACCCCATCCACCCATACTACATGCACCGCTCCCACCTGCCTCCTCCACCCGCCCACACTACATGAACTGCTCACACCAGCATTCCTCACCTGCCTACTCTACATGCACTGCTCACACCATCCTCCCCCCACCCGTCCACACTACACGCACCAGCCTCCTCCACCCGCCCACACTTCATGCACCGCTCAAACCATACAACCCCACCCATGTTGGAAATTTCCAACACTGACACACTACCATTGTATTATAATACATCATTATTGTATACTAATTACAGTAGTTATTAATTCCACTAACGGTAGTGTTAACATAAATTAATATTTCTTTATCTGAGCATATTGCTAATATTCTCATGACATCGAGAGACAGGATTGCGTCAGATAATGTCCATCTAAACATATTTATTCCCAATATGTTCGAGAATTGAATGTGGTTCTCTAATTTATCAGTATTCTATGAAATAATTAACTACGAATAATATAACTCCTAATAATCCAAAACCGAGAGTTATTAACTGAGATTATTATCAAGTAACAGTTTTTTTCTGTTACGTACGAATGCTATGGAGGAAATAAAATTTCTCTCCATTTCTCGATTAACACCATTTAATGAGAATATGATATTATTTAATTCCCTATAATTGCAACCCTGTTCTCATTAACGCATTACATCAGTAATTACACGGAAAAGAATTATCCGTGATTATTAAATTCTGTTGTGAATGCGTGAGACTGGCTTGAGGGAGAGAGGCGTGAAGATGCCATTATTCGGTAGCGACGCCAACAATCACATCGTGCGTCCCAGGAGAGTCGAATTTACATCAATTCTACGTTAGGCCTTTGCAGTTAATCGGCCTACTAGCGTGCAATTGCTCCAGTAGCAATCTAGGATTGCTTCGGTGGACAACCAGCAGGTTAAGTGCCCTAGTATTATTTATATTTAGAGATCTCTTTCTATATCTATTTACTGTGCACTGTCCATCGTTATGCCACGCGACCTCCCTAAACAATAAGTAAGTCCATGAGGTATTAATTTATTCCTTCTACGGCATAGTGAGGATACTAGATAGTAAGTGTAAACAATTGGTATACTTAGTTGAAATTTCAGCCTGTGTTGAAAGCGGTCATGGTTCACTCAGGTTCCCACGCCATGCTCGAGCTCACATGTTGCAGCAAGTAGCAGACGACACCATTGCACCTATACCTCTCCGTTCACTATTACAGCTAAGCAGCTGAACCCTTTTCTATTGTTTCTTTGAGAAAATTCTAGAATTGATTATCAGTCGAAGACATTTAGTTTATTTGATTTGAGATATCTAACGTAATTTGATAGCCTCATAGAAGTCAAATGAAAATAATTTCTTGGTTAATCAACATATAATCTTTTTACCATTAATCAAGTTATCTAATGTTTCTTAAAATATTATTTAGTAGAAATTACTAATTTTATTCAAGGAAGAACCAGCCTCGATGAAGCGTACTGGGAGTAGATTACTTCTGGTATTAACCCCCATTTTGTGAAGGACAGAAAGTTTATTCTCGAACAATAATATATTATACAGCCCATTGAAGTTTAAAGAATAATCTTTAATAGTTTCTTATCCATACGAACTGGTGTTTCAGTCCTTATCATTTAACTTTATCTGTTTCCCTTTTCAGTCAAAATAGGGTGGTCTTTCGATTAATTAAAATTAATCTATTAATTAAATATCAATCAATTAATAGAGTAAGCTTTCTTCCCAACACAAAAATATGGTCCTTCGAACCGGATATATTACAATTAATACCATAATCATAACAAATTACTGTGTGTAGTAATCTAGGCTAACCATAATTTATTAATTGTGGCTACCGGCAATGTACCACATAGGTCAGCCTAATACACACCAATTTATTTGCTGCTTATACCTCATGTATAAAGTAGCACTTGTTGGAAATTTCCAACACTTATCATCTACTATTGTGTTATAATAATTCATCATCACTTACTAATTACAGTAGTTATTAATACCACTAACAGTAGTGTTAATATAATTTAATCTGAGCCTATTACTGATAATATGACTCCTGATCATGTAAAATCGAGAGTTATTAATTGAAATTATTTAGTAACAGTTTTTATTCTGTTACGATCGAATGCTCTGGAGAAGTATAAATATCATCTCCATTTCTCGTTAGAGATCATTTATCGAGAATATTATAATTATTAAATCCCTATAATTGCAACCCAGTTCATATTACCGTATTTCATACATAATTACGCGAAAAGAATAATTCGTGTTTAATAATTTCTGTGATGAATGCGAGAGCGGGTTGGGGAGGAGGCGGCGACGCCATTACTCAAAAAGACTTGGTCACGAGGCAGCGTTGACGAGACACATGGTGGCGTCTGGGAATTCTTATCGACAAGAATTACGTTGATACCCAGTTAACAAGTGACAATTACTTATCCATGTGTTCTCTAGTGCCTCGTCAGTTAATAACGCGTCAACAATTGAAGCCAGGACTCGTAATTACGTGTGCATAGCAGTGAACACTTGGAGACCGGCTGACGCGATTTCGGCAGACTTCAGTATTCAATACGCTCAGCTAAGTATATAATTCAGAGCGATGCATCACTCGAGATTGTATATTTGGGAGTAGTCTGTCGTTAGGAAGAGAAGTGACTAAAAATACCACGTTAGTATATTTCCATACCGCATTCAGTTTCATGAATATCTGAATATAATTTGTAGCCTAATCAATCGCTACTTACATTCCTTTGATTACAGCTTGTATACGAGGAGCCAGCAAGTTTGTTTCTCGTCAGTCGTGTTATTTACCTCGAGTTCTTCCGTTGTGGAGATCCTGTGATCATGAGGATGAATGACGGAATGATGTTACAGAAATCGTCTTAAAGCTAAGACTTTTTTCGTACAAATTTATTCAATCTCATTATTGATTCTTATATAATTCAATTGAGATCTTTACAGTACATAATTATTACCAGATTTGATAATTAATGTGTTTACCTTACTTTTGCTCAGTAATTCATGATCTTAAGTATTCATAATTGGAGTTATCATATCCTTGAATTTATTGTAGTTAGATTTACCATGTTATTAATACAACAATGAACTAGTGACGAACCACACTGGTTCCTAGATATATATGAACTTCTAGAAATAACCCCCCAATGTTGATATTTGAGGCTTTGGCTTTAATTAATAATACAGTCTATTTCTTTATTTGCAAGTGATTATTCAGTGAATGAGTATCCATAGACACTGGTTCTCTAGTGTCATTCAAATGATCACTTTTATTTGTTTTCCCTCTTTTGTCAAAAGTGGGTGGTCCTTCGATTTATTTCAATACATCAATTAATTAATTTAGTATATGAGTTCAAGCCCCAGATACCCAACATTTTGGTCCTCTTCGAACCGGATACTAATCAATTAACCATTTCGGTTCTCAGACCGAAACAACATTTTGGTCCTTTTCGAACTGGATACATACCAATTAACATTAAACTATATCCGTTCTCAGAAACCAAAACAACATTTTGGTCTCTTAGAACTGGATACAATCCAAGAAATTCTTACAACTAGTCCTGTACTAATCAGTAGTACATACATTATACATTTTTGTGCTGACCGTACCAAGGGTGGGATTCAAACATTACAGTAACTCTGATTAGAGTGTACCCATATTAATTATTTGTGTATTCATTATTTTTGTGTGTGGTTTTGAGTGCTGCTGTATGATCACCATTACATCTAATGGTGATAATGATGGGCTAGCCGGACGAAAGTTAATGGTGACATGCAGACACCACTCAAAATCTTTAGCTACATACTGTTAGGTAGGGACATTTAACCTCAAAGTGAGGTAGAGTTTAATTTAGCCAGAATTTAGGCTATACTCAGTATTACTTATCAACTAATGAACAAGTATCCCAGCTTCATTAGTAACATTCAATCAAGTCCTATGAAATTTGGACTTAAAGCTAACATGGCTACTCCTGAGCAATTAAGGAGAACCTATATTGGCCTCAAAGGCCATTTAACTAGACTAATTAATAAGTCTGATGGCTTGTCTAAAGCTACTCCCATTGATTACTATCTACTAGAATCATCAGTGAGAGTAGCTAATATTAAGTTTGATCAAGTTAAATCTGCAAGTCAGTCTTATCTTAACTCACTGAATGCTACTGAAACTGATCTTGAGGAACTAGATCAAATTGTAGCAAATATTTCGCAGTATGAAGATGAGACTCAAGATAAATTTGATGTACTATCCAGTATAGTAAACCATCAATCCAATACAAATACTACTATGTCTCAATCCAGTAATCAATTACCTGAGGTTCGTCTACCTACTTTAGACTTACCTACATTTGCAGGACTGGATGAAGAAAATTGGGACACATTTTGGACTTCATTTGAAGTTCATATCCATAACAGGTCTTATCTTGACCCAGTTTCTAAATTTTCATACCTGATTAGTCTTCTCAAAGGGGAAGCTAAAAAGGTCATAAATAACCTAGCTCTCACTGAGAGTAATTATGTGGAAGCTATAAAACTGCTGAAGTTGAATTATTGCAACAAGGAGTTAAGTATAGCTAACCTTTATTACCAATTGCTAGATCTGAATGCACCAAGTAACAGACCAGACTCACTTCAAAGCTTCAGGCTAGAAGCAGAGTCTCTAGTGAAGGCCTTAGGTACTAAAGTTGATGTACCAGCCTCAGAATGGTCAATCAAGTTACTTTTGCAGAGGAAATTGCCTCAAAATATCTTAGCAGAAATCTGCTCACATTATAAAACCGAGTTTCTCACTCTCGAGCAAATATTCGAGGGGCTGAGAATAACAGTTAACAGGTTGAAGACTCATGATAAAATTAAACCTGAGTCTAAATCACCTAACATTAACAACTCAGTCAAACCCAAATTGACTTTGAATAAACCCAATAAATCCAAGCCTAAGACTACTCCATCCACTGGAAAAGGGAGTGGTAGTGTAGGTATTTATACTGTATCTCCCTCTGACACTACAACTGATGTGTCTACTACAAGGACAAATTCAGTCAGAGAGAGAAGGTGTCTGTTCTGTGATCAAGAACATCTCACCTACAAATGCACTGTTTATCCTAACTTTAATACCAGGATTAAACAACTCCAAGAATTACACAGATGCACCAAGTGCATGGGTTCTCATGAACCCAGTAAATGTGTTGTGCAGCTACGGTTATGCAGTAGATGCCACAAAGGTGTACATCATTATGCCTTATGTAGAAAATTTCTACCCAATCTGTGACACCTGGGGAGAATTCTATGAATTCTACCACAGTACAATATTGCAAGGTACATCAGGAAATAAGTGTACTTGCTACTGAGTCAGGCAATAATACCACTCTGCCTACAGCTCAACTCAAACTAATAGACAGGAAATCTAGAGTTAACACTAGAGGTCTCTTTGATCAAGGATCACAGAAAACCTTCATCACACAACAATTAGTTGAGCAGTTAAAATTAAAACCTGCCAAAAGTGTGAGACTGAATATTTCTGGGTTCTTGACTAATAGTGGACCTCGTGAATACCAAGTAGTCAAGGTATTAGTGAGACTTGGATCTTCTACTAGTCCAATACAAGCGGTAGTAGTAGATAAACTGCCTTCAGACCTGCAGGTCACAGGACTAGCTCGCACTGCGAGGTATCTTAAACGAAACCGCATGAGGCTAGCAGATTACAAAATAAATTCTGACTGCCTCACAGATGTTGGTATACTTATAGGCGCTGACCATTATTATAAATTTATAACTGGATGCACCAGACAACACGGAATGAATTTGTTGTCATCTGCTGGAGGCAAGTTGCTTACTGGACCGGTGCTTTTCCAACAAAACCCAGCGTCAACCAACAAACAAGCTAACAATGCAATAGTGGCGTGACTAGGCTTGGAACAGTCACCCCTACATTTCAGAGAAATATCTGAAGATATGAGTCTGATCCACCTGTACATCGTCTGTGGGATTTAGACACTTTAGGTATTGTCCCTGAACAACCAAGTCCTGATGATATGTGGACTTACCAGCAATATCTGGATACAGTTGTCTATAAAGACAAACAATACTGGGTGAGATTGCCATGGAAGTTGAATCATCCACAACTTCCAGTTAATTATTTCATGGCAGCCTCTCAATTACAGTCACAATTAATACGGCTGAAGAAACAGCCAGATAAATTAAATATGTATCATCAATTGATTCAGCAACAACTCAACAGTAAATTTATTGAAGTTGTTGATAATGATGACCGAAAAACAGGTCACTATTTACCCCATCACGCTGTGTTGAAAGATTCATTGACAACACCAATACGTATTGTTTTCAACTGTAGTGCCAAAGTGAAGGCAAACAGCGTGTCTTTGAATGAATGTCTCCAAACGGGACCTAGCCTAACACAAAGGCTACATGATGTACTGTTACGATTCCGTACTGGTATTTTCGCTTATACTGCTGATATCAGTAAAGCTTTCCTTAGAGTAGGCTTGCAAGAGGAGGATCGTAATTACACCAAATTTCTCTGGATTAAGGATCCCCAGGATCCTGACAGTGATGTCATAACCTATCGGTTTGCCTCTGTGCTTTTCGGAGCGACTTCCTCACCGTTTCTACTTCAAGCCACATTAGATACACATTTGAAGAAGTCAAATAGCCCTTATAAGGCAGAGATCAGTGACAACTTGTATGTCGATAATTTCCAGGGAACTACTAATGACAAATCCAAATTGGTAGAAATTTACCATGAGGCTAACCGTGAGTTATTAGGAGCCAATATGCCACTACAATCATGGGCCTCAAACAATAAATCATTAAACCAGATAATCGAGAAAGAATTTCCGGGTTATCAGGTGCCTAATCAATTAAAAGTTCTGGGCGTGGAATGGAACACAGGTACTGACGAGATGAATGTCAAGTCAGTACAAACCAATAATTCATCCCTTACCATGAGAAAATTACTCTCATATGTCAGTCAACCATTTGACCCTTTAGGCTTACTTAGTCCTATATTAATAAGGGGCAAACTCCTAATGCAGGAATGCTGGCAGAAACATATGGGATGGGATGATCCGTTGCCAATTGAGTTGCAAGATAAATGGCAAATACTCGCAACGGATTTCAATCAATTAGGTGTTTTGAAATTTCCTCGTAATGCTTCAGGACAAAACTTACCTACAAATTTGCACATTTTTTGCGATGCCTCTGGCAAAGCGTATGGCGCTGCAGCCTACTTAGTCAATAGTGCACAATCAATTTTACTCACATCTAAAGCAAGAGTTGCTCCAATCAAGAAGAGATCTTTACCTCAAATGGAGTTAACTGCATTGCTAGTGGGAGTAAGATTGGCTCATTGCCTGACCAAGACACTCAATAATATTCACTTTGGTGAGATCGTAGTGTGGTCAGACAATGAGGCAGTCTTACAATGGGTAAGAAATAACAACAATAAAACTCCCTACGTTAGTAATCGTGTTAGGGAAATTCATGAATTATCTGCTGGATATAAATTCAGACATGTCCCCACTAAGGACAATCCTGCAGATTACTTATCAAGAGGTTTAACATTTAAACAGCTAAGTAAGTCTTCGATGTGGTTTAATGGACCTTCATGGCTTGTTAGTGGTCAGTGGCCCAAACAGAAACCACAAGTCATAGTGACCAGTATCACTACTCCCATGAAAGACCCAGAACCTCATCGAATCTCAGCTATTAATCCTCACAATTATTCTAACTTGAGTAAGTTATTAAGAGTGACAGCACATGTGTTTGACTTTCTTGCTAAGATAGGAATCAAGCATAAGTTTCCCAATCCTATCATCTACTGGATCAAACGTGCACAACAAGAGACATATGGAAGTGAATATGAAAATCTTCCAGATAAATTAACCAAGTCTCTAGGTATCTGGTATGATACCAACACTCATAATATATTAAGGTGTGGAGGACGTTTGCTTCATGCAAAAATTGATTTGGACACAAAGAATCCGATCCTTCTACCACGTCACCACATTATTACAAACTTCTAGTTTTACATCACCATCAATATGGTACTTTGCATGGTGGAGTGTTAGACACTCTCACCGACCTCAGACAGAAATATTGGCTTCCTCAAGGTCGTCAAACTGTCAAATCAATCATTAAGTTCTGTATAATCTGCAAACGCTACGATGCTCGAGTGTGTCCTTACCCAGGACCTCCACCACTCCCTAAAGAGAGGGTAGTTCATCTTCGTCCGTTTGAGACCACTGGTGTCGATTACACAGGAGCCTTGCTTCTCACTGGCAATCCAGATAAGATACCAGTGAAAGCTTATATTTGCCTCTTCACATGTGCTACCACACGAGGCGTACATCTAGAAGTGACTTCTGACATGAGTGCTGAAGCCTTCATCCAAGCTTTTCGTAGATTTGCAGCTCGCAGATCCTGTCCCAAACTCATGATATCTGATAATGGCTCAAATTTTGTGGCAGGAGAAGCCTGCTTACGAGAGATATGGAATCATCCAGAAGTGCAGTCTGTCATGCAGAGACGACAATGCCACTGGAAATTTATAGCTCCCAGAGCCCCTGGCAAGGTGGGTTCTACGAACATATGATAGGGACTGTCAAGAAGTGTTTAGGAAGACCTTGCATCGACAGAAAATTAGTTATTCACAACTCCAAAACACGTCGTGAAATTGAGGCGCGAGTCAACAATCGCATTAAACTTATCTATCGATGATTTCTCACAGAGAGAGCTTCTTCTCTGGTCCCTCGCATAATACATGGAGGCCTGCTGAGCCCTCTGATACCTTTGGCAGAAGAGGACCCCGTCGATCCTTCTTCTATGTAACCAGGAGTGACTTAGTACAAAGTTACCAACATCTCTCAAGAGTAATTGAAAGGTGGAATGAGGTGTGGACTCGAGAGTACCTCACCGCTCTACGAGAGTACCACTATGGGCTTCGAGCCATTATAATAAAGTACACCTTAAACCAGGAGACCTAGTACTAGTTGACAGTGATGGACCAAGTTCAGAATGGCCTATAGGCAAAAATTGTTGCCATCCACTGTGACGGTGTTCCCCCCCTTCTGATTCTCCCACGCCNTAACATAAGAACATAAGAACAAAGGCAACTGCAGAAGGCCTATTGGCCCATACGAGGCAGCTCCTATTTATAACCACCCAATCCCACTCATATACATGTCCAACCCATGCTTGAAACAATCGAGGGACCCCACCTCCACAATGTTACGCGGCAATTGGTTCCACAAATCAACAACCCTGTTACTGAACCAGTATTTACCCAAGTCTTTCCTAAATCTAAACTTATCCAATTTATACCCATTGTTTCGCGTTCTGTCCTGTGTTGATACTTTCAATACCCTATTAATATCCCCTTTGTTATGTCCATTCATCCACTTGTAAACCTCTATCATGTCACCCCTAACTCTTCGCCTTTCCAGTGAATGCAAATTAAGCTTTGTTAATCTTTCTTCATATGAAAGATTTCTAATTTGGGGAATTAACTTAGTCATCCTACGCTGGACACGTTCAAGTGAATTTATATCCATTCTATAATATGGCGACCAAAACTGAACTGCATAATCTAAATGGGGCCTAACCAGAGCAAGATATAGCTTGAGAACCACACCAGGTGTCTTGTTACTTACGCTGCGATTAATAAATCCGAGTGTCCTATTTGCCTTATTACGAACATTTATGCATTGATCCTTTTGTTTTAAATTCTTACTAATTATAACTCCCAGATCCCTTTCGCAATCCGACTTCGCAATCTCAACACCATCTAGCTCGTATCTTGTAACTCTATCATCATTACCTAGCCTCAGAACTTTACATTTATCAGCATTAAACTGCATCTGCCAGTCCTTTGACCATTTCAAAACCCTATCTAGATCAACTTGAAGTGATAGTGAGTCCTCCTCCGAATTAATTTCCCTACCGATTTTCGTATCATCGGCAAATTTGCAAATGTTGCTACTCAAACCTGAATCTAAATCATTTATATATATTATAAACAACAGAGGTCCCAAGACAGAGCCTTGAGGCACTCCACTTACAACATTTTCCCACTCTGACTTGACTCCATTTATACTAACTCTCTGTTTCCTTTGGTATAGCCATGCCCTAATCCAGCTTAATATAGCACCCCCAATACCATGAGCCTCTATCTTTTTAATCAGTCTTTCATGTGGCACTGTATCGAAAGCTTTGCTAAAGTCAAGGTACACAACATCACAATCCTTACCACTATCAACTGCCTCAACTATGCTAGAATAAAAGATAACAAATTTGTTAAACATGAACGGCCATTTATAAAACCATGTTGCGACTCAATTATTAATTTATGTTTTTCAAGATGAAGACGAATTTTATTTGCTATTATAGATTCGAGTAACTTTCCCACAATAGACGTTAGGCTAATTGGTCGATAGTTAGACGCAAGTGATCTATCTCCTTTCTTAAAAACTGGTATCACATTAGCAACTTTCCAAAACTCTGGCACTCTGCCTGACTCTATTGATTTATTAAATATGATTGACAGTGGGTCACAAAGCTCCTCTTTGCATTCTTTCAGCACTCTGGCAAACACTTCATCCGGCCCTGGGGATTTGTTTGGTTTGAGTTTTACTATTTGTTTAAGAACATCCTCCCTGGTAACTGCTAAACTCGTCAACCTGTCCTCGTCCCCACCCACATAGACTTGTTGGGCTGAAGGCATATTGTTAAGTTCCTCTTTAGTAAATACAGATACAAAATATTTATTAAAAATACTACTCATCTCTTCATCACTATCTGTTATTTGACCTGTCTCAGTTTTTAATGGACCTATCCTTTCCCTAGTCTTAGTTCGATATAACTGAAAAAAACCTTTAGGATTTGTCTTTGCTTGCCCTGCTATACGAACTTCATAGTTTCTTTTTGCTTTCCTTATCTCTTTTTAACATTTCTAACTAGTTGTACGAATTCCTGTTCTAAAGTGACCTCCCCATTTTTAATCCTCTTGTACCAAGCTCTCTTTTTACCTATAAGATTCTTCAAATTCTTTGTTATCCACTTTGGGTCATTAGTAATCGATCTATTCAATTTGTGTGGTATACTACGTTCCTGTGCTTTGTTTAGAATATTCTTAAATACGTTATAATTGAATCTACATCGAAATCCCCATTTACATCACCTATCGCTGGGTTCATGTCTCGCTCCAAGACCGGCCCACACCCCATACCCAAGACTTTCCAATCAATTTGACCCAAAAAATTTCTTAGGCTATTAAAATCAGCTTTTCGAAAATCTGGCACTTTAACAGAATTTTCTCCTACAGGTCTATTCCATTCTATGCCAAATCTGATTTCTTTGTGATCACTGTTCCCTAGCTCACTCCCTATTTCGATGTCATTAATTTGTGTTTCCCTGTTAGTTAACACTAAATCTAAAATATTATTTTCCCGTGTTGGTTCCTTAATGTGTTGCGTAAGAAAGCAATCGTCAATTAATTCTAGAAAATCTTCTGCTTCACTATTCCCTGTTTTGTTCAACCAGTTTATTCCACTAAAATTAAAGTCACCCATGACATAAATACTGTTAGATCTAGATGCCCTAGATATTTCATCCCATAGATGCTTTGCTTCCATTCTGTCTAAATTTGGTGGCCTATATATAACTCCAATATAATATTATTTGCTTTTTCGTTTAATTCTATCCAAATAGTTTCTGTGTGTGGCTCAGTTTTGATTCCCTCTTTGAGACTACATTTCAAATTGTCCCTAACGTATATGGCTACTCCACCACCTCGTCTAATATATCTATCTGTGTGAAATAGTTTAAATCCATTTATTTGATATTCGGCTAATAGTTCTCTATTATCAACATTCATCCACGTTTCGGTAAGTGCAATAATATCTATTTTTTCTGTGCAGACAAGAGCATTTAATTCGTTAATTTTATTTCTTAGACTTCTACTGTTTGTGTAATATACCCTAAGTGAATTGTTATTTTGAGGCCCTTCTCTTTCCCTGATCATTTTGCCAATTCCTTTCTCCCGCAAACACATACTTTTATTACATCCTTCCTCCAAATCAATTCCCATACCTCTATCTACTAACAGTTTAAACCCAAACAAACACCTCTAACCACTTCTTCCAACGAATTTGCAACAGCAACAACCCCAGCTCTCGATAGATGCACCCCATCCCGAGCATACATTTCATTTCTTCCATAGAAGTGTTCCCAGTTGTCTATATAAGATATTGCATTAGATTTGCAATATCTTTCCAGCCTGCAATTGACACCAAGTGCCCTCGACATCCATTCATTTCCCACTCCCTTTCTTGGAAGAATGCCACATATGATCGGGATTCCTCCCTTGCTCCTAACTAATTCTATTGCTGTCTTGAATTTCAGTATTTGTTCCTCACTTCTAACTCTCCCAACATCATTACCCCCTACACTAATACAAATAATGGGTTTGCTCCCATTTCCCGTCATAATATCTTTCATGTTTCCAACAATATCACCAATTCCAGCTCCCGGATAGCAAACTCTTAATCTGTTCCCCCTATCTCTGGCACAAAACGTTCTGTCTAAATACCTCACCTGGGAATCTCCCACAACCAAAACTCGCCTCGGTACCTCCTTAACTTTCTGAGCGCCCTGAGGGGCCAGCGCTTCGCCGCTCCTTGCTAATTTCTTTTCGGAGTGAACCGCTGGCTCACCACAGCACTCGTCCTCCAACACGGCAAATGAATTTGCCGTCTTTAGGGCGTTAGTAGGCGGCCTTGTCAAGGTCTTCTTAAGACCCCTGTCCCCAACGACTCTCCATGACGAGGTCTTGTTTATCTTGGTCTTCTCCGCCTCCCCCCGACGCTTCAGCTGTCGCACCTCCTCTCGTAAGGAATCCACCTCTGCTCTCAGAGCCCCAACCAAGTTCACCAATTCCTCCAGTAATCCCTCCATCACTGCTACAATAACACATTAGGTATTATTACCTAATTGTTTCAATGTCTCCGATTGATTTTTTTTATTATTTTTTTTGCAGTAATATTATTCAGTAGTGTGTATTGTAATATATTTATATTTTTTTATTATTTTTTTTTGCAGTAATATTATTCAATAGTGTGTATTGTAATATATTTATATAATAAAAGTGGTAAATAATCGCTATACTCAAAAGTATGGTGTGCATATTTGTGATTCTATTATTATGTTTATAAACCAATAAACAAATTGTTTTGCTGCTATTACACTCTATACACAGGTTTTATATAAGTATCTGCATGTTTTGGTCACCATAACGAACCACTAAGTTGGTATTGAGAGTCGAAAAGCAACTAAGAGTTACCGCCACACACCAGCCAGCCACTCGCTGCCACTCCCTCAACACACGCACTAAACTTTCTTCCCCAACAATACCATTTGTGGTGTTATTACACTATATACAGACGTTATATATAAGTATGTATATATTTTGTTCACCACAACTGTACAGCTAAGCTGATATAGTTAGTTCAGGCACTAAGAGTCGTCGCTATACACAGCTGGCGGCTACCTCACTCATTCAAGGTCACACGCACTAAACTTTCTCCCCCAACAATACTGTTTGTAGTGTTATTACCCTATATACACATATTATATATATATATATATATATATATATATATATATATATATATATATATATATATATATATATATATATATATCTACATGTTTTATGCACCGTAACTGTACACCTAAGCTTGTAGTGCGCCCAAAGAGCATAGTGGCCACTCTCTAAACAGCTAGACAAATCGTGCAGACGACGTCACCTCCGTCACCCAAATGGCTTCTCCCAGCATAATCCTTTTGCTGTTATTACACTAATACACACATTATATATAAGTATCTACATTTGTGTTCACCATAGAGAACCACTGAACTGGTATGGTGAATGTAAACAATAACAGGTGGCCACACAGTCAGTAAACGATGCTGTCTCCCTCCGTCTCTCAGCATCACTCCTCCTACAGCGCTAATTATTACAACAATCCTGCTATTATCACAACCCTGGTTATTTATATCACAGTCAGGGGTCATCTGTAATATTGTCATCGCTAAATAATAACAATTATATATTTATTTTGACATATTTCGGCGATGCTGTGGTCACAAGCTGAACAGCAATGCTGTTCGCTCATGCTGCGTGCGCCAGCCTTGGTTGCTCCAACAGTACTGTGCCTCTCACACCTGAGAATATTGCCCACGATTTTTTTTTAAAATGGCGTCTGTTTACAAGAGCCCTGAGGAAGCTAATGTGAACCCCGTGTAGCCGCGGGCCATTTGAATCGGGCCTGGCACCCTATGGCGTATATATACGCCATGCGCACCGTGGGACAAGTTACTCAGGGCGTATATATACACCATGCGCAGTTTAAGGGTTAATTTTAGTCTAGCTCTCCAGACTATCTCGGTTTGAAGAAACAAAAATAATGTGGGTTCTGAGAACCATTGTAAATATTAATATTACTTCTGCTTCGTATTGCATCTCAGATAAGATCCTGGTTCGTAGGACCAAAAAGAATGTGGGAAAATCTGGCTCCAGAATAATGATAATAAATTTAATATATAATTCGATGGACCATTCTTATGAAAATAAAATAAATTTGAGAACCAGTGCCTATGTATCCCTTATATAAAGTGTAAATGAAATCTATTAATGTATAATGAGAGAACTGTAGCTTACAATAAACTGTAGAGTCAAATCCCTCCGCACACTTTGGGGGGTTAATTGGTAAATAGAAATTAAAGTATTTCAAATAATAAATTAATGAAATGCTAATATGCATTACTTCATAAATCATATATATGAATAATATATAAGAACATGATATTAATAAATCAATCGATAATAATACAAGCACTTTACAAAAACGTTATAGACAGCTTAGCAGTTGGCAAAATAGTAGCATGCATCTCATAAACTCGTCGCCATGAAACTTGTTTCCTCAGGTTACATTGGGAACACATGATCATGGTGGAAGTTATCGTCTTGCTTATGCTTGTACTCTATTCACATGTAAAATCTATTTGAGATTATATAGTTTCTCAAGTACTCATATAAATTAATGTGGGGAGATAATGGGAATGAGACTTACAGATTTGTTTTAAAAGGTAAATATAATATAAATAAATAAATATGTTTATTCAGGTAAGGTACATACATACAAGTGATTATACATAAATTGATCGATTTATAGATAGAGCCAGTACATACAATGCCTAAAGCCACTATTACGCAATGCGTTTCGGGCAGGAAAAACATTAATATCTAAAACTTAATACTAATTGAGTATAAAGAAGAAAATGTGTTGAGAACAAATACAAATAAAGATAAAAAAGGGGGGAACATGACTGAAAAAGCAGTCCAAATACAATAGGTCGACAAACAGCGTTGATTAAAAAAATAACAGTGTGAGATTTTTTTCTACGCCTACCACCCTTAGGAGGTGGACTAAAAGTTTAAAGGCTGCTCTTGGCAGTTAAGCATGAGTCCAATAGAAAAAGGAGAAGCGGGAGCAAACCGCCAGGCTTCCACCACCAGGGGTGAAAACCTGTCCACATAGGCCGCTGGTTCCTCCTAGTTAAACATGACGTTAAAACCAATAAAGGGTAACCGACGGGTTCTCACAATCAAATTTTATATTTGATGTGGCGCTATGAATTGGAATTCGAATTCCCAAGAGCACAGCCGTCATACCAAAGATCACAGCAACAATAATCATAAGGTGCAGAACAGGGGGTGTGGAATAGAATAGTTGAAGGTTGACATCAAAGACTGTTTTCTACAAAATAAACACTTTATTAATAACAAGAGACTAGACTACTGCATTATCGAGTTTACATTTACGTTAATGTCCATCCAGTGGCACTATAACCAACAGCTAACTAGCAACCCTTGCTGTGTGGCTGCATACTGAACTAACCTGAACACAGGTGTGCCCACTGACGACGCAATATTGCAAATCAAAAAAATATCACAGACTAAGTTACACCACAGCGAGTGATTTATTACGTTAATGTCCATCCAGTGGCATTTGCAACACAGCTATTCAACAGCCCCTCGAGAAATGACAGCAGGCTCCATCCTGCTGACACTTCGGGCTGACAACATGAACTAACTGAACAAATGAAGGATATCCACTGATGACACAAGCAAGCAATCAATAGTGTCACGGCTTCACGGTGCACAGCTACTCTAATCACAAGCTTAAGGTCCTCCTTCCAAACAGGAGTGACCCCCGTAACTAGGCGGGTAGTCTAACAGTGACTCCCCCTATCACAACTAAAGTGAACAAAGTCAGGCAAGGTGGGATTCTGGGACACAGCTCCACACATCCCAAGTTACTCTATTCCCGTCACCAGACGATAACCAAAAGAAATTGCCTTAATCAATTACAACATTGATTATGTGATTAATTAATTACATTAATTGACTGATCGCAGCAGTCAGCAACAAAGTACTACTGTAATCACAAACAATTGTCTCTCGCTAGACAACAACATGATGGTACTCTACGTTAACACAAGTCATTTTGTCTTTCTACACAAGTAACAATAACTCAAGTCTTACATTACAGCAGTCTCCGTGGTGTAGTGGTAAGACACTCGCCTGGCGTTCCGCGAGCGCTATGTCATGGGTTCGTATCCTGGCCGGGGAGGATTTACTGGGCGCAATTCCTTAACTGTAGCCTCTGTTTAACGCAACAGTAAAATGTGTACTTGGATGAAAAAACGATTCTTCGCGGCAGGGGATCGTATTCCAGGGACCTGCCTGAAACGCTATGCGTACTAGTGGCTGTACAAGAATGTAACAACTCTTGTATATATCTCAAAAAAAACATCACACTTGACTCCTTGCAAGTATTCAGTGAGTAATTCTTAATTAAGGTCAAACGGACCACTAATTACATCCCAATTGAGTTACGTTAACTAAGCCTACCCTAAGTGGGTAGCTTCTCAACAGTCTATATCATTAATTACTTTAATATGAGTGCTAATTACCCTAATTAACCTCGAGCAATTAATTAACTGTCACCAGGACCGATAATTAATCATACATAAATACGTCTCACTCCGCACTGCCTAAGCAGGTCCCATCAAGCACTGTGAATTCACGGAAGAGGAGTTAATTACTAATTAACAATGAGTGCATCTTAATCCACTGTCACCAGATAGAATATGATTAATATAACGTATGCTAACTCCATGACCTCGCTTTACCGAGTCATCTGAGTCCTCAAGACTCCAGACGTTAATTACTCCACTAATTATCATGAGCCACTAATTGCCTTAACCCCGAAAGGTAATTAGTCTCGAGCAAATGACGTTAACACTATCAGTGACAGACTCTGACAGATCCTCTCCCACTACGTGAATTCATGAAGAGAATGCTAATTACATAATTAGCTAGAGTGGTCAATTAGTTGTCACACGGACAATTAATTGCACCGGAAACGTATTCCAACAAGCTCAAGTTCAACACTGTTCTACCATAACAGCTCTCACTCATTCAACAACAACAAATGTGCACCCCTTATCCAGTTAATTACCCCTTTAATTAACTCACTGAATCCTCAAGTACTCAACACAACTTAAAGAAACAAAGTAACCTTAATGTTACATAAGTCACACATATAATGGCATGCATAACAACAAATGCACCGCTCACATACGGTTGCGGCTACTACAACTCGTTAATTACTGTGCCCACACAGTAATGACACATGGTTTTGCAACAACCCAAGAGTATACCAATATTACTGCCCCCTCTAATCTTGCAAACGTTGCAAAAGGTCGATCGACCCCGTTTGTTTCAGCAAGACAATTTACGTTAATATATGACACCGTCGTTATACGCGGACAGCTGGCGCTAATTCTCCCATAATTAGGCAAATTAACTAATTGCTCGCTCTCATTCAGTACTGAGAATTTCCCTGAATACTCAAAGGGTCCCCTTAAATCCTCAACACAGTTCCTAGGACAGTAATATCGTATACCTGATAACACTGCACAAACCTGCAACATAATGATGCCGTCAGCATGCCCCACATCCTAATGACATCATTAGGCAATCAGTCAGCAATCACAACTACTGACTCACCACACAACACAGTACAACAACATGCAAATGAAACATATGGAAATGCCTTACATAAACAATGCAAATTAATCACCAGGACAATATACAGACCTCAGGATATCCTCTAATAACCCTGCAACACGGGCCTGCTTAACTCTACACTGGCATAATTACACATGCGGTACCATGGCACTAACCAAGGCTGAACGATTATACAGAATCGACAGACTGGATCATTTATATGATGATTCTCTACACTGACTGGTCCCATACTCAAGTCAGTTTACACCCAACAATATATCTACAGATATAAATATAACTACATGAGTGGTACTGTGTACAATCTCCCTCCAGGTACTGCCTCACAGTCACCTGGGCGTGCTACAGACAGGTGTCTCTCAGCTGCTTCCCTAGCCTGGCCGGGCTATGGGACAACACAACTTTACCGATGTTTTCACTAATACTGAGACACTGTTACACTCTGATCATAGTACTCACATTTTCCTCTCATTTTTCTCCTTTCCCAGGTCACTACCACCTGGCTGTCAACACTTAGCTTGCTCCTCGTGCGTCGACAAGATGTGGCCCTAGGCTGTCCTGGGAAAGTGGCCAAGCGTGGCCAAAGGGAGTGGCCATGCATGTGGCCACTGCGTGGCCCTCAGGAGTGCAGCCACGGGTGGCGCGTGACGTCACCGCACCCCACCCGGGCTGCTGGCGCGCGGGGTGGGGTGGCCTGGCCGGACCGGAGTGGGGTGGCGCACGGGTAGCCTGGGGGTGGCCGCGTGGCGCCTGGGGGTGGCCGCGTGGCGCCTGGGGGCGGCCTGGGGTGGCCGCGGGGCATACACACATGTGGATGGGGAATCACCACAACCCCAACAAACTAGAGCATGACTCGCTCTTACACTGGGGTGACAAGGGTGACCATGGCCGGCGTCACCACCACATGACGCCGTCGGGCGGAATTCAAAGTCCAACAGGGGCCTGTAATATCACCTTAATTACACTCGTAGGCCCTGCCCATTATTCCACCCAATTGTCCATGAACATACAGGATAATTGAGCCACCTGTTACCCCCTGAGGCTCTGCCAGCTGCCCCATGGGTGATCACTGTCTCTGAGGCTTTTTCACTGTCCTGTATTTATCAGTCCCAGTTTCACGCGAATTTGGGCTTTGACACAACCCTGATGGCAAGAGTGCCCTGCTCGTGGATTAAACCGGATCACACAGTGATTAACGGGGGGTGGAGGTGGCAGACTCGCCACCTCCACCAGGATCACAACCTCCTTAGCTTGCCGCCCAATTCAAACTGACTCTCTAGGCGGGTAGGGAAACTCACATCCCCATATCTCCCCCCCTACCTTGTCTTGACCAATCAGCAGGAAGCCGGCACAACTCCATGGTGCCGCTTCCAATAACAGCTCTTGGCGCCAAAACTCGGCATAGGAGCAGAAGTGCCTAAACCAATCACAAGCGCCCCTCGCCCTGTGATGCGACGTGACGTCACAGGCTGAGGGGAAGGCCTAAAACAATAGAGCGATGTCTCCCTTGGCGGGAGGGGGAGGCAACGTTCCCCCACTGTCCCCCCACCTGTAACGGTTTTTGAGTCATACCTCCTCACACCACTCTCTAATCTCTCCCTATTTCACAGAACAGGAAAATTTCTGTAACTCTCTCTACAGAGCAATCACAGACCTCCAATTAGTTTTAACTGACAGTTCTTAACATAAGCTTTCATTTGACACCCCACAAGTATATGTAAACTTGAAAGCTTCAGTTTCTAGAGTCCCTAGAGCGACTAACCTATTCTAGAAACTTAGGAAAACTAGCTGAGGGGATTCTACATCCCCTCACAAACAGACATGGGTTGACAATAGAGGGGTAAGGTAGGTTGCAGGGAATTTATTAGGTAGAGTTTCGTTTTTATCTTAAACTGGTTAAGAGAGGTACAGTCTTTAACATGGTTGGGAAGGTCATTCCACTTTCTGGGTCCCTTGATTTGTAGAGCATTTCTAGTTTGATTAAGTCGTACTCTTGGAATATCAAAACTATTTATTTAGTGTATATCAAAACTGGTGTGGTGCTCATGGGTTCTGTTACAACCTTCAATGAAGCTTTTGAGGTCAGGATTGGCATTACAGTTCAGTGTTTTATACATGAATAATACACATGAGAGAATGTGCTAATGTATAATACACATGTGAGAGGTTTGCATCATGACGACACACCATCCTATCTAAATTATTCAATGTGGCCACAAGAAATCAAATAAGGACAAACAGGTACACCGGATACGGCGTCAGTGAGATAATGGAGCTGTTGCGTATTGATTGGCGTCTGTAGATGCATGGATTGCTCTGTATTCAGACGATGATACGATCAGTTACAAGACACTCTCCTTATCATAGCTTCGCTTGCCAAGTCTCCTTTCTTCCTCCTCAGGTTACTCGCGAATGCGCAGTCATGTAGAAACGCACTAAATATTTTCTATAATTTATTTAATTTCCCGAGTTAATGGAGTTAAGGTTTATCAGAAATTACAGAGAATTAACCTGTCGTATTTGACAACATATAAATTCTCATTTCTTAATAATTAAATGAACATAACTGGAGAAATTATTACCAGCTAATAAACTATATTGTCTAATTGAATATAAACATATTATCAGCTTTAATTCAATGAGTATATTCGTCACAATAGGGTTATTAAGGGGGGCATGGACATGGTTTCATAAAAGTTGCTCAATATCAACAAGTATTTTTTTGAGTAGTAGTACATGAAAAGGGCTGCAATTGTTCCAAGTTTCAGTACTGCAACATAAATAGAAAGGGAGATTTTTTATTTTTGCAACGAATTTTACACATTTTCCAGTGTAATAAACAAACACACCTTTCACATATAATCATTCTATGACACGTTTCTGACACATTAGCATATAATAAAGGACCTGGAGTTAGGGAGTTTCCAAAACATCTTTAGTTTTCCTAATACAAAAATTCAAAATTTCCCTAAAAAAATTATGCAAATATGTCATGTTTATTGCTATTATAAAATCAATAAATGAACGCAGGAAAAAACACTTACTTGGGATTTTAGAGACGTAAACTTTACCTATAAGGTGTAAGTTTCATGTAAATTGAATAGAAAATCAAAGAGTTATTTGAACGTTTATGTTAGTTGAAAATATTGAAAATATATAAGAAAATAATAAAGTCTAAGGGGCTGCCATCTGTGGCTGAGGTTGACATCAACCAGTTTTCTCCAAAATTGGCACCCTTACAGATAGGCTTATGTGTAGTCAGGTGCATAAGTTTCATGCAAATTGTCCAATAAAAAAAACTACATATCATTTTTTTTAACTTAAATATTTTTCTAATAAAACATTATAATATTTTTTTAATATATGCTATTTTGATAGCTGAGAGTCATAGATATGATTTCAGTTGACACTTGTGTTTGATAATCGTTTTTGACCATTTCGGAATAATTTTGACACCTACTTCACTATTTTTTTCTCCCTTCCTATTTATGCTACGATGCTGAGACTTGGACCAGATGAAACCCTTTTATTATACAACTAGTAAAAAAAGTTTGATTGAAATCGAACTAGTTTTCATTTAATGATCTTTTTGGAAATCTGGAGCCCTTGCCCCCTTTTAAATGATAATTCTCATTAAGTTCTCCAAAAAGGAGAACTTAATACAATTCTCGTGAATGTAAATATTTTCCCACTAGTCGTGTGTGATGATGCAACACTCGACTAGAAGTTCTGGGGAAATGAGGCATTATTATGCGTTAATTAAATGATGTTAGTTTCAATACCCTACTAGTTAGTAGTGTTAGTAAAATATATTACACAGAACAGGAATAGTTTCTTAATGTGTGGGAAAACTTGACTCAGGTAAATCATATAAATTGATATTATCTCGATAGCTACGAAGGACCACCACTTTTTGAGAAAAAGTGAAAAGCAAGGGTAGAGCAAGTGGTAAAATATTTTACTCCATGAACTGGTGTCCTATGGATGTTTTAGTTAATATTACATTAAATATTCAAGGGACTGTATTCTGAGTCAACTTCTCTCACCCAAAATGGGGGGTTACATACTAAAAGATTAATGCATCCCTAGCATTGTTCTGGCGCTGGCTCTCCACCAGAATAATCATAATATAAATGTAAATGAAATTGATCATATAATAATAATTAGAGGTAAATGTACCACAATTTACTACTGTAATATAGGCTAATATTACTATGGAAATGGTTAGTAATATTGATCTCCTTGGGAGATAACATTAATAAGATTAATCTGATCATTAATTGATCTACAAAGTTATTTCTACAGATAAACGTGAACAGTTAGCTGTAAATCTAGAGATGCAATGGTCACAACGCTCCACTGACGACGTATCGTATCGGGCAAATTGATGCACATGTCGGTGGGGAAGTCTAACACTTCGGTTGACGTGGACCGGGAGCTGGTAGCAATTACATTGTAGAAATCTACTACTTAAGTAACTACAAGTACATCCTAGATTAAGGAGTTCTGCAAAAAATTAATTGATATATATGTATCTCCAGCACTGTATAATTCTTCTACAGAAATAATGAATACAATCTCCTAATTAAGTTATACAAAACTGTTAGAGGAGAAAAGTATGAGCTTTTATTTATTTGCATTCGGCCTAACGAAAACTAGCCGAAATGTTAACTGTGGCCACAAGAAAACAGAAAGGAAATAATAGCTACCAAGCCGCGTGTCCATTGATGGAGAGAACTGTGCCATCCTTTATCCTCCAGCTTCTGCGTGAAAGGCGTTGACTATGGAATTGCAGTTATAATAGTTCTGGGACACGGCTGTTGGTCGCCAATTTAACGTATCAATGCTCTTATATTTATAAGAACGAATAGAAACTGAGCAAATTCTTTGCTATGACGCCTCTCTCTGCAAGCACGTTGGTAAGTATGGCGAGTATGGCGTCGTCCACATCGAGTTGTGTCTTCTTCCTCCTCTCTATTGTGCATGCGCGACTCTCGATAGGCATCTCGAGTGTAAATGGATTTATATATTTCGGAATTAACTAAGGAAGGAAGAGATTGTGACAAGTTTTTATGTCACGTTTAAATCTTTCATGTTATAATGTAACTCCTCGTAGTGTAAGTCAGCTTATTAACGCTACGTAAATAAATGAGGAATATAAAGTGAAATTATTTTACATTTAAAAAGTTTCCACTGGAATGTTTAATATCAACTAAATAAGGGAGTTCCAGCAAGCAGTAATGTGCTACGAAAATAAACTTATTAGTAAACAATTATCCTTAGTAGAGGGAGTGATAAACTGGACATTATTTATTGGCCTATAGGTAAAATTGTTGATGTCCATCCTGACCGCCATGGTATTTTACGAATTGTTAAGGTTCAGTGTCGAGACACTACTACCTTTAAAACGCTAGAGAAATTAGTACCTTTAGAGTTAGCAGAACATGAATACTCTACAGATGTACTTGTAACCTAAGTTTCAGAGAACAGTGATTCTGCTCAACAGAGCACTAGACCATTTAGAGTCGCTGCTCAGAACTGCAAACACTGCAAATTTTTCAATGTTCATTCAGACTACAAACAGAATAATTTTTCAATGTTCAATCTTCAACGACACAAGTAGATGATAACTACTTGTGACTAATACAAATGTTGTATAAAAATACAAGAGATGTATGAAACTGTTGAAATTGAAATTGAAATTGAAATAAGTTTATTGATGTAAAATACACACAAAGGGATGAGGTAGCTTAAGCTATTCTCACCCCGTTCAGTACATCGTGTTAATACATACATAGACACACATCACAAACAATAATCATATTACCAAACATTCTGAGAGATATGAAACTGTTGGTTATTTCTAACATAACTCGGGGGGAGAAAACTCGGGTCGTAGTTCAGGTTTTAGTACTAACGTACACCTGTTTCTCTATCCTGAAGTTATATTCATGGGTTAGTAGGTTAGTGCGCACCTAACGAATGTCCCGAATCTATGGTAGACATGACTCTTAAGTCAAAATGGGGACGTAAATAAACATTGAAAATTATTGAATAATTCCCGTAAAAAACAGAATGATAACATCAAAATGAAATATGAATAATTAGATCATTTAAGATCATGGAGACTTCGACAATACAGTGAGGTCACTGTCCACGGTCACTATTACTCCTAACTATCTAGTTATTGGACATTAACCCACCACTGCATCAGCATGATCATCTCAAGTTTAAATGATGAGTTACCTACACTTATGCAGAATCAAAATATTGCTTAAGTTTCTGTTTGCAGTTCTGAGCAGCGACCCTAAATGGTCTAGTGCACTGTTGAGCAGAATCACTGTTCTCTGAAACTTGGGTTACAGGTATATCTGTAGAGTATTCATGTTCTGTTAACTCTAAAGGTACTAATTTCACTAGCGTTTTTAAGGTAGTAGTGCCTCGACACTGAATCTTAACAATTCGTAAAATACCATGGCGGTCAGGATGGACATCAACAATTTTACCTATAGGCCAATCTGACGTGGGTCCATCACTGTCTACTAGGACAAGATCACCTGGTTTGAGTTGAACTTTGTTGTATGGGCTTGCAGGTCCATAGTGATATTCTCTTAGAGCAATGAGATATTCACGTGTCCAGACATCATTCCATTTCTCGATCACTCTTGAAAGGTGTTTATAACTCTCCACCAAGTCTCTCGCTCTGACACATGAAGGGTCAGCTGGATCCTCGTCTCCTAGAACTATTAGAGGGCTAAGAAGACCACCATGAATCAAATAAGAGGGGCTTAGGGGTTCTCTTTGAGAAAAATCTTCTGATACGTAGGTTAAAGGTCTGTTGTTGACTCGTGCCTCAATTTCTACGACAAGGGTCTGTAGTGCTGTGAAATTAATTTTCTGCCGGTGTAAGGCCTTTCCTAGGCATTTCTTGACAGTTTCCATCATTCGTTCGTAAAAACCGCCTTGGCATGGAGCTCATGGAGGAATGAATTTCCAGTGGCATTGTCTCTGTTTGAACACAAAGTGTACATCTGGATGGTTCCATATTTCTCGTAAGCAGGCTTCTCCTGCCACGAAGTTAAATCCATTTTCTGAAATCATTAATTTTGGGCAAGATCTGCGTGCAGCAAATCTGCAAAAAGCTTGGAGAAAGGCTTCTGCGCTCATGTCAGAAATGACTTCTAAATGTACGCCTCGTGTGGTAGCCCACGTGAAGAGACAAATGTAGGCTTTCACCAGAATCTTATCCAGAGTGCCGGTTAAAATTAGTGCTCCTGTGTATTCGACACCTGTGGTTTCAAAAAGACGAAGGTGGACGACTCACTCCTTAGGTAGGGGCGGCGGTCCTGGATAAGGACACACTCGAGCATCATATCTCATGCAGGTTACACAAGATTTGATTAAGGATTTGACAGTTTGGCGACCTTGGGGAAGCCAGAAGTTCTGTTTAAGATCGGTAAGAGTATCTAATACTCTACCATGCAACGTATTATGCTGATGGTAATGTAGAACTATGAGTTTAGAGATGATGTGGTGACGTGTTAGAAGTATAGGGTTCGTCGTATCTAAATTTATTTCTACATGATGCAGACGTCCGCCGCATCTCAAAATGTCATGGTTAATAACATACATTAATGTAATAACATATGTTAACATATGGTTAATAACATAGGGAGATGTTCATATCCCTTTCCATAAGTCTCTTGTTGAGCTTGTTTGACCCAATATTTAATGGAACTAGGAAATCGATACTTGATCCCTGTCTTGTTGATGAAATTAAATACCATTTCGGTAATTCTGAGTAGTTTACCTAAATTGGAATAACGATGAGGATTGATAGCTAAAGTTTAAGGGGGTTCTGGATCCACAACAGGGGTAGTGATATTGGTCACAATGACGTGTGGCTTTTGTTGGGGCCACTGACCACTAACTAGTCATTGGGGTCCATTAAACCACATCTCGGTTTTAACTAATTGTTTTAAAGTCAAACCTGTGGATAAGTAGTCAGCTGGATTGTCCTTGGTGGGGACATGTCTCAATTTGTAGCCAACAGACAGTTCTCGAATTTCCCTTACTCGATTGCTGCGTAGGGAGTTTTGTTGTTGTCGTCTTTTACCCACTGTAATATTGCTTCATTGTCTGACCACACTACTATTTCACCAAAATGAATATTATTGAGTGTTTTGATCAGGCAATGAGCCAGTCTTACACCTACTAATAAGGCAGTTAATTCCATTTGGGGTAGTGACCTCCTTTTAATCGGGGCTACCCTTGTCTTTGATGTAAGCAAAAATGATTGTTGAGTATTAACTAGATAGGCTACTGAGCCATACGCTTTGCCTGAAGCATCGCAGAACACATGTAAATTTGTGGGTAAATTCAGTCCAAAGGCATTTCGAGGAAACTGTAGAATACTAAGTTTGTTGTAATCAGGAATTAACTGCTGCCATTTCTCTTGGAGATCCTCTGGCAGCGTTTCATCCCTCCCCAAATTCCTTTGCCAGCACTCCTGCATAAGGAGTTTGCCCTTAATTAAAATAGGACTGAGTAGGCCTAAAGGGTCAAATGGCTTGCTGACATGGGAGAGTAGTTTTCTCATAGTTAGGGGTGAATTTTTTTTAATTTTTTTATAAAAGAATTATACAAGGCATAGCAGAATACACAATACATAAACAGAAAGGCAAGGAGTCTCGTCGTGGCCGTGGTGGTGAGCAGACGTGTTTTGGTTCGCTCTGCTACTAGCGTCTGGTGTGGTGGAAGTGTTTGTCGTCGTTGGGAGCCGGCGTGTTGCCGGATGGCCGGTTACCGTCGCGCTGAGGGTGGTATAGTGCCGTAATGGGCTCCTACACACCTCCACTCAAGCGGAAGGAGTCCATAGGGCTCAAGTTTAGTTGTCATGTTGATACCGACCTTGTATCCACGACGATCTTCGATGTGTTACAGATCAAGGCGGAAGAAATATTTGGTTACCAAACACTGCCAGGGAACAGAGTGGTGTTGAAATTTGCAAACAATGTAGCGTTTTCAGAGTTTCTCGGGAAGTATGATGATGAAATTATACGTTTACCTAATGGGAACGGATCAGTAGAAGTGATTAATTTGAGCAAGTCATTTACATACGTTTCTGTGCGGGATGCGCCATTTGAAATGTTGAATGGAACTATTATCCGCGTACTGCAACATTATGGGAAAGTGGACAATGTTCGCTTCAATAAGCATACTTATGGTCCAGGGAAAGGGTGTTTTAATGGAACAAGAACAGCCAAGCTGGTACTTCATCGCAATATTCCTTCATCGATGTCGGTAGAGGGTCATTATATTAAGTTTATATACCATGGCCAGCTGCAAACTTGTTTTAGGTGTGGGCGTACTGGTCACATGGCTGCTGCCTGCCAGGTGGGGGCTTCAGAACGAATCAACATTTTTCGTGAAAATGACTTTCCGCCATTAATAGAGGACAGTGTATCAGGTAATGAACCCGCTGTTGTCCATACTGCCGTGCCAGGTGAGGTAGGCGGAGTGACCCACACCTCTGTAAGTGACACGTCTGTGGGAGTGATTCCCAGTGCGACTGCGGCCTGTGCAGGTGACTTAGGTCAGGATGATAAAGGTAATGCAGAACCGGTATGTGCTGACGACATTGCTCAGGACGATTTATCTGTTCTCGTTCAACCTGGTGAGGGTGAGGTCAGTTTGGACAATATACGTGTGGACGCCCATGACATAGGCGATGACGCTGCGCTGAGCAGCGATGACAACGGCGGCGCTGACCTTGGTGAGGTGACGATGGACAAAGTACCTGGTTGTCAACCGGATGTGGAGGATGACTCCATGGAGGATAGTGATGTAGAACTGCCTGTGACGAAGGCAACTCCACCCTCTTCAGTATGGTCTGATTGCAAGGGTAAGGGTGGTGTGAAGGCTGGTTCTGCACCCAGTCATGTGAAGAAACGTAAGAGAACATCAACTCGGAGTATTGAGCAGGTTGTTACCGTTGACGTTCACCGTGACCAAGGCCAGGAAGAGTCACCGCCGCGTAGCGAGGGCACAGTACGAACAGTGCGTGGGGATCATGGTAACGAGCACAGTGATAAGGTATGGTGGGATCTTGTGGAACATGAACAGAGTCGTGACGCGAGTGCAAATATTAAACTTAGATTTCGGAAAGGAAAAGCAGACACTAAACTAGTGTCAGGTGAGGTTTCGATGGATAAAGGGTAATTTTTGGTTTCTCTCATATAACATTCGGGAAGCCTGTTAACTTTACTTGTGCTACTTTGAACGTTAATGGGCTCAATTGTCGCATTAACAGTTGTTTAGCTCATGCTCGGTGAATTTGTTTACTGAGAATTCTATAAATTATATGTAAATGTCATACTTTCCCCTGTCTTTTAATGTAAAATTATTCTCTACATTTTGTAAATAGTTTAACGGACATTCAGTGTAACATTCAGGGGTTTTTACGGATCATGTTCTGTACTTTTGGGACACTTGTTCACTACGAATTGCAATGTCAACTTGTCTTGTAACACTTTTATATACTTTAATTTATGTTGTATTTCTTAAATAAAGAAAAAAAAATAAAAAAATAATTGTCGAAATAAACAGTTGTTTAGCTCATGCTCGGAGAATTTGTTTACTGAGAGTTATATAAAATATATGTAACTGTCATAATTTCCCCTGTATTTAATGTAAAATTCTTCTCCAAATTTTGTAAATAGTTTAAGGACATTAAGTGTAACATTGGGGTTTTTACAGATCATATTCTGTACTTTTGGGACACTTGTTCACTGCGAATTGCAATGTCAACTTGTCTTGTAACACTTTTATATCCTTTAATTTATATTGTATTTCTTAAANACAGCCTGTCAGCTCGCGAGGCGAGAAGCAAAGAACAGGGACACCGCCTCCCTCAGAATCAGCGCAAACAACTTTAACAAAGCAGTCGACGCCCGAGCTGCCGAAGCAATAAACCCCGGACACTGGCCAAATCCAACTCCTTCACATCCTCCCTGAGCCAGTCCGAAGAAGACAGCTCCAGCAGGGAAAAAAAGCGCAACCTGAAGCCAAAATGCCCACGGGTGCGCAATCCTCGCCACCAGGGAAACCGAAAAGGAGGGAACCTGCATGTGAAGTGCACCTGGCAAGCATCACGAGGAAGGATGGGGGGCGAACAAACATGCAATAGGTGCTCAATCTCGCCCCCTAGGTAAACTTGAACAACCGTTGTCAAACTCAAGCCATTCAAGCGTGTGGGTCCAATAGAACGAATGCCATGCCCCCAATGATAGAAGGGGCAGTCCGCCAACCAGGAAGACTCCGGCACCTCGTAACGCACCAAGTAAAGAAACAAGGGGCCCAACTCGAAAGAGGAAGGATCCATTACTGAGGCGTAATCAGTCTCACATGAGGTAAGCCGTAAGGCTTCCTGCACCACCTTTGGGTGTGATTCGGGAAGCCGAAAATCTCTGGAAGGAGGGAACCGAAGAACCCAAGGGAACCTGGAATCGAACCCAGGGAGGAGTCGCACTCATATAAAACATCGAACAGGAAGGGGGGGATAGGCACCCTCTCCCCTTCCCCTGTAACAACAAGCCCCATGCCGAGGGTACCAACACCCAAGCGGGGTCAAAAACGGGCCCAAGCCCACCAAGTCAAACTCCTCCACAGCCCCAGGAGCCTCCTCGTCAGGACTCAGGGCCGAGCAGTCCTCCACCCCTCTGTATCTGGAGAAAAGCAGAGTCCATCAGAAAAGCCGGGAAGAGGAGGGCCCGCTGGCGTGGCCAAAGGCTCTGGCAGGAGGAACAGGCTCGAATGCTCTGCCGCCGATCCGAAAGGGACAATTCCCGAAGTTGCCCGAGACTCACCACCAGGCAAACCCTGCCCCGGCTCCGAAACCTTCAGAGGTTTGGAAGCCGAAGCAGAGGGAGTAGGATAAACCACAGCAGGGAAAGGACTAGAGGGGGGGGGGTTCAGATGAAACCAAAGTCGACGCAACTAACACTCCCCAAGTCCGAGTCTCTATAACCAAAGCGGAGCAGCTGCGGGCATCCGGAAAGGCAAGCAACCTAAACGCGCAGGCAACGCCGAAGCTGCTTGCATCCGAGTATCAATCTCAGTGGACGGGTGAATTGGAATACAAGCAGGGAACACCCTTGCAGGACTCCGGGTCAAAGGTGTCGCTGACCCAACAAGAAACATGACGGAGACAAAGACGGTGAGTGTCACCCCGAGTCAAGGGGCAGAGCAACCTTCAAATTCACACAAAGCGAGGTGGGACTCAGAGAGTCTCTCCATTGGACCAATGATCCCAATGGAGGTCCCGGGGCCCTTAGGCTGACTGCTAAGGGAAGCCAGGCGATGTACTAACCGTTATCACAGAGCTACAATCAAACAACTAAACTGAACCCTGCCCCTGCATCGTGTGCAAGCATGGGGACCTAGTGGAAGGCCACCAGAATCATACAAGTGGTCCTACAGCCACACCCCCACCAGGCAAAAAAACAAAAGAAAAACCCAGCAAAAGCACAACGTCTCCAGGTAAACAGAACCAGTTGATAAGCATATATCAGACAGCAGCACAGTACCTCGTGCACCAGCCATCGACGAAACTACCTCCTACCCAAAGGCCAAACAGGAGTAAGAATCACTCCAGCTGACTCCAAGGGCGGGCAATCACCGAGCAGCAACAGAGCCACACAGAGGTAGTTCCCAAACAGCTCATGAAGATAACCCAAGACCACAAGGGCAGTACTTACAGGGCACCTAGGGAAGGTGGCCCTTGGTGCATGCAGCCCCAGTACTCTTGTGTTATCCTGCTCACACAACACCAACACTGAACAACAACACCGCTCTGCAGCACTGCTTAAAGGATGGAGCCAGAGTTGATCGACAGCCACCGACACAACAGCCTATTGAACTGGGAGAATAGCTGGAGTGGAGGTCTGGGACCCCCCAAATCCCCTCCTGGGGACAGGGGGGGGGGGTTGCGCGGTGGTTGAGGTGACGTCATGTTTGTTTCCTTGCTTTGATTGGAGATCTGTTTGCTAGTTCGGCTTTTGGTTTGCAATCCAGCAGTAGTTTGTTTTGGAATTCCTACCTCTCTGGGTTCCTTACTGGTAGATGGTAGACAAAGACTGCTTCCAATTACTCGGGGGTGTCTTTAGGCCATTGCTCCTCGTGCCTCTTCTTGAAGAGGGCCAGGTTCTAGCTCTGGTCCCCAGTAGGCCTAGAACTCCATTGATTGACTGTTGCCACGGTCTAATAAATGCACATCAGACCGCTATAGCCCCAGGGAGAAGAAGGGGTGAGCCACAGAAAAGGGGAGAAACACAGGTGGGGCAGATGGTGGCTAGCAACGGAGTCAGTGGCGGGAATTGGGGAAGGTACCGAGTGGTGTCGGTTGATTCTGGTGGTACTGGTTGATGGTTGATGCTGGTGGTGGTATCTGGAGATAGTAGTGGTGTGGGGATGAAAGTACTGGTAGATGATGGTGGTATCAGAGAATACAGGTAGACAGCAATAGTGGTTATAACCCTTCACACCTAAAACTCTCACTCTCACTTTCTCATTTTCTCTCTCCTATACATACAGCAGATCTATTTAGGTTAGGTAAGAATGGTTGGTGATACATAGACATTATTACAGGAAAGCGTAGAGGTGGAGGAGACAGGATGCATTTTGGACCAGTGATGAATAACATTCATGACAATGTTTTACAATTAGCCAACGGATATTATAAACTGTAAACTTTCAATGCATGTCCACTCACTGTAAAACCTTAATTGCTTCACTGAAACTGCCTAAAACACTTTGAATATTTTTCCGTAAACGTTTCTCCTACCGAAAGCCTATATTGCTACTATGTTGCTGTCGCATGTCCTTGTTCGAACTTCCTAATCTACAAAGTACAAAACCATAATTACAAAATAATGTGTGAAACAATATGAAAACTGTATGAATCATATTGAAACTCCCCTTTGGATTTTTCCCATTAAACTTTGTACACTACATATTCTTACAGTATTATTTCATATTGCAACATTGAAAATATCAAGGTTTCTACGTTTGTAACATTGCAATGCAGCATATAACCTTGCATCATGTTGAACATTCCCGTTTATATGCTTGCATCATTGCACGTGAGGATAGAGTGGTCGGTTATAGTCTTCATTTACCCTACTAATTGGGCATATGAGAAGCTATATAAAATTGGTGGGTGCTGAACAGTGTAAATGATGAACTTATAATAATGCCAGGTACTGAACTGGGCATATGATGAAGTACATAATATTGACAGGTGCTGAACTGGGCATATGATGAACTACATAATATTGACAGGTGCTGAACTGGGCATATGATGAACTACATAATATTGGCAGGTACTGAACTGGTAATATGATGAACTACACAATATTGGCAGGTACTGAACTGGTAATATGATGAACTACATAATATTGACAGGTGCTGAACTGGGCATATGATGAATAATATAATATTGACGAGTACTGAACTGGGCATATGATGAAATACATAATATTGATGGGTACTGAACAATGTATATGATGAATTTGTAATACTAGTGGGTACTAAACTGGACATATGATGACTTTATAATATTGTCATGCTCTGCAAATCAGTGGGAGGCCCTGAATGTGGAATGACCTTCCCAATCACGTCAAAGACTGTCCCTCTCTCTCTCTCAACCAGTTTAAGAGGAAAACTAAGTGTGCAGACGAGGAGTCACAATAACGTGGATGAAATATGTTGACCAAATCACACACTAGAAAATGAAGGGACGACAACGTTTCGGTCCGTCCTGGACCATTCTCAAGTCGACTGTGAATGGTCACATTCACAATCGACTTGAGAATGGTCCAGGATGGACCAAAATGTCGTCGTCCCTTCACTTTCTAGTATATGGTTTGGTCAACAAAACGAATAAACCTAATAAACTCCATGTAACCTACCTTACCCCTTAAATGTTAACCTATCTCTTGCTATTTTCAAACAATATTGATTATTGACTAACTTGTTTATCTGCTGATATCCGCCATGTATAAACTTAAAGACAATTGTAGTCTTTTGTTTATTTCTGCTTTTCTGTTTCAATTTCTGTTTTTCCATCCATCATGTAATTATCATTTTCCGCCCTTTTCAATTCAATTTATGCTTTGATCTCAATTTGATTTAAGTTTTAGTTTAAGTGTCTCTCCCACATCTTGCCCGAAACGTTGTGCATATTAGTGACTTTAGGCATAGTATGTACCTGAATAAACATTTATTATTATTATTATTATTATTATTATTATTATTGAACTGGGCATATGATTAGCTAAATAGTATTTGTTGGTACTGAATAATGTATATGACGAGCTGTTAATGTTGGTGGGTGTTGATCAAGGCATAAATGATAGTAAGTGAGAGTACTAAACAAGGAATTTATGATTTGTGTTTTCTGAGAGAAAGCTTAGGTATCTAGTAACAACTCTTTAAGCATTATTTGAAAACAAGCTAAACGTTTTTCAATTATAAGCATCTTTTAAAAAATAACCCCTAATAAACAATATCTTCAATAGAGAGCTTTTGCTATTGATCTATATAAATAAAAAGGGAAATGTTCGTTTATGCATAACTGCTAATCTCCGAAAGTTCTTTACCGATTGCTTTGAAATTTTCACACAACGTTCCCTTCGCATACAAGCAGGTTTTTATATACATTCTATATAGATATCACGTCTGTGATGGTAAAAAAAAAACATGCTCTTCTGAAATACTATGTTTTTCATGTGAGTGAAATTTTCGAAACCTCTTTACCGATTACTTTGAAATTTTGACACAACGTTGCATTCGTATAGACGCGTCTTTTTATATATCTACTATGTACATGCCTCACCTGTGACAGGAAAAAACAAGCTGTTTTTAAAAAACACAGCCATCTGTTGGACGTAAAAGTAACACAAGCTGTAATCTCCGAAAGTTCTTCACCGATTGCTTTGAAATTTTGACACAACGTTGCATTCGAATACGCGCATCATTTTATATACCTACTATATAGATGCCACCCCTCTGACAGGTGGCATCATGTCATGTCACCCCTCTGACATGCGTTTTTGAAAAACAGTACCATCTGTTGCACATAATAGCAACATGCATGCTATACTAAATATCACGAATTCCATTTCAATGTTTCCGATTGCATTGATAAATTTTATTTCATTGATTTCGATTTATTATATTTTTTTATTGAATTATTTTGTGTGACATTGTGTTGGAATTAAGCTGTGTTGTTTACCATACCGTTCATTTTGTAAGAATAAGTATAGATGCCACACCTGTGACAGGTAAAACTATGCTTTTCTTGAAAAACAGCGCCATCTGTTGCATGTAAGAGCAACACACATGCTATACTAAATATGTTACAATTCCATTTCAATGTTTCTGATTGCACTGATAAATTGAATTTTCATAGATTTTGATTTATTTTCATTTTGATTTAATTATTTTGTGTGAATATTGTTGGAATTGAGCTGGGTTGTTTACCATACCATTCATTTCATGAGAATAGTTTATTTTTTTTATATTTTCATATTTTCATTTCATTTTTTAACTGTTTTTTCTTATATTTCAGTAATGAGAACATCAGATCACTTGATGTTCCCAATTTTCTGATGGGAACATTAGATCATTTGGGAAGGCATCGGACAAGGGAGTGGGGAATGGTGGGGATGACAAGGGGTTGGAAGTGAGAGATGATGGGGAAGGATGAGGGGATGGGGAAGTTTGGGATGGTGGGGATGAGGGATGGGGGATTGGAGGGGAGGACAAAGCGACAGGGAAGTGGGGCATGGTGGGAAGGAAGAGGGGATGGGGGAGTGAGGAATGGTTGGGAGGCTGAGGAGACTGGTGAGGGGGGAATGATGGGCCTCTAACCCGTCCTCTTAAAAATAACGTCACTTTTGGCTGGTATGCGCGCTATGGCCAAATTTGGACGTAATTTGAAATGAAATCGACTCACAAAAGTGACGTTCTGTTCCGTTTTCTATTTGAGTCGTTCGGCGTACACGCAGAGGTTATGAGAGGACACTTTAAATTAACGTTTTTCATAACGTTTTGAAACTTTATGAGAATTTCCTGCCCACCTAACCTATCAGAGGACCCTTAACTTACTGTTGTTGAAAAAAAATCCCAAATTTATTTTCATGTTTTTTTCATTTTCAAATTACGTCCAAATTCGGCCGTACGGGCAAACGGCCAAAAGCGACGTTCTTTTTAAGAGGACAGGTTGGGGGAGGACTGGGGGACAGGGGTGGTTGCTGTGGCCGGGTACTGCTACCCGGTTTTATATATATGGTTGTTATATATACGGTTATATGTAAAGTTTTATATATACAGTTGGGATAATAATTAAAACATTTACCAAGAATCTATATACTTAGTTATTTATATATGCAGAAGTTATTTTTTCCAAACCAGTTTTTAGTTTGAAAATTTAATAAGAAAATTATGTTTTTAAAAGCAAATCTTCCTCAGTTTTTAGTCTGATTTTGATGAAGTTATCAAATGTTGCATGGTGTCGTTATACATTGGAATGCATGTAAATGCCAATTTTGTCTTTTCTTTTTTAAATTAGACTTAAATATTATAAATATAATTTAAAGGAACAAACTAGAGAAATGCGTTAGTATTTATATCATAATATGTCCACCCTAATATTTAATACATCTTAGAAAATGAAATATATAAAAGTTTAGAATATGTATGAACTTAAAACCATTTAAAGTTGGTTTGCACCATTTTAACAAGAACTACATTCCCTTAACACACCTCCAAGTAGGTACCAGTAGCAGATCCTTTTAGCCATATTATGGTTGCAGACGGGTCGTCCAGCACCTGTCGTCGGGACTGGTAGGGTTCGGAGATGTGTCTGACAGCCAGGAGAGCCATGAGGTTGCCGGCATAGCTCTGCGTCAGCACCACCGTTACCAGCCCCCACACTGTCAACACCACCCGCTCCCACCACCAGTCTGCATCGCCCATGATATCTGGAGATTTTTTTTTTTCAAAGCTAACAAAAAAATAACTGTGGTACGTGGAAACCAGAAGCTCCTTAGGACCATGTATATTAAATAAATTATGTACATTGCGAGACACAAAATATGACAATTGTAAACAAATCATATTTCGGCAACTGTCATTGGACCCTTTGGTTATTCTTCGTTTTTCCGAACGAAGCCTAGAGCATGTAGAAGACCCTTGTAGATGTTGCCAGGACGAGGCCTAGAGCATGTAGAAGACCCTTGTAGATGTTGCCAGGACGAGGCCTAGAGCATGTAGAAGACCCTTGTAGATGTTGCCAGGACGAAGCCTAGAGCATGTAGAAGACCCTTGTAGATGTTGCCAGGACGAGGCCCAGAGCATGTAGAAGACCCTTGTAGATGTTGCCAGGACGAGGCCCAGAGCATGTAGAAGACCCTTGTAGATGTTGCCAGGACGAGGCCTAGAGCATGTAGAAGACCCTTGTAGATGTTGCCAGGACGAAGCCTAGAGCATGTAGAAGACCCTTGTAGATGTTGCCAGGACGAGGCCTAGAGCATGTAGAAGACCCTTGTAGATGTTGCCAGGACGAAGCCTAGAGCAACGGCTCACTTTTCCTGGTCACTTATCGAGTTAAGGCTTCCCTGGTGGTTAGCCTCCTCATGACAGATTCCAATAGGATCGTGATAGAGGTTGTGCCGTCACCCTTGCATGTAATGCAGGATGTTAAGGTTCTGTCATTGAACTTATTAATTAGATTAATGTCCAGCACTGGGCCACTGACGACAGTCAGTATCAATAAGAGTGATATCTGATGGAAAGATGGGTTAAAACTAGCATGTTTATTAACAAGTTTTTCACTCAGTACAGCAACTTTGGAATCTTTACATTAATACAAATGTCATAACAAAATCTAGGCAAACACTAAGCTAGAAATGCATTCCCATAAAGCTGGGAAGGCGAATTTGGTAACTAGTTCATCAAGATTGTAACTTGCTTAGCTAAATGAATTGTGGGGTTCAGTCCCTGAGCCCATTATGTGCCTCTGTAACCCTTTCCACTACCGCCCACAAGATGGGTATGGGGTGCATAATAAATGAACTAAACTAACTCTCTCTTAGGCTCAACTCACCACTTAAGATCCAAATCTGCCAATTCTCACAAGAGCGCCCAAGGTCACAATTAACCTCCCTGTATAAGGTCTAGCCGAACAGTGAGCTGTGTCTGCTCCCGTGGTTGGGCTCGGTGCCCGTCGGTGACATCACAGAAAGCTCGTCGCTGATTGACGGAGCACCTGAGCCACAGCCAGTTACCTCTCTCGTTGCATGTGCTTTAGACAGTGTCGCTGCACTTTATCAAACCCCGGATGTGTCACCGAACACCTGGGCGCCATTTTGTTTCTCAATCTGCCCCAATTTACCCCTTTACAATCAAATATTATTCAAGATTGTGAATAAGACTGATTCCTTTTTAACTTATGGCTTGGCCCGTGATCTTTTTAGGTAGATAAAATGACTCTTGAGGCCGGGAAGCACAGTTATAAACGGCGATCTTAACATTACATCCCCTCTCTAGAATCAAGAGCCAATTTGCAGCTAAGCACTTGGATGATGTCGGCAATCATGCCCTCTTTCTTTCCATCGGTGCACTTCTCCTGCAATCTGACCTCTTCTTGCAGTACAGTCCTCCATACTGTGCTCTGGTCCGCATACCTTTCCTCTGAAGACGTTGTGGGAAACTGGAGGTTCACTCACATCAGCCCAATGGCGTCATTTATCTCGCATAACAAAGTCATTTACACACTTGCTGCTTGATCTGAAAGTGAGTGTTACTCCCTTCCAATCACTGCAGTTAACATGCCTCCGACACTGAGTCCTCAAGTGATTCAGCATACATTCTTCTTATCACCTCTGTGACCAATACCTTTTTATATCAAGTCAGGTTTCATCGTTCGAATTTTCTACGTCGCGAACATATCCTCCTAACCATTTCTGGTTGGAAATACTTGTAATTATGCCATTCCTTGTCGACAGGGGCAATTACGTGTTCTACCTGCGGATGTCTTCTGTTTTCCCCACCTGTACAGCCTGCTCTGTCATTCGTCCATCGTGGAACAATCGGTTGCCCTGGCGTGCTCTCAAGCTCTTCCTCTTGTGTCGTCTCCAATCTCTCACGTTCTGGCCATAATTCGTCCATTCGACCGATGCTACATTTATGTCAGCTCTTTCGACGTCTCCTGTAACTTGTTGCTTGTGAGCTTCATGAGGCCTCTAGTTACTCCACACGTGTGACACTTCACTCAGGATATCTTGTTACTCCACACACGTGACACTTCACTCAGGATATCTTGTTACTCCACACGCGTGACACTTCACTCAGGATATCTTGTTACGCCACACACGTGACACTTCGCTCAGGATCTCTTGATACTCCACACGAAGTGAAGGGAAATGTGCGAAGAACTCAATAAGAAATTCCAGGAGGTCTTCACATTAGAGCAAAAAGAAGTTCCAGAGGGAATAAGAGGGGGAATATCTATCAGGCACCACTAGAAGTGTTTGTGATTACCAGTGGGGAGGTAGGGAAGCATCTGCTAGTGTGGGATGTGACAAAGGCTATAATTCTGGATGGAATCTCACCATGGATACTAAAGGAAGGAGCAGAAGCACTGTGCCCGCCACTCTCCATGGTGTATTATAAATCATTGATAACAGGGGGAACTGCCAAAATTTTAAAGGCATCTAATGTAGTCCCAATATACAATACGGGTGATAGGTAAGAAGCACTGAACTACAGGCCATCCCTAACTTGCACACCATGCATTTTGGTGGAGAAGATTGTGCGAAATAGCTAGTGGTAGATCAGGAGCGAAAAATCTTGTAACACAACATCAGCATGGGTTCAGGGATGGCAAATCATGTCTCACAGGATTAATTGAATGCTATGACAAGGCAACAAAAGCCAGGCAAGAAAGAGAGGGGCGGACAGACGACATATTTTTGGATTGCCAGAAAGCCTTTGACACTGTATCACATAAAGAGTGCACAAACTAGAGATGCAGGCAGGAGTGAGAGGGAAGGTACTACCCTTTGGGTAAGGGATTATCTAAGCAACAGAAGACAGCGAGTCATGGTGAGGGGTGAGGTCTCAGAGTGGCGAGTCGTCACTAGTGGAGTCCCACAAGGATTAGCCCTTGGATCAATACTGTTTCTGATACATGGGAATAATCTCCAAGAGGGAATAGTCTCGTTCCTCTCAATGTTTGCTGATGATGCCAAATTATGAAGAGGATTAAGACAGAGGAGGATAGTATTAGACTNCAGCTGGGCTTCCAGTTGCATCTTCATTATTTCCAGTTGCAGGCTCCTCTTACTACAGCTGGACCTTCCACTGCTCCCATGTTCACTGTGAATTCCTTCCACACTGGTAGGCGCTTGGGGTGGGTCCAGTCGGGACGGTTCACCTTGGGACGGCTCTCTTCGAGATGGCTCCTCTCCCGTCGCCTCCTCTCGAGCTGTGAGCTGTGCCATGATCTCTATCCTTCGCTCCGCGACCTTAGTCGTCCTCAACCTGATCCCAAAGTGGTTTGCCACTTGTTGGAGTTGGGCCTTGGTACACTCTTCCAAAATGCTTTCGTCCCTTGTGTCAACAAATTTCTTTACTTATCCCCTCCATCTCTATATCGTCGAACATACACGACAGCACAGACAAGTTAGTAGGTACTAATTTCACCGTCTCAGTCCCTTAGCTGGTTAAGTAACAGTACCCTGAATTCACTGGCCACACTGTATTAGTACCCTGGCAACACTGTCTCGAAATCTTGGGCAAACATGTAGCTTGATCAATACACCTTGGCAACACTGTAGCTTGATCCACCCTTCCTGGCGAAGTCTCCAGTTCTTGGCTACTGTGGTTCGAATCCTGGCAAGGTCGCCAGTTCTCTGTCACGGGGGGTGGGCCGGGGCTCTGCTAGCACTCGGCTGCTAGGGGCTCGAAAGGCGAATACTCAGCCCCTCCGACTCCCGGGATTCACCGGAGTCTCCTTGGTCCCACAGGAGAGGACCAGCAATGCCCACCTCCGCAGGTCTTTGCTTCCACCACTGAAGGGGTGCCACTGACTCACCCTGGAAGCCCTTCAGTCAACCACGGGGAAACTGCTATCAGCAATTCCGGCCTAGACCCGTGGAGGAGTGAAGGAAGACTCGGGCTTACTTGTAACAATGACCTCCCTGAGTCTTGCCTGCCGGACAAAGAGGTTGCAGGAACTCCTTCCCGCCTGTCTTCTCTATCTTTTCCTCAACAAGGTCGCCAGCTGGGTTATTATATCTGCACCCCAGCAATGCAGTTCAGTGGGTGTATATTATATGTTTGTTGCCAGTGTGTTGCTACTCCCAAGACAATAGAAATTCTATAGGGAACGTGATGTCCCCTAAATGGTACTATGATAACCCTCGTGTATGCTCAATAGAGAAATATAATAATAATAATAAATGGAGGCACACTCAAACACAATAATAAAATGTGTGAATTTACTGATAGAATACATGATCACACATATGACTATAAGTGACATAAGAGAATGAAATAATAATAATAACTCTGGAGATTGTCAGCAACTCTTCTCTCACGTTCTCCAGGCTCCTTCAACTGGGCAGATAGACAGGAGTCACACACTCTCTCACAGAAGGGCCTCTTCACCACGTCGGCTCCTCTTCTTCACTGTCCTGCCATCCACACACACTGTCCTCTCTGACAGTCCTGGACATAAGCTGCCCTGCAGCCTATTCTGCTACTAAAGCTTAATATCCTATTTCCACATATATAAGTGAATATAATGGCCTATCTAGCCTACTCTCACAAGGGGTAATGGGAGGGAAAATGATCTACCTTAACAATCCTTGGCTCACGACGCCTGTCCCTCGATGGTGTGAGGGTCCTATGCTTCCTGAGTCGATCCTCGGTGATCCAGGAACGTTCCCACAGGTCCTCAGGTGTCGTGAAGCCTCGCGTCTTCGCCGTTCCAATCCCTGGGGTTCAGCTATCCCAATCCTGGTCCATCGATGGGCGCTGAGCTTATCACCATATTCACCCACACGTTCCTTCCACGAGGCGTTGCTCCTCGCCCTAGGAACGGTGTCGTCCCTCTAACCCTCAGTGGATGTGACCCGGTCACAGCTATGCCTGCCCGCCACACCTCTTCCAGGCCCTCACATCCAGCGTCGTCACCGAATCTTTCCCAAGTTTGGCACTTCTCTGCTCAATCAACTTGGTTCCTTTTGCTTCCCAGAAGCGCGGGTCTCCTATATATCAGGTGGGCTGCGATGGCTAGCTCTAATCCACTGAGAAAGGCCTGTTTAACCTCCAATCCTTGAGAGCTGACAGAGGAGCGTCCTCTCCCCTTCGCTGTCAGGTCCCATCTGACCATGGCGCCGCCCGGGTACTCGGTGACGTCACGGCGGGCTCTGATTGGTCGCCTGTGACCCGAGTCACCCAATCCGCACACGGCTTGGCGTCCATTCTAAAAGGTCATATCTGCAGTAGGGGATACTCTTTCATTTATATCCGGGCGCCTCTTTCCCCTTACCTACAGACTTATAATGTAAGTTTCTCCCTGCAGGGAGAGTCGATATGACTCTTATAGCAGGCAACGAAAGAGATAGGAGGGGCACCGTAACATATGTAGATACATTATGTCACAGGGGTGGGGGCATGCGTTCTTAAAAAAAAATTGTCATTGATGTGCTTTTAAATCCTGGAAAGTTGCAAAAAGAATTATTAATTGTGCTCATAGAATACGAAGGTTATGCTAGGTTAGGTTAAGTTAGGTAAGGTTGTATCAATCATGTACCAATGACAACGATATAAAAACCGGTGTTGAATTTAACGAAACGCCATATTCTGGGTAACATCTGGAGGCTCCCTGGAGCTATACAGGCTGATGTGCATATACTAGACTGTGGCAACAGTCACTCAATGGAGTTCTAGGCCTACTGGGGGACCAGAGGCAGA